>CM061914.1:43884516-44049486 GCA_031002005.1 Vandiemenella viatica
TTTGAAGATTCGATTCCTCTGAAAAAATAAAAATAGTTTGCTAACTCACTTTTCTGTTAGCCTCACAGATGGCGCTATAATCGCGAAAAATAATATTGCGTTTTTGTGTATAATTTTAATTATTGTTTAAATACTTACATGTAATTTTCATTCTGTAAACATGGAAGGTAATTTTAAAGGATAATGACGAAATTGATTTTTTAAATGCTTTTCTTAACTATTTGCAGCATGTCTACAGCAGGTGCTCAAAACGTGACCATTTACTTCCAGAAATTTTCTGACCCTTTGCAGAAATGATCCTGAACAGCTCGAAGTGTGTAAGAAAATGATTGGAAGTAAATGGTCCGTTTTGAGCACCTGCTGTAGAATGGCTGCAAATAAGTAAGAAAAAGCATTTAAAAAATCAATTTCGTCATTATCCTTTAAAATTACCTTCATGTTTACAGAATGAAAATATACATGTAAATTTAAACAATAATTAAAGTTATACACAAAAAACGCGAATATTCATTTTCGCGATTACAGCGCCATCTGTGAGGCTAACAGAAAGTGAGTTAAGCAAACATTTTTATTTTTCATGAGGAATCGGAAATCTTCAAAAAAAAATAGGGGGTCCCTTTAAAAGAATTAAGTTGACCTGTTGTACGACAACAGCGCCCAATTAGAAAAACCATATATCACATAATTGTAGCCCCCTACTGTACGATTATTTTTTTATATAGGTTATTGTTGTTAAAATGCTTTTCTTCCGAAATATTTCGAGAAAACATATTAAATGCCCCACCCTGTATATAATCCGGTCTCCAGTAATCAGAAACAATACAGTGAAAATAATAAATACCGGCATACCAGAGATAAGAGCATTGTTCCAATGGCTGTTTTTGATTGCTTATAACTTAACGTCTCATCGTGGTCATTAGGTGCATGAAAGGATTGGAGTCAAAGAACGGGAAGGAATTCTGCCATTGCCTTGAAAGAATCATCCCTGTATTCGCCTGGAGCGATTTCGGGAAACCATGGAAAATCGATTTCTGGAAGGTCGGACGGAGGTTTAAACCCGCGACTTCCGGAATGGGAGGCCCACCATGTTCGATCACCAGAAAGAAAAGTTAAACACAACGAGAATTCACTACGCATTACATCAGAGGAGGCGACTATAACAAACCTAATGACCGCCCGAGCGAATAAACATCTTGCTGCGATCGATATATGGTAAAGTCTGTCCTTTATAGCAAAAACAATGGTAAGTTACGCAATATGGCTTTAGCGAATCAGACCCGGAACACAGTCTGTACTTCCACATCCGATGTAATGGGTTAAAATTTAAGTTCAGAGTTTATTTCTATTCATAACGAGATCAAGTTTTCTGAGCTAATTACATAAGTTGCATGTCCTATATAAGTGCGACAAAGTTACTGATGTATAAAGATGCTTAATGCGTCTTGCGTAATACTGTAATTTGCAGACGTTTCGCATTTCATTACTCCTTCCCTATCTTTTTTTGCGATTTTTCTTTAAAAAAACCATAAGGAATGTCGGAACGAACATCAGTCAGAAAGGATAGCTACCTCGGGTAGTTGTCATCGTCAACCTAGAAACCTCACTTTAGTCACGCACTTACAAGGACAAGACCAAGGCCTACGATGCATCAACTGTTTAGGTGAACACTCAAAGGATCGATTCTGTGCAGTTTATGTAAATCTATCTTTTTCAAGAACTAAGTATTTTGGAAAATAGTTTGAAGTGATGCAACAAACACAGCGCTAGGCAGTTGAAACTTTTTTGGCCTAACGGCTGTCGCATCCACAAGCGCTTGGGAATACCATTGTCCACCTGACAGTATAGGGCCAAGCAGACAGTCAACAGGGGCAACGGTTCAAGGCCGACTCTACAATACAAGCCACGCCACACCACAAACGGATATTGTGATCACTATTCGTTTCATGGAATCCTTCATCTCTTTTTACTCTCAGCTAATGTTTCAAAATGGCAATTACAACCCGCTTAACCTAATTTAATATTTAGCTTCTTCCACAGTTCTTTCCTTGAGCTATTTATTCCCTCTTCTAACAAATTGACCAGTCCTGCATGTTTTACTGTGACCCATCTACATGTTTCTTCTTTCTGAGAGATTTTCCCTAAATTTCTTCACCCATCGTTTCCAGAAAATGTGCATTTCGTACATATCTATTCACTTAGGTTTTAACAGCCTTCTGAAGCCCTGATTTCGAATGCTTAAGTTAAATTTCGGTTTAGTATTCGAAGCTGCTTTATACGTACCGTTTTAGAACGTTCTTTCTGAAGTCTTTGGAAGCGTTTGGAAACATCCAAACGCCCATTGTTACCTCTTAATTTCGTACCGTAGATCAACCAGCTGACAAACACAACTTGGTAAAGAATTAGAAGAAGAAATTTGTGGGATTGTCACAAAAATGATACATAGATTGGGCTGCGTTTACCGGGCAGACAAACGACGTCGGTTTCGTCTGAACTTGTTGGCGAATATGCGAAATTCTTCTTTCATTTACGAGTGCAGTGAAATACTTGTCCACTGTCTATTTAGGTCGTAATAATAGAAGAGAGAAGATTAGAGAAATAAGATGCCGTACTGATGCTTATATGTATTTTTTTTTCCTCCGGCTATTCGAGAATGGAATGCCCAGAGTTAGGTTTGGTGCAAGCAACCTCGTCAAGCACAATATTTGTGACAATCAATATTTGTGAATTGCAGATTGTGGATGTAGATAAACCACCTCCATTACTGCTAGCAACTGAACACATTATTCCAACATCAGACAACCGGTTTCACAAATGGCATCATCTCATTCGTTTTTTAATGGTGGAGATGGGCGTAGGGTTATAGAGGATAGTGCATTATTTCGTGTAGGGGTACTTTATAATCTACAAGATTACACACATCCTCTCCTCACTGTTTGACCTTACGAAGATAGTATCCGACAGCAATCTTAACAAACCTTCAGTAAAAATCTTTATCCTACTTTATGGTCTTTTTATTGAAACAGTAGTAAGTTTCTGAACGCAATTAGAACGAAACGTCATTCACTTCACACTTGTTTGTTTTGTTTGAACTTCGAGGTTGCTTTCGATTCGGTTATTCTCATTAAAGAAATTTAAAATTAGCATTCAATATGGCTTTTAAATCTGCATAAACTGCAAATTTATACTGTTTATATGGGAAAAAAAGTACTGGTAAGTTTCACGGAAAACTCATTGACGATAAAAGTTTCAGAGTGCACTGGGTGGAGTTTGTTAAATCTGACCTGCAGTTTTAGAAGGCCGAATCGAAATACATTCACAGGCCACAGATTACTTCACTGAACATGGCTCGAGAATAACGATGATACTTTAATTAAGATGATTTGATTAAGAGTGAAGGATAAAATCATGCTTGTATGTACGTGATGACAGAACTGAACCTACCAGGGAAAAGAAGTAAAATACCTACGTATGATTAGATGAACGTTTGGAGACAACAGTGAAAAGTATGGTAAAGACATTAGGTCCTGTTTGAAGGTGATATCCTACTCACAAAAGCTGTGGAAGACTTAAAAATGATAATTATTTAAACAAAGAAATTGCAAAATATCTATTTATGTAAAAAAACTAACCTGGAAAAAGATATCTGAAGATATTTTTTGAAAAGCCGAGTTTTTTGCGCCTCTAATAAGCTAGAGACTTTTAAAATGTCTCTTCATGCTTAAATGAACGGGATTCAAGCAATCACATTGATCGAGGTTTCAAATAATTTACAGCCAATGGTTTCGGGATAAAAACAAGGCATGTTTCTTCTTCATTTTATGTCGAAGTTGAGAAATTTAGGATAAAGGGCGACAAATTAGTATCCTCTTTAAGTTGCACGCGATTCAAGCAAAACTACTAGTCGGATTCTAATAGGACTTCAAAAAATGTACAGCCCACTTTCACAGAAGAAAAATAAAGTATGTTTCATTTTGATTTGAGCCGGAAGAGTTGAAAAATTAAGATAAAATGTCAGCTAATTAGTATCCATTTAAAGGTTAGTTACTGCTTCCTTCGAAATGTTTAGCAGCATTCGTACAAACGTCATTCGGAATTGAGATGTTTTTTGTGCGCTGACCTTCCAGGAAGGACCCTTCAGACACTAACTGTGCACCCATTCTTTGCGTGCTTTTCGCCGGTCACCATACTTTCTATGTCGCACGAGAAACCAACTACCTACAGAATATTGTACGAATACGCAGTAAAAACAGACTTGAGTGTTTAAATCCAGTTTGAAGATCAGAGCCCGTAATTAATAGAGGCATCGCCTGGGGTTTGTACCTCCCAGGAAGCATATCCCGGATCGCATACACATCTGCTTTCATGTTTCATATGAAACACATTTCAATTAATTCAAGGCAATTATGATTGCTTTTGTTCCTGCTTTTCATCAGGGTTGTTTTATGTCAAGCACCGTAGCGAAATTTTGTAATATGCGCTTCGGACTGAATACCGATAAATAAAACACTTTTCGAGTTGTAGTGAGCTCCTCAACGTCTGAAGCAAAAAATTGTCAGAATAAATATTAGTCACATGCCATTTGACACTGCACAAAGTTGATTATCAGTTTCCATTCAAATAAGGGGAAGGTTATTTGGAGACAAAATAAAGTGGTGGTAAAATTGATAACCTACATTATGGAACGCTTCCAAGTAACGAGAAGAAACAACCCACAAAAAGACACCTGTCCTTTCTGGATTGGACGTCCTCATATATTTTGCTTTCACCATACAAGATCAGCTCAATCACGAGCCACAACAAAACTGGCAGTCTCTTTTCAGCGGTGAAGTGTAGCATTTTCTTTAAATGACTGTTTGATAAAACCACACCCGAATGCGGAACATACAGGTGGTTTCCGAATGTCATGTTGGAACAGGCGCGGATGTAATTCTGATATTTTTTCCTAGTATTCGCTTGTTTATAGGCAATTCCACTCCCCCCTTCTTTCAAACTCCGTCATGTTGAAGTTTGGAGAACTGACGCATGTTTTCAAACTGGTGACGTTCTGCTTTAATGACGGGGCGCAATGCCACTTTAATCAGTTCAACGGTCTGCTGGCTCAGTGGTTAAGGGTCTGACGGAGATCTAAAGATCCCCGGTTTCGGCGGCGATTTTCAAAGTCCCTTAACCCGACCTTCCCCCCTGTGTAATGTGAAGTACACCAGAACGCTTCCGTGGTACAGATTTGACTTTAAACTGTATGTCCTCTCTACCTGATATGATTACCGGGTTAGGTTAAGGCGGCTACAACAGGGGCGGATTGCGCAGCCAATAAAAACCCTGTCACCAGGTCATTACGATCACACGTGCCTTTCTTACTGAGAAGAACTCAAAACACGTCAACTTGAAGAAGCATTTGAAACCTCTGCAGATAAATAGTTATTAAAGAAATATGTATCATCTGGTAATTATCGCGTTTAATTATTTAGAATGCATTTTTTAATGAGACTTACTAAATGCATTCGCTGATATGTTTTGAGAATTGGTTCTCTTATTCGTCACTAATCAGAAAGACGTCTAAAATAACCGGGTCTCATTTTTAGACAAGTCTTAGAATGCTGCCAGATGGAAATACATTTGGGAAGTTCTGTAAGTACACTACTGGAGTAACAGCTCGGGATCGAGAGAACTCCAGTTCAAAGCCAGATCCGGTCATCTAGATTTCATAAAGGATGAAGATAAACCAACACTATTTCTATTCGTTCCTTCCAACACACGATTGATTAATAATCGTATAACATTGGATTTCCTTCATGCCTGAAAAAGCAATGTCCACGTAAATGATTTAGTTACTAGTAAGCGGGGTGTAAGGGTTTGGGAGAGACAATACTAGTCTTTTCCAACCAAATGTCAACCTCTCCTTCACGTGGTGCACCCTGTTTGCACAGACGAGGCTCTGGCGACTGAAAGATTCCCGGTATAAGGAGTCACCACTGCTTGCCAACGGCCTCTGAAAAGAGGGCGGAAGAGCGGGGAGCGGTTCAGGGCACCCTCTTGCCCTTGGGGTTGGAAACGGCCCCTAAAGGCGGATGAATCAGAAATGATCAACGGCATGGGGATGCAGAAGGCAACGGCAAACCACTGCATTAAAGACCCAAAGGGTATCCCGAGGACATGTAATCCTCTCAAATTACATATATCATGATGGCTTCTTCCTGGGTAAAATATTCCGGAGGTAAAATAGTCCCCCAATCGGATCTCCGGGTGGGGACTGCTCAGGGAGGAGTCATCAGAATGGATAGAAACATTCTACGAGTCGGAGCGTGGAATGTTAGAAGTCTGAATAGGGCAGGTAGGTTAGAAAACTTAAAAAGGGAGATGGAACAACTTAAGTTAGATGTTGTTGGGATTAGTGAGATTAAATGGAAGGACGCACAGGATTTCTGGTCTGGGGAACACAGGATAATTAGCACACAAGCTGTCAATGGAGTCACTGGTGTAGGATTTGTAATGAACAAGAAAGTAGGGAAACGGGTTAGTTATTATGAACAATTTAGTGACAGGATTATTTTGATGAGGTTAGAAACTAAGCCCGTCCCAACCACATTAGTACAAGTGTATGTGCCAACGTCGCAGGAAGATGACGAAGAAATAGAAAAAATATACGCTGAAATTGAAGAATTAATCCAATATGTGAAAGGGGAGGAAAATCTAATAATCATGGGTGATTGGAATGCAATAGTGGGAAAGGAAAAGAGGGGAATACTGTAGGAAGTTTTGGTCTAGGAGAAAGAAATGAGCGAGGAAGCAGGTTGCTAGAATTTTGTGAAAGATATAAGCTAGTAGTGGCGAACACACTGTTTAAGAACCATGCAAGAAGAATATACACCTGGAAATGTCCTGGGGATACAGGCAGATATCAGCTAGATTATATCATGGTCAAACAGAGATTCAGGAATCAAGTTCTAGACTGTAAAGCATACCCAGGAGCAGACATAGACTCGGATCATAATTTGATAGTAATGAAGTGCAGGCTGAAATTCAAGCGAATAAGGAAGCAGCATAAGCAGAACAGACTGGAAGTGAATAAACTGAAACAATCTAGCACGAGAGAAAAATTTGCAGAAATTGTAGACTTAGGTCTAAGAAGTAACTGTGAAAGGAGCTCAACCGAGGACGAATGGAATGCATTAAAGACCGAAATAATGAAAGCTGGCAAAGAAACCTTAGGCTTTAGGGAACAAGCTGCCCGAAACCTTGGATCACAGAAGAAATTTTGCAGCTGATCGATCAGAGGAGAAGGTACAAAACTGCTCAGGATGAAGCAGGAAAAGAGCAGTACAGGCAATTTAGAAATCAAATAAATAGGAAATGCAAAATAGCAAAAGAAAAATGGCTACAAGAAAAGTGTGAAGAAGTAGAAAAGGAAATGGTTGCAGGAAAAGTAGATGTTGCATATAGAAAGATCAAACAGAATTTTGGAGAAATGAAGAAAAGAGGTATGAACATTAAAGCTGCCGATGGGAAACCTCTTTTAAGGTCAGAAGATAGAGCTAACAGATGGAAGGAATACATTGAGAAACTGTATGTTGGGGAAGACTTGAGCAATAGTGTATTGGAAAAGGAAGGCGATGTCGACATGGATGACTTAGGAGATCCTGTTTTGAGGACAGAATTTAATAAAGCTCTGAATGACTTAAAAGCAAATAAGGCAGTTGGAATTGATGACATCCCTGCAGAACTTCTTAAATCTCTAGGAGAGGAAGGAATCGAAACATTATTCAAGCTGATATCAAAAAGTTATAAAACAGGAGAAATTCCAACTGATTTTAATAAAAATATCATCTTCACACTTCCAAAGAAAGCACAAGCTGACAAATGTGAGAATTATCGCACAATTAGTCTAACATCACATGCTTCAAAATTGCTGACCAGAATAATATACAGAAGGATGGAAAGGGTAGTAGAAGAGATAGTAGGTGAAGATCAGTTTGGGTTTAGGAAAAATCGCGGTACAAGGGAAGTAATTCTGTCTTTAAGATTAATACTTGAAGGGCGGATCAAGAAAAACAAAGATACTTTTATGGCATTTGTTGATTTAGAAAAAGCTTTTGATAATGTTAGGTGGGACAAGATGTTCAAAATTCTAAAGAAGTCAGGTCTAAAGTATCGAGATAGAAGAATCCTCTATAAACTATATAAGAATCAAGTGGTTGTGATAAAAGTAGAAAATCACGAGAGACATGCATCAGTTAAAAAGGGTGTGAGACAAGGTTGTAGTCTATCCCCGTTAATATTCAACTTGTATGTAGAAGAAGCAATAAAGAAAATCAAAGAAAAATTTCCATGTGGCATAAGTTTTCAGGGAGAAAAAATCAGTATGCTACGATTTGCTGACGACATTGTCTTCTTAGCAGAGAGGGCTGAGGATATTGAGAAGTTATTGAATGGCATGAACAAAATACTGAAGGAAGATTTTGGACTGAATATAAATCAAAGTAAAACAAAAGTGATGAAATGTAGCAGAAATGACACCAATACTAGCAGATTAAATATAAAAATAGGATCTGATGCAATAGGAGAAGTGAGTGAGTTCTGTTACTTGGGAAGCAAAATTACAACCGATGGCCGAAGCAGGAATGATGTTAAAAGCAGAATAGCACTAGCAAAAAGAGCCTTCATGAAAAAGAGAAACCTTTTAGTTTCAAATATTGATCTAGGAATTAGAAAGAACTTCTTAAAACTCTATGTGTGGAGCACAGCACTTTACGGTAGCGAAACATGGTCTTTAGGAATACCGGAAAGAAAGAAACTTGAAGCATTTGAAATGTGGTGCTACAGAAGAATGCTGAAAATTAGGTGGACAGACAAAGTAAGAAATGAACGAGTTTTAGAAATGATGGGTGAGAAAAGAAGTTTATGGAAGAAGCTTACAGGAAGAAGAGACAGGCTGGTAGGTCATATTTTGAGACATGCTGGATTGGTTAATTTGTTAGTGGAGGGAACAGTTGAAGGTAAGAACTGCAGAGGTAGACAGAGATTAGAATATATGAAGCAGATAATTGAGGACGTGGATTGTAAGGGGTATGTAGAAATGAAGAGGTTAGCACAGGATAGGAAGGGATGGAGGATTGCATCAAACCAGTCTAAAGACTGACGACAGCAAAAAAAAAAAAAAATAACTACCTCGTTCCTTCCAATATGGCTGTCTTACAAAAATTTAAAATCGAACACCTAGCAACAACTTGCCCTCTTTTAAGAGTATAGATAATAATTATAATTAAGACAAATTACTTTAAGTGTGAAACGTACTGTTAGTGGCTAAAGAATACTTGGAAGGAAACGTTCAAATGTTTGCCATTTATTTAACAATTTTCTTCTGTCTAGAGCAATGTATTCTGTATTAAAGACTAGTCAGTTTAAATAATTCAGTAACTGCAATAATACAGGTACTTTGTCCGTAGTTACATTTCTATGTATTGTGTACGATAGTAAGTAAAGTGATTGATACAAGGTTATATCTCATAATTTCAACAAATCTGATGAATATAACCACACTCGATTTCAGGCGTAAGAGTGTGGGAAGATTTTCTTTCATAGGTAAGGGGTCAGTAATTGGAGTAGATTATCAAGAAAAATGATGAATAATTTACCAAGAACGCTGAAAGAATTTAAATTGGAAATTATTTTATTTATTTTCTTTTTTTACTTATGGCTCTGCGCGTAGTCTGCATCATTAGAGGCGGGATAGGAATTCGCCCATGCCTTTTTTGAAAGAAGCATCCCGGCATTCGCCTGGAGTGATTTGGGGAAACCATGGAAAACTTAAATCTGCATTGTCGGACAGGGATTCGAACCGGCGTCCTCCCGAATGCGAGGCCAGAACGTAAACCGCTCACCCACCACGCTCGGTGAAATTAGTATAGCGCAACAAGAGGCGGGTGCAGAGAAGAGGAAAAATGTGTGTGTAGGCAAATTGTGACCAGACCAATTAAATTAAATATCATTCTTAATTTCGTCAGAGCCCTGATACATTCTCGTTGTTGTATCAACATGTCTGATATGTATTTTTACTGTCATAATTTCTATTGTTTTTAACCTACCATTCCCTTTATACTTTCTTATTTGTATTTCATTTTTAAGAAACAGGTAACAATGCTACTGAACTCTTAACCTTTCAGAATAGAGCATGTTTTGGCTACATCAGTATGTCCATATATAATTTTAGAAATACTCCATGTTAGTTTTTATTTTGTCTGTCATAATTTGTGATAGACATAAAAGATGCTTAAAAACAAGTGAAAACTCTTTAATGAACATATTTGTGCTGGTGTAAAGAATGAAATCCGCGGGCCGGATTGAAAACAGGTGATGGAGCAAATCTGGTTTTTCTGACACTAAAGACGACAATGCAACTCTATAGACTGCGACTTGTTTGCTTGCTCGCTCGAGATGAAGAGATACAGTGAAGAGCCAAATAAATTGGTACACCTGCCTAATATCGCGTAGGCCCCCGCGAGTACACAAACGTGCCGCAACACGACGTGGCATGGACTCGAGTAATGTCTGAGTAATGTCGAGCAACCGCCGCCATGAGCAGCAGTCGTCGACTTTCTTGTGTGTTTAATCTAAAGTGTGGTAGATAGACTTTGTTTTTATCATTGAATTTTCTGTGTAGGCAGTGAGTCAGCAGTCAAGCAACCGCCGCCGTGAGCAGCAGTTGTCGACTGTCTTGT
This sequence comes from Vandiemenella viatica, assembly GCA_031002005.1. NCBI lineage: Eukaryota > Metazoa > Arthropoda > Insecta > Orthoptera > Morabidae > Vandiemenella > Vandiemenella viatica. Next base: position 43,895,232 of record CM061914.1, read on the forward strand.
GTGTTTAATCTAAAGTGTGCTAGATAGAATTTGTTTTTATCTTTGAATTTTCTGTGTAGGCAGTGAGTCAGCAGCCGAGCAACCGCCACCGTGAGCAGCAGTCGTCGACTTTCTTGTGTGTTTAATCTAAAGTGTGCTAGATAGACTTTGTTTTTATCATTGAATTTTCTGTGTAGGCAGTGAGTCAGCAGTCGAGCAACCGCCGCCGTGAGCAGCAGTCGTCGACTTTCTTGTGTGTTTAATCTAAAGTGTGCTAGATAGACTTGGTTTTTATCTTTGAATTTTTTGTGTAGGCAGTGAGTCAGCAGCCGAGCAACCGCCGCCGTGAGCAGCAGTCGTCGACTTTCTTGTGTGTTTAATCTAAAGTGTGTTAGTTAGACTTTGTTTTTATCTTTGAAATTTCTGAGAGTCAGCAGTCGTCAGTTGAGCCTCAGCGACCGTAGCCGACTTTTGTGTGAGATTTGTATTTTACTGGTTTTTGTGTTATCTTTGAATATTTCCTTTTTAGGTAGTGATCCAGTGAGTTGAGCCTCTGCGTCCGTAGCAGCAGTAGCCGAATTGTTGTGCGATCTGAAATTTCCTGGTTTCGTGATATCTTAAATATTTCCTGTTTAGGTAGTGATCCATTCAGTTGAGCTGTAGCAGCTGTATGATTTTTCTGATTAATTTGTTTGTGACTCTGTGTTTGGTTGTTTGTGGGACATGGTTTGCGCAATGTGTTACAGTAGGCGTCAGGCTCTCGAAGAGATTCGTACTACGATGGCATTTCTTCAGGCACAGGTGTGGAGCATGTTAGGTTACGAACGGCAGTGCGTCGAAGAATTACCGGAGGCTACTGATGTAGAACCGGCAGGTGAGGATTGTCAGGTATCTGTTGCAGGGAACGACTGGCACCGGGTGGATAGGAGAAAGGCATCAAAATTCCAAAATAACCGACGGGAGAATGATATCTTGCCCCTAAGTAATGCGTTTTCAGTTTTGAAGGAGGTTGAAGATCTTAGTGCGAATGGCCCAGAAGCACAGGAGGGAAGATTTACTCGCAGACACCGAGTGATGCCAGGCAAAGGATTACTTATCATTGGAAGCTCCAACGTCCGACGTCTAGAGAAACCCCTACGAGATCTAGCTGAGAAGAATGGTGCAAACCGTCTTACTAACGTTCATTCTGTGTGTCTTCCAGGAGCAACCGTGCCACGAGTCATGGAGGCTATACCAAAAGCGATTAGAGAATCGAACTGCCGTCAGTTGAGGGTAGCTGCGCACGTCGGAACTAACGACTCGTGTCATGTTTCTGTTTCAGATATAGTGAAATCTATGGACAAGTTGGGCCACAAGGCGTATGAATCAGCGCGTGACAATTCGGTAAAGTTACAGTTTTCCATCTGTAGTGTCGTGCCGCGCATCGATTGTGGGGAAGCCGTATGGTGGAAGATTTATAATTTGAATTGTAGTCTACAGGAGCTGTGTCGCAGAAACAACTGGGGCTTCGTCGATCTTCGACTGATGATAGCTGCCAGCTGGGACGCATTTGACAGGTCGGGCGTCCACTACACACCGAGAATGACGATCAAGGTGGCTGCTAAAATATGGAACCATCTTGATGTGAATTATTTTTTAGGAACACCGTGAGGCCCGAGGATCCTTCAGTTCAACGAAGAATACGCGTCGTTAATCTAGATCTTGGTTCTGGAAGTGACGGCGTGAATAAATCGAAATTTACAGCTCCAAATACTTTACCCGTTTCCTTTCGGAGTGCAAATAGTAAAAATGCGAATTTAGACTCTACAGATACAGATATTAAACCGCTAAGGATAATGGTCCTTAATTGTCGGAGTATTAGAGGGAAAGTAGCCGATTTCCACGCTTCAGTTGCGACTAACGATGTTGATATAATACTAGGAACCGAGAGCTGGTTGACGCCAGAGGTAGAATCTAGCGAAGTATTCAATGTTTTTCGGAAAGACAGAACTACCTCAATGGGCGGAGGTGTGTTCGTGGCCGTTAATAAGACCATCAATTGCTCCATAGTAAATGAAACGGAAAATTATTGCGAGTTAATATGGGTGAAGATAAAAATTGGCAGAAGTTTAAAGTTCATAATAGGATCATTTTACCGACCTCCGGACTCTGGATTAGATAACGCGGAATATTTTAGACAGTCACTTAATAGTATTTCTCAGAAATTTCAGGGACATACATTGATCATGGGAGGTGATTTTAACATGCCCTCTGTTAACTGGGACACATTTACGTTCAGGTCAGGCGGAAGAGATAGGTTAATAACCGAAGCGTTCCTGGAATCATTCGCGGAAAATTCTCTTGAACAGATGGTTGAAGAGCCAACGCGGAGCGTCAAAGATTCCTCGTCCATTTTGGATCTTTTTCTTACTAACAATCCGGATATTGTAGATAAAGTTTGTATAGAAGACGGTATAAGTGATCACAAGGCGATTGTGGTAACTTTAAAATCTAGGCTGAATTTGAAGCATGATAAAGACAAACTCGTATATTGTTTCGATAAGGCAAATGATGCGTCTATGGTCGATCATTTGGCGAAAATTTTTGAAACGTACACGCTTAATACAAATGTTGAGGAACTTTGGTATAATTTAAAAGAAATAATATGGACCGGCTTAAATCAATTTGTTCCAAAGAAGTTTATTAAGGTTAGTAAGAACTTCCCGTGGTTCAATAGGGAAGTGAAACGTTTGCTCAGGAAGCAAAGGCGTTTACATGCGACGGTAAAGAAATCGGGGGACTCATCTGATCGCGCTAAATTAGTCCACTTGCGAGCGGACGTGTGTAAGGCAATGCTTGATGCGTTTAAAGAATTCCAAGCCAGAAATTTATCCGAAGATCTGATTACCAATCCAAAAAAATTCTGGTCATATGTCAAATTAATAAGAGGCTCTCGTAAGGTCATGCCGTCGTTGATTAATGAAAATGGGGAATTATCAGAAACTAGCGTCGAGAAAGCAGAAATTTTGAATAATGTATTTAAAAAGCTTTCACGTCAGAAAACTCGGAAGAGATCCCGATATTTAACAATCGAACTAACAAAATTATGAATGATCTCGTTCTCGATGTCGAGGGAATAACTAAACTGCCTTTTGAATGTAAATCCCAATAAGGCTCCCGGACCAGACGGAATTCTTACAAGATTCTACTCTAGGTACGCAAAGGAAATTTCGCCGTATTTCATGAAATTATATACCGCCTCCTTGGATCAAGGAAAAATACCAGCCGAATGGAAGACCGCCATCGTATGTCCAGTGTTCAAAAGTGGGAATGTTAATGATCCTCAAAATTATAGGCCGATCTCGTTAACCTCAATATTTTGCAGGATTTTAGAACACATCATCTATTCAAATGTCATGCGATTTTGGATGAAGATGAGCTTTTAACCCAAATCAACATGGATTCAGAAAAGGCCGAAGCTGCGAAACACAACTTGCACTTCTAATTCACGACTTGTGCCGAATTATAGATGAGCAATTCCAGGTTGATTTAGTTCTATTAGATTTTAAAAAAGCTTTCGACACTGTGCCTCACATTAGGTTATTTATGAAACTTGTGGTTACGGCATATCTAGACAAATATGCGACTGGGTTGCAGACTTTCTGAAGGGCAGAACACAGTGTGTAGTTCTCGACGGTGAGCATTCATCACGTACCGAAATGAGGTCCGGGGTCCCCCAGGGAAGCGTGATAGGGCCTCTGTTGTTTCTCATATACATTAATGATTTATGCGACATAATAGGGGGGATGAAAAGATTAATTGCCGATGATGCTATTATTTATCGTGAAATCAAAACCCAGGACGACTGCGCTTTGTTACAAGACGATATTATGAAAATAATTGCGTGGTGTAAAGATTGGCAGTTGGAGTTAAACGCTAAAAAGTGCCAAGTCATGCGTGTAAGTAAAAAGGAGACACCAGTTAACTATGAATATAAAATTAATGATACTGTCATTAGAACGGTAGATTCCGCTAAATACCTAGGTGTAACAATTCGTAATAATTTGTCGTGGAATGAGCATATCGAGAATGTAATTGGGAAAGCAAATCATATGCTCAGATTTCTAGGTCGTAATTTGAAACAATGCACTCCGGAAGTTAAATCGATTGCGTACAAGTCACTAGAGAGGCCTCACTTGGAATATTGTTGCTCTGTATGGGGTCCCCATCAAAAGGGATAAATGGAGGCATTAAAGATGGTCCAAACAAGAGCCGCCCGATTCGTGACAGGTATATATAGTTGGAGGGAAAGCGTAAGTGCCATGTTGAAGGAGTTAGGTTGGGAAAACCTGGAGCACCGAAGGCGTTGCTCTCGACGGAAGCTAATTGAAAAATTTTCGACTGACGTATTTCGGAATGACAGCAAACAAATATTGCTACCAGCAACATTCATATCTCGGAATGACCGCGAAAATAAGATAAGAGAAATCAGGGCCAGAACCGATTCATTTCTCTACTCATTTTTTCCACGAGCGATTCGGGAATGGAATAGAATGGATTTACCAGGCGAGTAAACACAAAATCGGACAGGAGTAGCTTCCGATAAAGCACTCCGGCCATCCTGATCTGGGTTTTCCATGGTTTCCCTAGATCGCTCCAGGCGAATGTTGGGATGATTCCTCACAATAGCCCATGGGCGCCACCTGCCATATCCCGTATATCCCTTCTAAACCATTAACTTTCCTGATAGGTGCAATGCACCCTCCGCCAAACACTTTTAGTGAATCGCGGAGTAATTGTAATAGTAAATAGTAATAGTAAGTAGTGTTGGAAGGAATTGACACCATGCATCCTGCAGGGCTGTCCATAAATCCGTAAGAGCACGAGGGGGTGGAGATCTCTTCTGAACGGCACGTTGCAAGGCATCCAAGATATGCTCAATAATGTTTATGTCTGTGGAGTTTGGTGGCCAGCGGAGGTGTTTAAACTCAGAAGAGTATTCCTGTAGCCACTCTGTAGTAATTCTGAACGAGTAGGGTGTCGTCACATTGTCCTGCTGGAATTGCCTAGACATGAATGGATGCAGGTGATAAGCCAGGATGCGTACATACATGTCACCTGTCAGAGTCGTATCTAAATGTAACAGGGGTCCCTTGTCACTCCAACTCCACACACCCCATACCATTACAGAGCCTCCACCAGTTTTAACAGTCCCCTGCTGACATGCATGGTCCATGAATTCATGAGGTTGTCTCCATACCAGCACACGTCCATCCGCTCGATACAATTGTAAACGAGACTCGTCAGACCAGGCAACACGTTTCCAATCTACAGTCCAATGTCGGTGTAGAATTAAAAGTTAAAATCTGTAATTTGTTCTGTAACTATTGGACTAAGGATAAGAACCCCTCTATCTCAAATATAAATGTTAACTTTGTACATTTCTGGTCAATACTTATCAGCATTAATGGGAAAATCAGTGACTGTTGTATCAAAACGTCCGTTTCACGGGTTGAAACGTTACAATATCCATCAGACCGACACTGGTTCACACCGTCAAAAATTAAACCAAACTAAATACGACCGGATGTGGGCCCACTGTCGGATGATACCTGGTGTCGTTTGAACTCACTTCAATCGCGTGAGCGCCAACAATAAGAAGAAGTATCGGTGTGGTGACACTTGAGGACCAGTATCGGGAGAGTGTGGCCCGACATTAAGGCGGGCTTATGATTCTTTTGTTGTTGGAGTAAAAAATGGGTTATTTGTTGCCAGAATTAGACCGGGATGAACCTTCTGTAGCTGTAGGTGTAGGGAAAATACAGCAAACTTGTAGGAAAATTTGTGTAGATAAGTTTAGTAGACAAGTATTGAGTAAAAATAAAGTCTTGGACCCATTGGTGCAGGAAAAATTTGGATCAGATTTTCAAGTCATGAGTTATTGAAACAAAGAACTTCTCTTTATCAGGTGGTAAAAAGTATAGATTCTTTGTGTAAGGACTTCATAGATTAAGATCATGTGGTGATAGTGGGATATAGTGTAGACAGGGATGATAGAGACAGTATTACAGGTGACCTGAATAAAATAGAATAAGCAATAAACTACAGTCAGCCCAGTATGTTGTCGGTCCTCAGACGCTATGATAGGCTACAGATAAACTATGCTGAGAGTAAGGATTGCAATCCCGCAATGTTTTCAATCCCGCGGTATTTGCACCAATCCCGCGGGATCCAGCCAACAGTTTTTTAATGTATATATTTAAAACATAGTTATTTAAAGCGTTAAAAAATTAACTGTTAATTAAATTAATAAATCAGTTTTGATGTTTAGTGATAAAAATTAACAGCTAACAATATTTTAATGGGCAAATTGACAAATTTTTTACCATGTGTTCAGTATATATCGAGGTTTTACTTTTTTGTTTTTAAATCTAAAGCAATTTTTAAATAAATAATCAAAATATTCAGACTTAGGTCATATTATGTGCCCTAGAACACATCACATCAGTTTAAAAACATGGTATTCATAATGGTCAAGTTGCCAGTTTTTTATTATTATTATAATAAATAAACATTCCCTAACACCGAGGGAAAAAGTGAATATACTCTTTAAAGTGTAAACTTGGCTAAGAACAAGATCTCATAACTTTTTGTCACTGCACTGCATTGTTTTTGTGAGATACATTACTATGTCTCCTGATTCCTTGATTGATTTTATAGTTGATTTATTGTTATTTAAAGAAACTACTCACCAAGACGTAAACTGTCTAATATTAAGTTTTACTTTAAGCGGTGTAACGACTTTTTTTTAGAGCGGAAATTATTATTACATATTTTTTTTAGAAAGAAGATTTTCTTGGCGTATGATTGCAGTCTTCAGTGATGTATCACCGGATTTCGTTGTAGAACACCAAATTTCACACTTGAGGAAGATTGCAGAGGCAGCCGTCGAAGTATAATGTTTTTACGACACAATTTAGCGATACAACAGTGAAGACTTCATCATAGCTGTTTTATTTTATTTTATTTTTTATTTTATTTTATTTTTTCCTTTAGTCGAAATCATAACAAGGAGTTGAAAGGACACATGCTATTCACTCAATAATAATGTATTGTGGCGATTGACCAAATCATCCCAAGAGGGATTCATCGAAAGCCAGAGCGGTACATGTAAGCAGGCCACTATCGTCAAAGATCATGTGTTTCAAACAGTACCGGAATTTTGTATGTGTGGGTGTGTGTGTGTGTTTCTGCCTCTGCGGCTTGTTTGTGTAGCCCCGCTATGTCGGTAGCTTTGCTATTTGTTTTTAGGTGTTTTGGAAAGGTTGGTTTTGATGGCTCTGTTTTATTGCACTTTGGGGATAGAACTGGGCTGTGATCATAATGATGATAAAATCGTGATGATCTTATTTGGAAAAACTGTCAGGGTTCATATTTTTGTTGTTGCTGTCAGATTGGGTCTCGTATTACGCTTAGGGGCACTTTGTGTTTGTGCCATATCCTTCGTACTACAGTTCCCAAGTTCCTAAGCCGTTCCTCTGTGTCCCTTAGTTTTTATATGTTGTTGTGCATTTTCGTTGTTTGTTGTTGGATCTCTTCATATATCGTCGAGATTTCGGCTTCGGCATGGAGGTAGGCTGTTCGTGTGTACCTTGGTGCCCTGAACATTATCCTGAGGCACCGGTTTTGTAAACGCTGTATTTGTTCCATGTTTGATTTTGAGGCTATACCCCAGACTTGACAACCGTAGAGCAAGCACGGTCTGATTACTGTTTTGTATAGTCTCAGTTCCCGGCTGTATAGTACAGGGAAGAAGTTGAGCACTAGTGCTAGGCCTTTCTTTCTCCTATCCAGCACGTGTCGACCACGGCAACAATCTCCTAGGATACATTGTCCCTAGAGTGCAGGGAAGTTTTTGCGCTTAGCGCATCTCCTTCCAAGTCATGAACGGTTGTCATCAGTGTAGGTCTAGCATTGTTCGACTTGCCAGGTCTTGTTTATTTGCATAAGTTAATTTGGAGTGGCATCATTTACCAGTTTTATTGGCCATCTAGTATTTATATTGTATTGGACGTGGGTGCCCAGTTGTTTTATTAATGGGTTATCGTGATTGGGGCACTGCATGTATAACTTCTTTGCAGTGGTTCGAAAGCGTTCGAGCAAAGTTGGAAGTCCGCTGATTCTATGTAGTTCAGTTGTAGGGGTGTCCCTAGGCAGATTATATGCAAACCGTATGGCACGGTTTTGAACTCGTTGAAGTAGTTTTATGTTTGAGGGAGCGGCGTTGCCCCAAACTGGTGATGCATATTCAAGAATTGGTCTAATTGTTGCAGTGTATAGGGTAACTGCAGTGTTTGGGTGTAGATGTGATTTTGGATTTAACACCGGATAAAGCTGCCTCATCCTGTTCATGCCTTTGGTCCGAATATTTTTTATGTGGGTTTTCCATGTTAGCCGTTTGTCAATCGTGACGCCTAGGTAGAGACCTGTGGGTGACCATTTGATACATTCTCCGAAGAGTTTCACTGATTGGAGAGGAGGTACGGATCTTCTGGTCACCATGACTGCTTGGCTTTTTGCCGCATTAAAAGCCAAGCGCCATTTCATTGCCCACTTCTCTATATTGTTGCAGCCCCTTTGCAGTTTTGTGACTACATAGGTTGCCCTGATGCTCTTCGTGAAGAGGGAGGTGTCGTCAGCATATAAACCAGTTTCAATTTGGTCAGTTCTTGGTATATCGGCCGTGTATAAGTTATATAACACAGGTCCAATGACGGAGCCTTGTGGTACCCCGGCTTTTATGTTCTTGATTGAAGAGATGGCGTCTTCAGTGGTGACGCGAAAGGTTCGGTCAGCTAGGTAGTTGCGAATGAGGCGTACGTGTGGTAGCGGAACCCCTTGTACGAGCAGTTTGTAGAGGAGGCCCTCGTGCCAAACAGAATCAAAGGCGCTGGATACGTCAAGAAATACTGCACCGAAAAACTCCCGTTTCTCAAAGGCACTCATAGCGTGCTCTACAAGGCGAAGAAGTTGTTGTGGGGTAGAATGTTTTTGTCGGAAACCAAACTGTTCGTTGGGTAACAATCGTTCTTCATCAATGTGTCGCTGGAGACTCTTGAGGTAGATCCTCTCGAAGACTTTTGATGTGGTAGGTAGGAGGCTAATAGGCCTGTAGGATTTTGGGGAGCGTTTATCTTTGCCGGGTTTTGGGACTGGAACTATTTCTGCATGTTTCCAAATTTTTGGGTATTCGCTGGTTGTTAAAATTTTGTTGAAGACTGTTGTGAGGTATTGTATTGCGGCTGGTGGTAGATGTCTGAGTAGAGGACCTCCAATGTTATCGTGACCGCAGGCTTTGTGCAGGGCGACATGACTTAGCATATAGGCGACTTCCTCAACACTAGTTTCTTCAATGGCTCCCTCATCTGGAGTGGTTGTGTTTAGGAATGCGTCGAGTCTTTGCCTCACAAGGTTGATATGTGCATCATCACAATGTTCGTCTACTGGCTGGAAGTTGGCCTCGAAGGTGTCAGCGATAGCGTCTGCCTTGGCTGCCGGTTCGATAACAGTTTTGTTACCAACGATCAGTGGTGGCATTTTGTGTCTTTGTCTGAGGATGCGTTTAGCGGTGTGCCAGATAGACCCGTCCTCAGCAGTGAGTGTTGCTACTAGGCCTTCCCATTCGCGTGTTCGGTGCTTTTGAATAACAGCTTTAATTTCTCTTTGAAGTCTGTTGATGGTGCGTTTGGTGGTCGGATCTCTCGTTATATGCCATTCCCTTGTCAGCTGATTTTTGAGGGTGATGGTCTGTCGGATGTCTGGAGGTAGTTGTCTTGATTTATCCGGCTGATGTTTTACCAACTGTGTAGCTTGGTCAGCAGCAGCATTGACTAACTCAGTGAACATAGTCATAGCGGCACAGGCTCCGATTTCGTCAGGGGACTGTGCATTGTTGAGCTGTTCAGCAACGAGGGTCTGGAAGAGGTTCCAATTGATGTTCTTCGTGTTTCTGAAGGGTTTACTCTTCGTGGGGGAAGCTTCAGTAGCCATATAGAAGAGAACAGGTAAGTGGTCCGACGATAAGGCTGTTTTAGTGGTGACGGCGATATAGTGTTGCAGGCCTTTCGTGATTGCTATGTCTAACACGTCTGGGGGAGATCTACCTTTATAGAAGGTGGGCTCTGTTGGTCCCCAAGTCACAGCGTCGTGTTGTTCGATGACTCGAAGTAGCTGTCGGCCGCACGTGTTGGTCAATCTTGAGTTCCAGACTGTGTTTTTGGCATTGAAGTCGCCAGCAATCAAGATGTTTCCGGGTAGGCGAAGGAGTTGTGCTATCTCTACTTCGTCCACTGGACCATGAGGAGGTCGGTAAGCGGAGACAAGTAGTATTTTACCCTTTGTGGTTGCAATGGAAACGCCAGTTGCTTCAACTGTGGCAAGCTGAGGTAGGATGACTTGATGGTGTTTGATAGTGCGTCTGATGAAGATGGCAGTGCCACCACCGGCAGTCAGTCTGTCATTGCGATAAGTGACGTAATTTGGTACTGGGGCTTTTATTCCTGGTTTGAGATACCACGTAGCAGGAGATAGTAAATGCTACGGGCCTTCTAGGGAGCCTGGCGCCTACTAGGGGCGCCCACACATCTAGGCTAGATGGGCGATCTTTTTTTATTTTGTTTAACTCTACAATTTTCCCCTGGACGGCAAAAATTAAGGGCCTCTTCTTCACATAATCAAATTTTCAGCCGCAAATACAGAAGATGTTACAATTACTTTATCTGCAAACACAGAAAATGGGAATAATGAAACCGTTAATAAAAAGCTTTAACTGTGTAGTTCAGATAACTTGTGCGACACATAAAAAATATTTATTACATAGTTAGAAAATCGTACTAAATACTCAACATAACTCAAATTGTAGAAATGTGTACTCAAAACAAACGCAAGTTCCAATGAATATGTAAAATTGGATCTATTTACTTACGAATGACGAAGGTTGGGGAAAACAAACGTTTGTTCACACGAGTCAAATGCCAGCTGCAAGGGTACAGGCAAACAGTGCAATACATCCGATAGAGACCGAGTGAGGCCGGAAAACAACGACGGGACAGCGAGTCACGCAGACTGACACAAGTTTTCGCCCATTTTGCGGATACGCTTAACTTTGTGCGAGATGTGCCAGAATGTCTAATGATGCGGGATCCGACGGAATTACGGGATCCCGCTTTGCTGGATTGCAATCCCTAGCTGAGAGGCAAGTGTATCTAGAGCTGGAATAGTTTTTTTTATGTCTGGCATCAGTTCTGGTTTAAGTCCGGAGCCTGTAGATGCTATTGATAGGTGGTGTTGTACTAGACTTTGCATACACATCAATAGTAGAGGAAAGAGGGTTCTTTCAGATTTGATAGTTGGATGTTTAACTAGAGCCACCACCTCTCATGAACGGATTCCTGTGGTTAATCGTGTTAGGACAACCCATTTTATTAGATTAGAGTCAAGTTTTAGGCTGAGAGTATTAGCAGAAGTTAGTTTGTCAGAAGTTAGTTTGTCAGAAGTTAGTTTAAGTAGTAATGAATTCTCAGAAACCAAAATTAAAATACTGTATTAATATATAACAGAGAGTTATCAAGCAAAGTGGTGTTGTCGTTCGTTGCTATTAGCTTAAAGACATATTTAGACTTTTGTTTTGTCTCAAATACAACAGTTTGTTATTATTATTAGTATTAAAGCATAAAATAACAATAATCTTCTAGCAATACAACAAATAAACATGGTAAATAAATAATAGTAAATATCTGACTTCTAGTTCGATAGTATCGATTCAAAAAATCGATTGTAGATATAACTTCGTAAATCCTAAGATATATTAATTATTTCAGTCTTAAATATAATAGTTTCTTAATAACTTATTTCAGATTAAATAGAATATTTTCTAAATCACTTTTTCAGCCTTAAATATAATAGTTTCGTATTTACTTATTTCCAAAATATTAAAATAGTAACTTCTTAGTGAAAAATAATTTAAGGTATTTGATTAAAGTATTTTTATCCACTTAGTAATTACAATAACTTGGTTGAGGAGTAAAGCTGTTATCCAATTCAATAAAAGCGTTAAAAACATCATATAAACTTTATTAGACTACTTTCTCAAATAAATTTAAGGTTCGTTTAGAAGGTGCTAGAAGTATATGGGAAAAATCATGACTAGAAATTGTGGCGCCTGTCGCAGGTACGTTGCGAGGGGTTTGGGTTATGGTTGGTGTAAGAAGTGGTTTCATTGGGTATGTAGGGAACAGGAAACGTGGCAAATAGATGAGGCTCAACCACGGTTTTGTCCACTCTGTGTTAAGGATGAAAGGATGAGGGAGATGGGCGAAACCTTCAGGGAGTTGCTTGAAAGGATCAGGGTTCTTAAGGCTCGTCCTGTGGAGGCTCAGCCTGTGGAGGCGTGGCCTCTGGTGGTTCCACCTGTGGCGGATCAGCCTGTGAGGGCTCAGGCACTGAGGACTCGGACTGTGGGGGCTCAGCCTGTGGGGGTTCACCTTGCGGAGGCTCAGACTGCGAAGGCTCTGACCGTGAGGGCTAAGCCCGTGGAGGCTCAGCCCATGGAGGCTCATGCTATAGAGGCAGAAAGTAGAGATAGTGGGTTGGAGGAAGTTGAGAAGGAAGGGTGGAAGCTGGTAACAGGTCGTAGGAGAGAAATGGTTAGTAGGATGAAGAAGCCAGACTCTTCAGAAATTGTGGGGAAAAATAAGTTTTTACCTGTTGTCAGAGTCAGGAGGAGAAGAGCCTCATGTAGCTGTAAGAGTACGTAAGATACAGCAGGCCTTCAGGAATAAGCACATGGAAGGCAAGAATAGGAAGAAAAGGGTTCTGCTGCTAGGTAGTAGCCATGGGAGAGGAGTAGGCCCTCTTCTGCAGGATCAGTTAGGCACACGTTACCAGGTTACAAGTTTTTTCAAGCCTAGTGCAACATTAGGTCAGGTAATAGAGGATATAGGTTCATTTTGCAGGAGTTTCAATAAGGATGATAGAGTAGTGATAGGGGGAGGTACAGGGAATAGTATTGATAGAAACATGAATTATAATATAGAGAGTGACCTGATGAAGGTGGTAAAGGAGGTGCAGCATGCCAGGGTGGAGCTCATCATCGTCATCATCACAGTTTTCTGCCCTCGGGCAGGTTTTCACTTGGCTGCTCTCCATGCCCTTCTATCTTCTGCCTTTCTCTTAAGTAGTTGCCATCTTCCTTGATGTTGTCTATAATTTTGTACCTCATTCTTCCTCTTATTCTCCTCCCACAGGCTAGACCTTCCAAGGTGTCTTTTATCAGGCACTCCCCTCTCAACAAGTGTCCCATCTAATTTTTCTTTCTCTCTTTTATTACTTGGAGTATTTTTCTGCTTTCACTGATCTTGTCCAGTACTTCAACATTACTTATTTTATCCACCCAGCTTATCTTCTCCATCCTCCTCCACATCCACACCTCAAATGCTTCTAACCGCTTTTCATCCTCTCATCTCAGGGTCCATGTCTCCGACCCATAAAGAGCCACACTTCATACAAAACGTTTAACAAGTCTTTTCCTAACTGTTTTGTCTATTTTTCCAGTTAGTATCCTCCTTTTCCTATTAAATGCTTCCTTCTCTACAGCAATGCGTGTTTTTATCTCTTGATGGCAACTCAAATCTTCGGTGATCATACTCTCAAGATATTTGAACAATCTTATTTGCCTGATATCAGCTCTCCTAACTTAATATTTATTATTTTCCTTACTTTTCCAAGCACCATACTCTTAGTTTTTGCTGTATTTATTTTCATTCCAAACTATTGTCAAGCTTCATTTAGATCTTTCAGCATTCTATTTAGAGTTTGTTCGCTTTCTGCCAACAATACCATACCATTAGCAAATCGTATGCACTCCATTCTCTTGCCACCAATACGCACTCCTTTTTTTTCCATTTAAGCCTTTTCCAATAATTTCTTCTAGGTATAAATTGAACAATAATGGGGAAAGGCAACAACTCTCTCTTATGCCTCTCCCAATGCTGCTTTCTCCCGACATCTTGTTTCTGATCTTTATTCGTACTTTCTGTTGTTAATATAAGTTCTGTATCAACCTTCTCTCCTTCCAGTCTACACCTTTCCTCTTCAAGATATCCATCAACTTCTTCCATTGCACCCTATCAACAGCTTTTTTGAAGTCAATAAAGATGGCATAAATGTTTCTTCCTTTCTCAATATATATTTCCCCTATGATTCTTAACAGGCCAATAGCATCTCTTGTTCCTTTTCCTTTCCTAAATCCAAACTGTTTTCTCCAATCAATCTATCTAACTTTCCATATAGCCTTCTGTTCAGCACTCTCAACAACACTTTAGCTGCATGCAAATTTAGGCTGATAGTCCTATGCTCTTCACATTTATTACTATTGTTTTTTTTCTGAATTGGTATCATTACAGTTGCGAGAAAGTCATCTGGCCATTCCCCTTTGTCATATATCTCATTACAAAGGTGTACTATCTCCTTTCTTCCTTTGTTTCCTAAACTCTTCAACAATTCTGCAGGTAAATTATCGATTCCACATGCCTTCCGATTCTTCATCTCCTTCAGAGCGTTTCCTACCTCTGTCTCTAGGATCTCATACCCCTTTCCATCTTCTGTTACCTGTGTCTCTTCTTCAATTTTACTTGGTATTTGATCTCCCTTATATAAGCATTCAATATATTCTTGCCACCTACTCAGCACCTCATGTGATTCATTGAGTAATGTGCCATCCTCTCTTTCTAACAGGTCCTAAGTCTCCATGACCGGCCACGATTGTACTATACTGTGAGGCGAGTAAATGTGGAAACGGAAGTGCTACTTGCGAAAGGAATTAGTTCTGTTTTGGCAGTTGTGCCTGTGAACACCATTGGTAGGTGGGGTATCACTAGGCATGGTCTACACCTCAATAGCAGGGGCAAGGGGGTACTTTCTGAGTTGTTAGCTAAAGCAGTACGTGAGCCAATTTCCAGTGATGATGGGGACAGGACTGTGCCTTTTTTTAGTTAGGGGCTTGTGGTGAAGGGATGGAGATAGATGATCAAAGTGATACTGAATGTAGATCCATGATGAGAAAAATCACAGATGTTAAAGAAATAGATGAAGTTGCTGAAACAATAACTGATTGGGGTAGAACTGGGAAAGAGGAGGTAGATGGTAAAAATATACAGCCAGTACTAAAGGTGTTAATGGTAAACTGTAGAAGTATAATGAACAAAGTAATTGAATTTGCAAACTTAATAGAGATACACAAATCACAAGTAATAAATGGGGTAGAGTGTTGGTTAAAAGAAGAAGTACTAGACAGCGAGGTTTTTCCCAAAAATTACAGAGCCTATCACAGAGATAGAGGAGCAATTGGTGGAGGAGTTTTCATAATAGTTAAAAAAAAAAAAACCTAACACAGTTCACTGGTGTTCATAGACCATGATCATGAGTTACTTGGGGTAAATTTCTGGGGTAATAAAAAAGAAAAAATCATGGTGTTGGCTTCTTATTGCAGTGGAAGAATGGGAGATGAAGATGAGGCTCTTGGGGAGAAATTAAATTCATACTCAGATTTAAGAGGTGAGAATAGAATGGTCATTATTGGTGGGGATTTCAATTTACCAGGGGTAAACTGGGTAGGAAATAAGATCAATAACACGAGGGAACAAAGATTTGCAAATACCTTAATACGGGAAGGAGGATTTACACAAGTGGTAGAGCAGAACACTAGGGGACAAAATATTTTGGATATATTCCTGATAAAGCCTGATGATAACCTTGTAGGGTGTCAAGTAATCAAAGGAATTAGTGATCATGAAGCAGTTCCAATGGATATTAAAGGATTCAGTGAACCAGCAGCCAAAATTGAAGCGGGAAATAGTTACAATTTTAAAAAGGAACAGTTTTCGAATTTGAAAAGATATTTCAGCGAAAGTTTCAGGAAATGGAAGAAAGGCATAAGTACAGTAGAGTCAAATTGGGAAGAGTTCAAGGAAATAATAAGAAAGAGGGATGAAAAATTTATTCCAAAACAGAAAATAAAAAGAAGTAGAGAACCTGTGTACTATTACAGGGAGGTTAGGAGGTTAAAAATATTGGTAAGAAGAGAATATAATAGAGTTAAGAGACAGCACGATAGTAGGGATTATTTAAAACATCTGAACAAGGACCTAATAATAGCTAAGAAGGTGGCTAAAGACGGATTTATTAAGAGCATTGTCAGTGCAGGGGGACCATTAACTTATTCATCTAGAAATTTCTATAATTATCAGGGGTGTAGCTACCATAGCGCTAAGCGGTGCAGTTCACTGGGGCCCCCACTCTCAGGGGGCCCCTGAGCGCATTAGCTCTGAGGGCCTTGTGAACCTAGATACGCTACTACTTATGGGCTCCCAAGCACAGCCCAGGGGCCCCCAAGCTCAACTCAGGGGGGCACCTACCAGCAACTTGGCAGAGCTAAAAAAAAGAAGTTCGCCCATCTGGCCTGAGGGCCCAAAGCAATTTTTTTCCACCAGGTCCCTTGTTGACCTAGCTACACCACTGATAACTGTGTAAGAAAACTGAGAGGAAGGGAGGATATTGAGACGATTTTAAGTAAGGATGAAGAAGAAGTTACTGAGGCAGAGATTTTAACTAACTGGTTTAGTGAGAGCATTAGGGACAATGAATCAGATAATGAGCTTAACAACATAATTAGAAATGAGCAGACCATATAATTTGAAATTTGAACTGAAGATATCATGAAGGAAATAAGAAAGCTGAAAAAACATAAACAGGCTGGTGAAGATAATACTACCACAGATGTCTTAAAGAATGCAGGATGTGACATTGTGCCTTATCTTGAAATATTATTTAAATTGAGTCTTGATAATTGCTGTTTACCAGAGGATTGGAAAAGTATGATAATAGTGCTGGTACATAAAGGAGGGGTGAGAAATAGAGTCGAAAATTATAGGCCAATTAGCTTGATTTTGGTGGTAGGTAAATTAATGGAGGGATTGATATGCATCCACATTAGAAATATATGTGAGGAGCGTAAGTGGTTCTCAAGTAGGAAGCATGGTTTTAGGTAATGATATTCATGTGAATCTCAGTTGGTGGAATATATGCAAGATATTTCAGATGAAATGGCCAAGGGAGGCCAAATTGATGATGTAGTACTAGATCTTTCAAAGGCTTTGGCAGAGTGAGCCATAAAATAGTAGTAAATAAGGTAAAAACTATTGGAGTGGATCAGAAAGTGATTTACTGGGTAGAAGCATTTTTGAAAGGTAGAAAACAGAAATTTAGGGTAGGAAATGCAGTATCAAAAGAAGTGGAAGTAAAAATGGGAGTGCCACACGGTAGTGTATTGGGACCATTGCTATTAATTATTCTAATGAATAATTGTGTTGATTATTTACTATCAGAAATTAGATTGTTTGCAGATGATATAATGCTATATGAAAGGATCAAAATGGTAGAGGATTGTAAACAGTTTGAGGTTAATTGGACAGGATATCTAGTTGGTTTGGTAAACACGGAATGAAGATAAATGCAAAGAAGAGTCAGCTTATTAGATACATAAATAAAAAACTAAAGGTTTATTATGATTATAAGATGGGGAAAGAATTGCTTATTGAAGACTTGATATGTAAATATTTTGGCATTACATTTGATAATGAGCTTAACTGGGCAGGGCAGATTGGACAGGTAGCAGGAAAAGGTTTCAAAATTCTGCACTTGTTGGAGAGAGTGATGACGGGATGTACTAAAGAAATAAAGGAATTGGGTTACAAAACTTTGTTCAGACCATTGCTCGATTATGGTAGTGTAGTATGGGACCCTCATTTTACATATCAAATACAGGAGTTGGAGAGGGTGCAAAAAAGGGCTGCTAGATTTGTTTCTAGAAATTATTGTAGAATGCAATCAGTGACGGATATGATAAAGGAGCTGGAATGGGTTTCAATGCAAAATAGGAGGAGGATGAGGAGGGTCATGGGAGTGTACAGGGCATATACTGGTGATGAGGCATGGAAAGATATTGCAATAGGTATGAAAAGTAGTGCATGGAAGGGAAAAGATGACCATGACCATAAGCTGGCACTCGATTTCAGGAACAAGGGTGTAGGAAGATTCTCTTTTTTAGGTAAGGGTGTCAGGGTTTGGAATGAGTTACCAAGATAAATTATGAATAATTTACCAAAAACTTTTAAAGAATTTAAAGATAAAATTTGTAGAGGGCAAATGTAGGTGGGTGCAGGATAGGGGGAAGATGGGTGTGTAGGGAAATTGCCACCAGAGCCTGTGCTCCATTGCAATTAAATTGAATTAAATACGGTGGTGAAATATTTAATTCCAGTCATAATATTGGTGATGGAAATAATAGCAGTAGTAGCATCTGCAATATTAATGACATTATTAATAGCTACAGCAGAAACTGTTTTGGTAGAGGGTTTCAGTTGTTGGAGCTTTCAGGTTTCGTAAAAGTTTATGCGTTAACTATACAAGCATTATATATCCATATAAAATATTTGAGATAAGAACTCTCATTCAGTTCTAAATGCTGAGATTGTAAATTTATAGGAAAATAAATAAAAGGTAAATAGGTAAATTAGTTACTAGAAGATAGGAGGTACAGGTAAGTAAAAAGAGTAGTGGATACATATAACGAAAATAATTTTGCTGAGGCTTGATTAGAAACTGAGTGAAGAATTATTAGCAGTTCGTGTAAAGGAATGTATCACCAAGACTACAAATTAATACCTGATTTAAGGCAGGAAGTCTGTATTTATAGGCAAGGGAATATGGAATTAGAATAAATTACTTATGGAGTTTATCGTTAGCTTATTTCAACTGTGAAGGAATTTAAAGTAAAATTTCGTATAATAAAGTAGCAGATTTATAGGGAAAAAGTCCACAGACCATAAGCTTCAATTCAACTAATAACAATGTTCCCTGAACAGAAGTTTAACCATTATAAATTTGTAGTAACTGACTGACCTATGGTATTTATTCTGCTTCTTTCATTTGGCCTACTATGGATGATGAGAAATGACTGGTTTACTGATATGCCTTTTCTTCACCTCCCAGAATTTTTTCATTCCTTTTCTAAGGTTCTTCCTTCTTTCTTTAGACCAGGTGGTTGTAGCCTTTGTTTCTGGAACAATGTATATAAGCCAAGACCCCATGACCCATGCTATTTATTAGTAAAAGGCATTGACTGTTAATTTTTACATTCTGAAAAAAAATAGATATATATCATTAGCTACTGTTGCCTGGGACTTACTTCAAGTTCACCACATTATTCACAGACCACTTTCTTAAACATTTGATATGAATTAAGATTAAACCTTCAGACTTTGTCTGAACCACAGAACTACATGCAACAGAAAATTCGGTACAAATCACATTTCTTTATGGTAGCAGTACAAAAGAAAAAATAGCAAATACTCTTCACCATTTTTATTTCATTTTGGGAGAAAATCATTTTACCAGCTTAATTCAAGATTATAATCGAATTTTTATTTGAATAACTGTGTCACGTGGAAATATGCGACTCTATCGTTAGCTGCACAACTATCTTATATGCTGTGAATTCTTCACGGGTCTTCAGCCAGATAGAGTCATAGAATGGCGACATTTCATCAACCTGCTCGGTTGTCTTCATCAGGTCTATTTCAATTTCGAGAAGTAATATCTAAAATAGACCTAATGAAGACAACCGAGCAGGTTGTTGCAACATCGTCATTCTATGATTCTATCCGACTGGACGCCCCTGAAGAATTCACTGCATCAATACGCCGGGAAAGTCTCCATTTACATAATCTTATATGCTGACAGCTGCCATGTTCAGATTCCCTTTTTTGCTCCTCCAATACCTGGGGGTAACAAATTGGCATGGAAGATGTCAGCCATCACAGCTGCCATTCAAGCCTGCTATCCAGAAAGGCTCGACCTACAGGCTTCAGCCACTGACAATGACCACATAAGATGACTAAATACATGGTCAAGAGTTTTGCTACTCCCAAAGGGTGAATCCCAAGGCAGGTCCTCATCCAAGTCGTTCAAGAAGTCACTGCTCAGCATTCCATCACAAAAGCAATTTGTTATCACCTGGATAAGCAAGTGTTGCCAGTCACTGCCAGACAACAAGATGAAACAGCTAAGCAGCCAAACCCGCTGCATTCAGTAAGGATTCTCAACCTGCTGCTCACTCTATGTACTACAAGCACCCTGCCGACCATGTCGTCACCACCAGAGCTTCCAGGGCCAGTGTGTGCTCAACCTACAATAGTAGAGGAGGGACTATCTCCCTCTATCACCACACAGTACATTGACAGTTATGGCTGCCTACAGCTGCAGTGCATCAAGTTGCTGCCCATGTATAGCTGATCAAATCACTAAGGCCTGAAAATTCACTTGTTCCACTAATTGAGTTTGCTGCAGTCATCAAGATCCTCTGTGATGGGGCTTCATGTTAAAGATAATGTTGTCTAAAATGAGGCAGTAACTACAACAAGGACGGCTGTAGCAAAACCACCATGCAGGTTGGTGCAGTGCCACCACTGCCAGAAATTTCAGCATTAAGCTTATGAATTTGCCGACACAGTGTGGTGTGTTCGATGGGATACAGGCCATCATTTTGCAGAATGCAAACAACAACAATGCCAGTATGCTGTATGCTGCAACTGTGGGTTCAGGCATGCTGCTCCATACGAAGTCTGCAGCACATGTAAGCATCAACTATGGAATTGGCTCTCTCTGCAGTCCACACCAAACCATCAAGTCAACAGGATCACAAAGGCAGCAGACTGCACAAGGCTGCTGCTCTGAGAACTGAACTTCGTCAGGGGATCGCGAAGAAGATGGAGCCCCACCCTACAGTAGACCGCGATGGACCTGTAGAAGAGACCTTGACAACAACAAAGGTGCACACTACAAATACATTGCACCCACGATGTAGCATATCAACAAGATGCCAGGTGCGATACCCTCATTACACTGCTTACTCAGCTCATCAACCAACTGTCTGCAAACTGGTGTCCACCTGTACCCTCGAGATAATTTCCACTGCTCTAAAGGGCAGTTACTAATATGGCTGTTACATGGTAATATGCCATTAAGCATTATACAACAATTCATCTCTTTGGCCTCACATTCGGGAGGACGCTGGTTCGAATCCCCAATAGTGGAAAGGAATAAATTCAGACTGTGGGTTAGACAAAGTTACAGAGTATCCAAAAAATCTGTGCCAAATTTCAGCTCTACATTATTATATTTTTGAGGTTACCCCCAAAAAACCTGTCTAAAATGACTGTACTATTAGGAGGGTTCTATGGAAAGTGTCCTGAGTTTGCTTCTTTTGGGGAGGATGTAGCAGAGAAGGGGGAGGGGAAGTAAGAGAGATGGGTTACAGAATTTTGGTCAGGCCATTGCTAGAGTATTGTGGAATGACATAGGTCCTATGTAATAAGTGTCAGATATTGGAGTTGGAGGGGATGCATAAGAAGACTGGTAGATTTGTACGTTGAAATTACCAAAGCATGCACAGCAACACTCAATGTGGGACATATGACAGACATGTCATTGTGGACACTGCAGCGAAATTTGGTGTTGATGGGATGTGGGAGCTGAAGACCGAAGCAGATGCAGCGCCTATCCTTGGCTTGTGATCATATAGATAGATACTAAATGAATGAAAAAAGTTGCATGGCCCTATGAGTCATGATATCAGTTAGTAATAGCTAATGGTAGGGTTCGAGTGTGGTGCAAAAACCACGAGATCATGGACCGAAGGTGTTAGGAAGATACTGTGCAATCTGATAGTGGTTCCGTGTCAGTATGTGCTGTGTTTACATGACATGAACTGGGACCTCTGGTCAAACTAAATCGACTATTGACTGGAAATGGTCATGTTCAGCTAACTGGAGACCATATGTAGCCATTCATTACCTTCATGTTCTCAAACAACGATGAGTTCCACCATGACGACAATGCACAGTGTCTCCTTGGGACTCCACACACTTGTCCCAGCGATGCTGTCATTGTTGGAAGCATTCCGAGAAAGCCTCTTTCGGAATGGATTTTTGCTCTGCTGTCGTTTCAGTCATAATGTCGTCTATTGTCTGAAATCGATTTCCATTCAATTGCCTCTTGAGCTTGGAGAACAGCCAGAAGTCGCAGGGGGCCATATCAGGAGAGTAAGGAGTCTGTTGAACAACTGGAGTCTTGTTTTTAGCCAAAAATGCCTGGATAAGAGCGAGAAATGTGCTGGAGAATTGTTCTAATGGAGGTGCCGATTTCGCGTCTCTTGCGCCGCACAGCATTTCGTGGGTGACGGAAGGTTTCCTTGTAGTACTCTGTGGTGCGTACTCATGATATACTACACCGCAGTAGTCAAAAAAAGCAGTCAGCATCACTCTGACATGTAAATTATAGATTTTGATTATAAATTGTATCATTTACAATTTTGCAAAATATTTCGTCATTTTCAAGGTTTCTTCCGGTCAATTTAGATATAATGCCAAGAGCACAAAATCGCAGCGCAATGTTCGAAGAGATGAGAATGATGCAGATAGAAGAGTCGAAGAGATGAGAATGATGCAGACAGAAGAGGAAGGGTAATTGGAACGGCGCTTTATGCTGAACTCTGCGCGTTGTTTTGAATATTTTGATGCATATCTCACCAACCGTTTGTCACAAAAACATTATGAATATACCATTTTAATGCTGAAACTGCGTTCTACAACTTTGATAATAGGTCTTGATAAATTTGTTGGTTTTTAGCAAATCTGACATTGTTACAAAATAAATCATATTTTGTAACTGTTTCACGATCAAATGTGATGTTTTTTTTTTTGTTACTTATGTAGAATAATTGCGCCAAAAACTACGCCATTATTCAATAATTAGCCTTCCCAATTACTTATAGTGCAATGAAATGATACTAAAGCTGATATTTTAAGAGCTACAAGAAGTTTATATTGATTATGGCATTTAGCCCCATTTAAAAACATTTGGCCTGATAAAATTTTGAAGATGACACCTTAAAGATGAGAACTTTTCAAGACAAGTTTCTTAGGCCGTATATAACATTTGTGTCAATTTATAGATCTACATTATATTTTTTTCAGGTTCATAGCCATAATGCCCGGGAAGCGGCGCGCGGAGCTCTCGGCCCAGCGCTGACTCGTGTGTTTGTTTCAAATCGTATCTCGACAACCATATGTTACAGAGGGATGAACGATACACCATTTTAATGCTTAAAGTGTGCAACAGATGGATGAACGATATACGATTTTAATGCTTAAAGTGTGCACTACAACTTTGATCATAGGTCCTGACCTGGTAACTTTGCCAGTTTTTTCGCAAAGTCAATACAAGAAACAGCAATAACTTGCACAAAACACAAACATCTCTGTCATTAGTACAAAGAGGAGTTAATTATTCTGGTATACATCTGTTTAATAAACTTCCCAAGAGTAGAAAACAGTTTGCAGGTAATAAAGATATATTTAAACAAAAATTGAGAGATTATCGTATTGGCAACTCCTTTAACTCCATTCAAGAATTTGAACAAAATAATTAATTGTATTCAATATGACTTTTGCAAAATTCAGTTGTAAAAATCAATACCGGTATTTATTTTTATTCTCTTTATTTGTCTTTGTAACATATAATTGTTTTTACTATGATTATGACTCATGTTTGTATTTATATTAACCATGACATGTTTCACATCTCAGAGGTCCTTCCTCGGCAGGAATCCATGAAACAAGATTGATAAATAAAAAAATAATTAAAAAAATAAAAAAATTGAAGAAAAAGGTTATGTTTCGTAGTGCCTTCATGATAAAATGTGACTATACTTTTGATTTTAAATAATAATAGTGCCGATATTACACTTTTATGCACTGTTTAGCCTATCCTAATTACCTAGGGTGCAATAAAACGTTACTAATTCTGACATTTTAAATGTTATAACGAGTTTATACCGATTTAGCACTCAATTCCTTTTTAAGCCTTTTGACCTGAAAAAATCTATGTCACGGACACCCTAGAGGTGGGGACTTTTAAGTAGTTGTTTCTTAGATACTAAGAAACGTCTGCGCCAACTTTCAGCTTTACATTATTTTATTTTTTGAGGTTGAAACCTAAAATGCCTGGGCTATAACGTGCCTTCTCCAGTTTTGCCTACCATATAGGCCTACTGATATTTCCAGATATATACATTTTATTCATTCATCAAGAAATTCCCCTTCCACTGAATAATCATTCCAAACCCTTAATTTCATAACTATTAAGTTGACTCTGCATGAAATTTAACTTCATTCCATGCTTATCCAGCCAACTAGATATTCTGTCTATATTCCTTAGTATTTCTTCACAGTCCTCTCTCGGCGTAATCCTATTGCACAATATCATGTTGTCTGCAAATAGTCTAACCTCTAACTGTAGATCAACTACAGAATTATTCATTAGAATAATGAAAGGTAATAGTCCCTATACACTATTCTGTGAGACATCTATTCTCACTTCCATTACCCACTTTTCACTAATTCCTTCCTAGTTTCTAATTCATCCGCCCAGAAAGAAAAAAATCTTGGTTTATCCCAAGGGTCTTATCCTTATTCACAACCATTTTATGGTTAATTCTGTAATGTTTTAGAAAAGTCTAATGCCACTCTATCTACCGCTACTTGTCCTATATTTTCCTTTCATCTGAGGTAACAGGTTAGTAACATACTAACTACGATTCAAAGGCTGCCACCTTATAAACCTCTTCCTCACAGATTATCGTAATGTAACTCCATCAACTAGGCCGCTACCAGAGTGGCCGCTACTGACATGGAGGAAGGACCTCCGATGGAGGACCTCCATGGCTACTGAAGCCAATGTCTGAACGTGTGAATAAAATGCACGCGAAAAGGCTACCTAGAAAAGTTAGGGAAGAAACATAGAAGTATGAGAAAGACTAGCTGTGTCATCTTTGTCACATTTTAAGCTAAAATTGTAACTGTCCAGAATGATATCTATCCGTTTCTCCTTCTCGATAGCACATTTCATTCTACGGTGGATTGTCTTCAACCGCTCGAGAAGCCTATGCAACAAGTTATTATCTGGTTTTGATTTTTTTTTTTTCTACCTTATTCAATGTCAAAATATACTTATTCGAATGTAAAGTTGTTATATAGTTGTGAAATTACCCTTCCAGTAAGAAAACGTACTTGCAAAGACGCTGTATTCTCAATCTGGAAGCAAACAAATTAATACAAGGGACTTGATTAATATCCCGTTAGATTATATAATGGTATGACATAACAGGGAAGTTACAAGCTTAATATGTAATATGAGATGAATGTAAGCGCAAGTAAAAGGAAAAGAATGCCTTGCGATGATACGTAAACGCAGAGACAGGATAATAACATTTTACTTATGTAAAATACTCTCGAACTGTAAATTCTTGAAGTCCGACTATCGACGCTGGCTCGATTTACTCTCGATGAAGTCAAAACATTTCGCAGTTTGTGTTGTCAGTTGTTTGGTTTTTGTATCGGCTGTCAGTGGATGGTAGTAAGGTGTTGATGTTATGAAAAGTAAAGCATTAGTGAGTTAACGTAATTCCATCAGGAGTGTGTGTAAAATGGTGAGTATTGTTGCTGTTAATATTCCGTTCATTTATTTACTATTATTTACCTACTCGTCTGGCTGCGATTAAAAAAATTGCGATATTGACAAGTGTTTTTATTATTTAGCAGACTATCACGTGATTGTCAGTTGGATTTTTTGTTTTGTTTTGTTTTTTGGAACAGAGGTAGGGTTAGTTTTCCTTAAAGATTTTAGAGCGTCGTCTATCACAGATATTTTCGAAGTCATATTATTTATTTCATGGTTTATCACCTGTACTTGTGTGTCTGTTTACAGTAGCAACGTGAGTATTGCACGTAAATAAAGTTGCGCCGTGTTCAAAGCTTTCCTACATAAATGACGGAAACCTTTATGTTTTTGCTTGCTCATCTATCGTGACGTATAATATAACAGAATTTTGAACTAAATAAAGTAAACAATATACACATATATACATATATACGATATAAACATACAGGATTACATACGAAATATGTACATTGACCAGCTTGCCTTATAAATAACTATTAAAACTCGTTACCTTAGGTCTGCCCAAAATACGGTCCCTCTCATGATATATAAAATTATTTATACACATTCCGGTTCATGCTTCGTTTTTATGAATATTATTCGTAAGATATTAACAGCTAATGGGCCATCTGGCCCAGTGGTAAATAATTTAGCTTCTTATTTTTTGGTGTTATGGGTTGTACGAACTTTCATTTTATTTCAATGTGGAATCAATGATTAAAGGTGATTGTCTCGTTTTAGTAAAACAGCTCTCAAAATTAAAGTTTTATTGCAGTTATCATATGTTAATTTTTTAACCACTCGTGTTCTGAAAGTTTATGTTAAACAGGAAATGTAATGGTTCCTAACCTCATTTCTACAGTAAAACTGGGTCTACTGGAGATTGCGATTCCCCTACAACAACATACAGTAATATCGTTGCAATACTGCTGTAGTCAGTCGCAAGATGTATTATTCTCAAGCAGTAATTCTGTTGTAATACAGCCTGGACCATTATTTTCAAGCACAAATTAGGTTTTAATACAGCCTGTACCATCATGAAACCATTAAATGTACTTCGGGAAGAATTTTTAGTGGAATTGTCCGTTTGACCACTACAGTATTATGATGACAACTCTTGGCGGAATCGCAATTTCCAGTAATCCCGTAAAACTGAACTATACCAAATGTCTTCAGAGTCCTTTCTCCAGAACAAACATTATACTGTAATTCCCCAGGACAGAAATTCGTAGACAGAAAGACTACCTAGTATGGTGTTATTGTTATACCCACTAATTAAAGAGTTAATTTTGTGGTGGCAATACAATAGCACTGAACCCACAAAGAATTGCCCTTTTCATTTGAATTTTGCTGCATATGTTGGCTAGGGGTTACTATTCAAATAAATGTTCACATTACCTTAGTCATGTCACACAAAATCTATCAACAGTAATGTTGGCTTGTAATTAGTGGCCTTATCTAAATATTTTTGATGCCAACAATAGATTCTTGAAATACCTTTGACATGAACGGGTAGCAGTGAATGGAAGATCGTGGCCTAGTTAAGTTATTAATAAAAACTAAAAATTCCGATGCCTTATGCTGCAACAAAGCATTATGAGTTTTCATTTTGGTCCAGGGAGTGTACAGGGCGTATACTGGCGATGAGGCATGGAAAGATATTGCAGTAGGTATGAAAAGTAGTTCATGGAAGGGAAAAGATGACCATGACCACAAGCTGGCACTCGATTTCAGGCACAACGGTGTGGGAAGATTTTCTTTTTTAGGTAAGGGTGTCAGGGATTGGAATGAGTTACCAAGGGGAATGATGAATAACCTACCGAAAATGTTAAAATAATTTAAAGATAAAATTTGTAGAGGGCAAATGTAGGCGAGTGAAGTATAGCGGGAAGTTGGGTGTGTAGGGAAATTGCCACCAGAGCATGTGCTCCATTGCAATTAAATTAAAATTAAACCTGACCACATACAGTTGTGCCATCCTGGTGCGATAAATGGGACCAAAATCAAGAAGTCTGTAGTAACAAGATGTATTTCATGCATAATTACTTGTATGCATTTCTCCACACTTGAAGTGACTTCATTAGTATATGTTTGGTGGCTATAATGCACTTTTTTTTCTTGAATAAAGTCACTTAAGGAAAGTGTGTACCAAATCTCAGACCATACACACAATTCCTGGTGGGTTCATTCATCATTGCTATTGTACCAGACTAAATTTTATAGCACTGATGTATTATCAACCTTTACCTCTTTGACCCTGGCAAAAGATCTTCATGCTATTTAATGCCAAACTGTATTCAATCTGAATAGTTTATCTAAAACAAAGAACACAGCTTTCAAATCTGTTACTTTATCACTACCCGGTTTAATTTTTTTTAAATTTAATTTATTTGATGTGGAGCATGTATTTTGGTGGGAATACACAACTATTTTCAATTTTCATTAAGAGTTATTGTGCCACCCACCTATTATTGCAGTTTACAGATTTTAATTTTAAATTCTTGAATTGATTTTTGTAAAATTTTCACCACTTTCCTTGATAATTTATTCCAATCCCTGGTATCAAAACTGACAAAAGGAAATTTTTTCCACTCAGTTATCCTTGAAATTGAGTACCAGCTTGTTGTCCTGGTCATCTCTTCCTATCCACACACTCCTTTTAATTATTATACCCATATCCATTCCAACCTTATCACCATTATATACAGGGTATAATCCAAGCAACCTCTTCACCCTCCTCCTGTCTTCTCCAACCCAATTACTTAAATATCATCTAAGTTCTGCGGAAATTTCTACAAACAGTTCTAACTGCCCTTCTTTGTGTCCTCACAAAGTGCTTTTATTTGGTTTCCATAATGTGTTTCCCATATTAGACCATCATATTTTGTGTCCAAATTCTCTCACTTCTGTGATACATCTTGTCATCACCTTCTCCAATAAATGAAGGATTGAAATCTCTTCCTACTATCTGCCCAATTGAGTTTGCTATCAAATCTTATGCCGAGTCTACTGGAATTGTTGATTCCACCACTCACTAATATCATAATGCAGTAGTATTTTATTTGTCCTCTCAATCATATACATGTACATTGTACATAATGATATCAGACACGTCAATTATAAATTAAGACATTTGCACTAAATTATTTCAGTTGGTACATTTCAAATATTCTTCTACAAAGTAAAAAGGATGGTATTGAAGATATGGCATCAACAATTTCTCTAAATGTCCCCTTTTTGTGTTGCTTTTATATTATGGGGTAATTTATTGAAAAGCTTAATCCCTATGTGAAATGTTCCATTTTGATTCATTTTTGTGTGCATATTATGCAAATCTAATTGTTTCCTTGTGGAATGTTCATGTACCACACTATTTGTTTTTAGAGCTGCATCTTTACCTGTTCTAAAAAACAGAGTGATTTCAAAGATGTAGATGCTTGGTCGTGGGAGTGGTCTACAAGATTCCCACATTTTGTGATTCATCA
The DNA here is from genome assembly GCA_031002005.1 of Vandiemenella viatica. Lineage (NCBI taxonomy): Eukaryota > Metazoa > Arthropoda > Insecta > Orthoptera > Morabidae > Vandiemenella > Vandiemenella viatica. The sequence continues at coordinate 43,924,349 of CM061914.1, forward strand.
TTATTCTCTTCTGAATGTTGAAAGTACTTAGTTTATCTAATAAGAAACCCCAGAATATAATTCCATACTTTATTTGTGAATGAAAATGGGCAAAGTAAAATTTTTCAAAGTTTCGTTACTAATGGTTAATTTTAAAATATATAATGCATAACAGGTTTGACTTAATTTAAAGTTCAAATATTGAATATGTCTATTCCATTTAAAATCAGATTGAATCCATAAACCTAAAAATTTTGAGTCTAGCCTGTTTTGATAAAGTCTGATTGTTTAAAATAATATTTGGGTTGGCAGGGTTCCTGTTTTGAGCAGTATGGAAATTTACTGCAATGGTTTTATCACACTTTATTATTAAATGGCTGTTTTTGGACTGTGCAGATAGCTGTTTAGTGGGTTTTTAATACTTTGCTGAATAACTTCTTCAGTTTCACCTTTCATTAAAAGTGTTGTCATCTGCAACGAGAATATTATCATGTGACACGACATTTTCATTTATGTCTTTGAATACCATGTTTAATATTTCTAATGCCTGATACATGCTCTCTTATTATTTCACTTTCTGTGTCCTTACATTTTAAGGTGACAACCTGTTTCCTTCCATTAAGGTATGACTTTAATTTAATTTAATTGCAATGGAGCACAGGCTCCGGTGGCAATTTGCCTACACAGCCATCTTCCCCCTATCCTGCACCTACCTACATTTGCCCTCTACAAATTTTATCTTTAAATTCTTTCAAAGTTTTCAGTAAATTATTCATCATTTCTCTTGGTAACTCATTCCAATCCCTGACACCCTTACCTAAAAAAGAGAATCTTCCCACACCCTTGTGCCTGAAATCGAGTGCCAGCTTGTGGTCATGGTCATCTTGAACCATTTGTATGCGACACCCCTGACACCGTAACGATAAAGTTTAGACAGGAGGATTTTATGATTTACCACATCAAAAGCTTTCGACAAATCTTGAAATGTACCAATTACTTTCTCTTTTTTATCAGTTATTTTTAATATACTGTTAATGCAAACATAAATAGCTGCCTGGGTTGATTTCTCCATTCTAAATCCATGTTGTGAATTGGATAATATATTATTTTTGTTAATGAAGCTTATTAACTTTTTATACATAATTTTCTCTAGTATTTTTGAGATGGCAGATGGGATGGTAAAAGGCCAATAGTTATCTAGTTTATCTGTTTCTCCCTTCTTGTGTATCGGAATAACTTTGTTATCTTTAGTATTTCTTGGGAAGTACCAGATTGTAATGAACTATTACATAAATGTGTTATTGGTCAAATTATGCATGCTGTTGTAGACAATTGCAAAATGTATTTGCACAGTGATTCAGCTGTAATACAGCCTGGACCATTATTTTTAAGCTGAAATTAAGTTTTAACACATTCTGAACCAGCATGACACAGTTAAATGTACTTCAGAAAGTATTTCTAGCAGTGTCTTGCATTTGACTACTGCAATATTATGAAGCCAATTCCTTGTGGAATCTCAGTCTCCAGTAATCCCGTTATGCCAATACATTTACACTTACGTTCTTCAACTAGCAATTCTGTCCTCACCCAGTAATTATAAAAATCCTTTAGCTTTTTTATTTTGTATGTAATAAGCTCACTCTTTTTTTGTATTTATCTTCATATCCAATTAGATATTCTGTCCAGATCCTCCTACAGCTTATTAGGGTCTTCAGTGGATTTAATTAATATAGTGATTAATTAAAATATAATCCACCAGAAGGTTATGTTGAAGATGTTTGTTTATTTTTCAAAATAACAAGTCGGTGATATTTGTCACAAGCAAAGATACAATCCAGAGATACTGGTGCAGTCTTTGTCAGAGTCAAAGTGACTCTCAACTGTGAACTAACTGAAAAACTAAACTGTATACTAACTAACTCTGTCCTTCTGCCGTTCTGTTTATATAGTCCTCTATCGAAATTTCTGGAATTCTTCAAAGGCATCTGCCAGATATTTCTCGAACATTAACAATTACTCAAACAATTAAACATATTAAAAACAATCGGAATCAACACAAAATCACTTAACATCAATACAAAATGATCCGAAATGGTAATTAGAGATACTTAAATACAAAATTATTTATGGAAATCATCTTAAACTGTACAAACATGTCCTGTAGACATCATAACTTGCATTAATACATGGAATTACAAACATTTACGAAATTCTCTTGCACAATTCGGTTCTTAAACATATTGAATGGACTTTAAATAATTTTCTTTCATAAAACAAAGTCTATATACACTGATTTACAAGAAATTGCAAAATAAACATACCAGATCACATTCAAGCAAACTTCAGCTCACTGCAAATACTTCATTCATACTATTCAAAATTCAGTTATGAGGGCTGTTACAACCCCTCCCCAGGATTCACTAATTTACACAGTTAAAATTGATTGAATCCGTCATGAATCTAAGCAGGTTGAATGTACACATAATGCCAACACCAACAGGTTTCAATCAATTAACCATAATGACTTTTACAATTCCTTGGCCCCAGTTATTTCCCTCCTCTGATAAAATATCACAAGGGAAAATAATAATTTCACCTGAAATGCCTTGCCTGTAGTCCTCTTAAGTGTTATTCACATGAATATTCTTTGCTAAACCCATTTGGTGATTTTTAAATCAGTTTTTTTCCTCGCAGACATTTATAATGTGATTTTGTATCAATTTTTCCATCAACTTGTCTACAACTAATGTCGCACTAATTGGCTGTAATTTTCTACCATATTTGTCAGCCTCCTTTTTGGACCAATACTATTGCACTTTTCTATTCTTTTGAGAAGTAGGAAATCTTCAGATTCACTGTATAAATCATACAAGATAAGGCAAAATGTCTTATTCACCAATCTTTAATACATAAGTGTAAAATTATTCACATTGGCCTCTGTTTTTTTTAGTTCCATTATATCATCATAAAAAACTTTTTAAGATTTTTCATTATTCATTATTACTTAATTGAAGAAGCTTTTCCTCTGATTTATACCCTCCAAACTCTGGACGGTCGTCCTTTATGGACTCATTAAATCAGTTTTTCACAACCTGTATATCTTCATCTTTAACCTTATTTACACATTCACTTCCCCTACCCTTATGCTCTACCACCCTTGGAAAGGTATTTGGAAATATGTTTTCCCTCGTATTACTAGTCTTATTTCCTTCTCAGTTGACACATGTTGATTTAAGTCCCTGCCAATAGTAACCATTATGTTTGCCGCTGAAATCTGATATCAGTTTCTCCCCGGGAGTCTCACATTCATGATTCATTCCACTGTGAAAAGCAGACAAGACCCTATTGTATTCTTTTTTTGGTTTTCTAATTTGACCATAGAAATTTTTCATTGCACGAAGTGGTGCTCCTTCACATACCTTCATAAACCCATTTTTACTTTTCCCCTTTGCTGTTATTAATGACTTGTTTCAAGTGTTCCATCCTACCTTCATAACTCTTAACACTTCTGTGTTTTCTTCTTACCTTCCTGTTTAGCTCTCTCACCTCCATTTTATAGTTTGTTGGTTGCTTACTTCTCTTTATTTTCTGTGCTGGTATAAACATTTCGGGTAATATCTAGATTGCGATACTGCTGCAACCACTTACCGCCGAGCGATGTAAACGCTTCTGGATGGCGAGAGTATGACGTCACTACCTTGCTGAATGTGACGTATACGTTCTGTGCACAGCTTCAAATGTCACAGCTGACATCCACAGCTAATGTCCACAGAAATTAGTCCATCACTGATACGTCTCATATCGAGAAATCATAAATTTTGCACCAGCAGTACAGGAATGAATTCATTAGCGATGAGGTTTTGATGCAGCCTGGACCACACTGAAACGTAACTATCAAACACCTTATTGCAGATACCTAATTTCTATGTCGTATCTATCGCTGTTTACATCTCAATGCAGCCTGGACCATAGTGAAACATAACCATCTCACACGATATTACTGAACCCAATTTCCAAATCATATCTATCGCTGTAGTATGGTCCAGGCTGCGTTTAAACCTAAACGCAAACAGTTATTGACGAAATCTTGTTTTTATAAATATTTTATTTCACATGAATGATTTTAATAGCAATTTCAGCCACACGAGGAAATATAGAAGAACAGAATCAAATACAGATCAATGGAATTGTGATTAATAACGTTAACGCTAATGAACGATATCAGTTATCAGTTTGGAATGTTGTACATAATTTAATAATATTATTAATTGTGCAAGTAGTAATTTTCTTAACTTTTTCAATCCGTAATTTTTTTATTATTATTATTACTATTGGTTACGTTCTACAGTCTAACGTGTATTCTCAAATTGATGGAAGGCTGAACACATCACACACGGAAAAACAATGATGTCAAACTCTCTCCATTGGGAAGTGTTTACATCGCGAGGCGGTAAGTGGTTGCAGCGGTATTGCGATCTAGAAATTACCCAACATTTCTTCCCTCATTTTTATCAGCTTGATCTGATCCCACTTCGAATCCACTGTACTCGTCCTCTCCTTCCACGTGTTGAGATTTCCTGTAAAATATCTCTTCAATCCTGAATTATGTGCTTTTTTTATAACTATGCTATGACCACCTTAAATTTTGGTCACTGGTTTATTGCACACACTAATATTTATTGAACTGCTTCATTATCACTTATTCCTTCAGTTATCAGCAGGCTATATTAGAAGGATGTCCTACATGTTTGGTTGCCCTATGCTCTACCAACCTTGGTAAGGTATTTGGAAATATTTTTTCCCTTGTATTTCTAGTCTTATTTCCTTCTCAGTTGACACATGTTGATTTAAGTCCTTGTCAATAATAACCATTATGTTTACCTCTGAAAACTATCTATGAATTCAGTTTCTCCCCAGGAGTCTCATATTCATCATTCATTCTTCCACTGTGAAAAGCAGACCCTATTTTATTATTTTTTAACACCACTGAAGTCTACCCCATGACTATGATGTATGAACACAATCAACTGTAGTAGTCTTTTTTAATTCCTCTACTAGTTCCACCAAGGGAGAGAAAAAATGGAATGGAAGGTATTTAGTCAGTTATGGGTAGAAATGGAGAAGGATTTACAGATAATATGAAAATGGTTGAAATACTAATTGGTTCAGTGAGAATTGTCACATGGATACAGGCGGAACTGAGGAGAGTTATTTCCATGTTAGTGAAGATGAGCATACTGGTAAACTAGAAGTAGAGTCACAGTGTGTTATGACAGAGCTGTACAGATCAAAAAAATGTAAAGTGCCTGGTATAGATAATGTTACCACAGATGTGTTAAAGATATGTAGAAAATATACTGTACTATATGTGGAAATATTATTTAATGTAAGTCTGGAGACCTCCCATATTCCAGAGGTCTGAAAATGTGTCATAGAGGTATCAGTTCATAAGGGAGAGGAGACTACAGACCTATTAGTTTGGCTTAAGTGGGGGAGGGTGGTCAAACTCGTGGAGTATTATATAGCCAATTACATCATGAAAATCCATGAGAAAAAAATGTTGTTTGCAAATTACCAGCATGGATTTATAAGTGGTTATGGATGTGAATGTCAGGTAGTAGGTTACATTTAACATATCTTTAAATTCATTTATATATGGTTTATCGGAAACAGCTCTAATGATTTGGATGAAATTTTATATTTAGATAACATTTTGATTTTCAAGTTTATATAATTAGCTGTTCCCTGCAAAAAATGATCAATTCTTGTATTTTGTATTTTAGAAATGGCTCTAACGCCATCTCATAGATGTTTCGGGTACCAGTAAGCCTTCTGAGGTTAGTTGGTTTCTCTTTTGTTAGCTCAAGGAACTGTGCACCAATTCTTGTATATATTTGGTATCTCGGAAATTGCTCTAACGATTTGGATGAAATTACTTCTGCAGATAATGTTCTACTTAAATAACTGTCTTCCATTTTAAAAATGTGATTTGTTTGAGGTTTCACTAAGCTTGAAGTGGCTTTATATATTTGGATTATAACCGTAAAGTGAAAATGAATAAAAATCATAATATAGGCCTAGCTGATTATTTAAAATAAAATGTTGAACTTTATGCATTCATGAATTTTATTTAACTGAGTGCACTTATTATGTTGGTAGGTATGAAATGTATTGGATGTAAATCAAATATGGACCAGTCTGGCAGCTTAAATATGATTAGTCAGTAAAAAGAGTGGTTAAGACGCTTGCTCTCAAAAAATTCTGGCTCCAGTCCCAGGTTCAAGTTCCCATGGGGACAAGCATTTTTTAAGAGTTGTATTTGATCATATGAGATACACCAGGACCTTCAGTGGTTCAGATTCCTTGTTGAACTATAGGTCTCGGAGGAAAAGAACTGGCTGTCCTACATTTGATACAATGGCTCACTCAGTATGTCACCTTCTGGAGGATTCAATCAACCTTCGAGTTGTGAACTCGGTTAGGTTTTTATAATATATACTCTCTGTATATTTAATCTATCCCATCTAATACTATTATATGAGCAACCCTTATATAGGAAAAATTAATTTCTGACAAACTTCTCTTAGGATTTTGATGAAATCTTGCATACTCATCCGAAATCAAAAGATGCCGAGCGAAGATCGGTCATCCAGGTACTTTCAGGTGAAATGGACAAGGGAAGTAAAGTAGATAGTGTGGCACCGGATCTTTCTGAGACATCTGACAGAGTTAGCCAAAGAATGTTTGTGAATTAGGTTAAGACTATTTGGATAAACCAAGATGTATTTTGATGTTTTGAAGAAATCTTAAGAGGTAGGAAGCAAAGAGTAACAGTGGGTAATGCAACATCAAAGGAGATGGAACGAGATGTGCCTCAGGGTGGTGTATTGGGACCATGACTTTTAATTACTGTAATGAATGATTACATTGTTGATCTAGAGTTTAGACTATTTATAGATGTCATAATGCTGTATAACAGGATTACATTGAGGGAGGATTGTGAATAAATTCAAAGGGATCTAGACAGGATGTCTAGCTGCGTATAAAGTATGGATTGAAGATAAATGCCAAGTAGAGCCTTATTAGGCATACAGTTATGAAAATAAAGGTTTTGAATAATTAATTAGTAGAAGGGGAATTGCTTTTTGAAGGGATAAAGTTTATATTCTGGGAAATATTAGATGATGTTAAGCTTGACAGAGCATATTAGAGAGGTTATATGGAAAGAGTTCCAGTATCATTTCTGGAGAGTATGGTCAAAGGATGTACAAGGGAAAGGGGTAGGGGAAGAGTAAGGGAGATGGACTACAAAACTTTGGTCAGGCCGTTCCTAGAGTATTGTGAGATGACATCATCGAATCTACATAATGAGTTTCATATATTGCAGTGGGAAGGGATGCAAAGGAAGGCTGTTAGATTTGTCTGTAGAAATTACCAAAGGATGTGCTTGATAAGTAAAATGATAAAATATTTGTGTTGGGAGTCGTCACAGGATAGAGACTGGTAAGAGAATTGGGGGCATGTAGCCTGTGGGGCATATTCTGGCGATGAGGGCTGGATAAATATTAGTGGAAGATTTAGAAGCAGCATGTGGAAGGGAAGACAGGACCATAATAATAAATTAGCAGTTAACTTCAGGCATAAAGGAGTAAGAAAGTTTCTACTTGTAGGTAGGTGAGGGAGTGGAACAAATTACCTAAAGAGATGGTGAACAATATACCTCAGTCCATAATGGAATTTAAATTAAAAATGTATATGAATTGTAAGTAGGTTTGTAGGGAAATTGTGAATGTGGAACAAGATTCATCACAATAAATAAATAATAATAATAATGCGCACTATAATCATTTGGAAAACACATTGCTTTAACCAAGACTACATTAGTAATGTAATAAAGAATTATTTCTCATTAAACTGAAGATTCCTTTATCTGACTGCCAGTTCAGGTAAAATGGGCATTGTATATCCAAATTGTGCATTAAAATTAAACTGTCTCTTGGGTGACCAAAGATACCCTTATGGATCTCCTGGCTAGTATGCCGTGCACTATTTGTGTTTATTATGTATTCTTCACAATCCACTGTGATTTCAATAGATGACTGGAAGCTTATAATACATTGAGTAATTTTTCTGTAATGCTCACCCTGTTGCATTGATGAGCCAAACATTATGACCACCCGCCTAATGTTGTCTTGTTGTACCTTTGGAATGCAATACAGCAGCAATTCGGCACTGTATGGCTTTGACGAGTCATTGGCAGGTTTCCACAGGTATCTGGCATCAGATGTATATGCACAGGTCACACAATTCCTTTAAATTATGGGCCGGTTGTTTGTGAGCACAGTGCCTGGGAATAAGCATCTTGGAAACTGAAACATGTTGGCTGTTCACGTGCTGCTGTAGTGAGCATCTGTGAAAAGAGGTTGAAGGCAGTGAGTAGCTGACAAGATGGACATTAATGCATCCACGCAGACATAAGTGTTTTGGAGCACACAAATCGCTGCTGTATTTCAGTCCAAAGGTGGACCAATGCACTATTAAGCAGGAGACCATAATGTTTTGTCTCATCAAAGTACAATGCAGTTACAGCTAGCGTTGTTCACATATTTTATTATTAATATTATTATTATTGCAGCTATATCGATCCTTTTTTCAGGATGTAGCCTCTTTAAGCCTAATGAGCTATATATTAGAATTTAATTCTACATAGTGTTGCTGTAGTTCTTTCCAGGCCGATCGATCCTGAGCCGCCCTCTTCCAGTTCACGCCTGTAACTCGACGTATATCCTTATCCCAGCGATCCAGGGGGTCTTCCTCTTGCTCTTTTCAGGTTTCTCGGTATCCAGTCCAGCACTACCGTAGTCCATCTTTCATCTCTTTTGCGAGCAACATGACCGGCCCATTGCCATTTTTGGGTCATGACTCTTTTTAAGATGTCTGTTACTTTAGTTATTGAACGGATGTGCACAGCCCTTTTCCTGTCTCTTCTTGTAAACCCTAGCATTGCTCTTTCCATACTTCGCTGGGCAGTTCTCAGTTTTTGCTTCGTGTGACTATTTAGGGTCCAAGTCTGGCAGGCATATGTGAGGACCGGTAATACACATTGTTCAAATACCTGTTTTTTAAGATGTATTGGCATGTTCGATTTAAAAACTATGGAATTTCTTCCATATGCTCTCCAGCCCAGCTTTATCCGTCTGTAGATCTCAGGCTTTGAGTCACCATTCATATTGATCAGTTGGCCAAGATAGATGTACTGATCTACGAACTCAATACCAGAATCTTTCATGTCCGCCTTGTCTTTATCTTTTTCTGCCCATTTGTTTTGCATGATTTTGCTTTTTGATATATTTATTTTAAGGCCCACTTCACTGCACGCTGTCTCTAGTTCATTTATCAGTTCTTTGAGCTCTTCCAGACTGTTTGAGAGTAAAACTATATCATCAGCGAATCTTAAGTTGTTGAGATTTCTTCCATTTATTCTCAAACCTCGGTTTTGCCATTGGATTTTTGACATTGCCAACTCTAGGACTGATGTGAATAGCTTGGGGGATATAGAGTCTCCTTGTTTTACCCCTCTTTCTACTGGGAACTCTTTGGTGACTTCAGCGATGTTGACAAAAGCAGTGGAAGTGGTGTAGATGTTGTACAGTAAGTCAATATAGCCGGGATTCACTCCTTGTTCTAAAAGGGCTTGCATGATTGCAGAGTGATGGACTGAATCAAAAGCTTTTTCAAAATCGATAAAGGCCAAACAGAGGGGCATCTGGTATTCATTTGCTCGACTTATTACTTCGTTGATGACTTGGATGTGATCTACTGTGCTGAATCCTGACCTAAAACCAGCCTGTTCAATTGGTTGTGCTGTGTCCAAGGTGGAACTGATGCGGTTATTGATGACCTTTGTAAACACTTTGTATATGACAGGAAGAAGGCTGATGGGGCGGTAGTTTTTAATATTGTAACGACTGCCCTTTTTGTATAGCAACACAATCATTGCTTTGTTCCAGCTGGATGGGATATTTCCCTCTTCGAGGCATTGTGAAAACACCTTAGCTAGGTGTCTGTAAGTTTCTTCTCCAGTCAATTGGAGTACGTCAATAGACAGGCCGTCATAACCACTAGCTGATCCTTTTTTCATTTCGTTCACTGCCCTTCTAACTTCATATGGGAGGACTTCAGGAATTGGTGAGTCTGGGCTTGATGTCATTAAAGGATTTTCATCTTGCTTGCTGTATAAGGACTGATAGAAGTTCCTGATATGAACCAATACTGCCGTTTTGTCTGTAATACGCTCATTATCATCATCTAAAGCTATTATTTGTTTCTTTCCTATCATTAATCTTTGTTTTGCTTTCTTATAGCCTTTCTTGTTCTCTATAACTGATCTGACCAGGTTTTCGTTATATTTCTTGATGTCAGCTGTTATTTCTTTTCTAATGGTCTTGCACAGTTCAGCATATTCAATTAGGTTTTTTTCAGGTTTTACTTTCATATTCCTCCGTTTATTCAGGAGAGTTTTTGTATTATTGCTAATTTTACTTAATTTGGTGGTTTTAACAGTTCCTGCAATTTCTATGGCTAATGTGTTAATAGTTGAAGCTAAATTTCCATTGGCGGTGGAAGCTAGTTTCTCCGATAGTGTGCGTTGAAAAATGTCTTTCTTTTCAGTGAGATTGATTATATTTACTGATGTTTTATTGGTTCCTTTTATTAGCTTTCGCCTTTCCTGTTTTATGCAGATACTAAGTTTCGCTCGGACCAGCCTGTGATCACTTCCGGTGTTGAATTGATTTAGAACAGTGACGTCTTGAACAAAATGTCGGCTATTGGACAGGATGTAGTCTATTTCATTTTTAGTTTTATGATCTGGACTTCTCCATGTCCACTTTCGGACTTTGATGTTTTTTAAAAAATGTGTTCATGACGTGCATTTTTGTGTGCTCTGCAAACTGCACAAGTCGTTCCCCTCTGTCATTCCTAGTTTGTATTCCGAACTTATCGACCACAGTGTCTCCTTGTTTCCTGGTGCCTACAATAGCATTGAAGTCTCCCATGATAATCTGGAAATGGCAGTCTTTGCCTCTGTCATGCAGTGTCGTGACATCTTCGTAGAAAGACTCTACTTCATCGTCTGAGTGCGAGGATGTTGGAGCATATACCTGCAGTATTTGTATTTTGTAGCGATTTGATAGTTGTAACACTACTCTTGCTGCTCGATCTGAAATACCTTCTATTAGTTTAACCTTATTTTTCACACTACGGTTTATCAGGAAAGCCCACTCCATTTAGCTTTCCCAAGGAGTTTCCGTAATGGTACAAGATGTGGCCTGATTTAAGTTCGATACATTCTTCCTCTGGACGTCTAACCTCACTGAGGCCCACTATACTCCATTTGATTTTTTGGAGCTCGTCTTCCAACTCTGTAAGTCGGGATTCTCCTTTAAGAGACCTGCAGTTGTAAGTGCATATATGAATTATTTGCTGTTTTTCTATTGATGATCTGATTTGCTCTTTAGGAACTTTGACTGCTGACATTAATGTAGCCCCCTCCCGGAGAACCGAATGGGGGGCTGTTTTACCTCCGGATTGTTTTCCAATAATGCCGCTCATCATAGTTGCTTAAAGGGGTGAAGCATAATCGCCACGCTTGCTTCAGAACGGATTGGCGATTTCTTGAACAGCCGCCCACTTTGGGTCAGACGCTGGGTGTAGCCGCTCAACTTGAGACAGACGCTACGATGAATGCACTCATATTAATCCCTGAGTGCTGGGCTGCCTCTTCCGCATCCCTTGCCGTACCGAAGTACTACTTCTCCGCCAAGTGATTCGTTGAGGTCTTCTCCGTAACCCTGGTAAGGAGCCCTCACAAGGTGCTGCCAGCCGGGCCAGCTGGGCCAAGGTTTTTTAAAGAGGTGTTACTCCTCTATCACTCCCCCTTAGTCCTGGCTTGTGACAGGCAGAGCCTGGCTTCCCAATTCTGGGCCCAGGTTGGCGGGGTTACACATATTTAACAACTGAAATTTTGTTAATGGGCTAGTATTTCGTCATATTAATTGCATGACATGTTCACATATCAGCCTACTGTTTCTCTGCAGCCTTCATAATAACTGTATGTAATTTATACAGGTCAATACTGTATGGGCAATGATCACCTGCAATGTTTGAAAGATATGATGTGTCATACGAGGGTGAGTCAAACAAAAACCTTAAATTTGTAATAAAAAAATCGAAATTTCGTGCCGTTATCCTGTAAGTTGGTAAGCGTGCTACAAGCAGTGTGCAGAATAGCCTGTAGGTGGCAGCATAGCGCAGATGCACAAATACCGTCGCAGTATCAGTATAAAGATGGCTGCCCCACTTGAGACTTGCACCAGGGAAGAACAGCGTTATGTTAGTCGGTTTGTTAGTAGTGAAGGTGTGAAACCTATTGAAATTCATCGAAGAATGAAGGTTCAGTAGGTTGATGCTTGTTTGTCACAGCAGCAAGTCTACGAATGGGACCGAGCGTGGTGGTGTAACGGATAGCGTTCTGGCCTCGCATTCGGGAGGACGGCGGTTTAAATCCCCGTCCGGGCATCCAGATTTGGGTTTTCCATGGTTTCCCAAATCACTCCAGGCAAATGCCAGGATGCTTCCTTAAAAAAGGCAATGGCCGAATTCCTTCCCATTCCTTGCCCCCATCCTTTCCCGTCTCTAAAGACCTCGCTGTTGAGAGACGTAAAGCAGTTTAAAAAATCTACGAATGGAGTAGGAAGTTCGCAAATGGTGTGACTTCAGTGGAAGATGCTCCTCGTCCAGGTCAGGCACAACGAGTTGTGACTCCACAGAACATTGCAGCGGTTGAAGCCATAGTGATGGAAAACCACCGAGTGACACTGAATGACATTGCAGCATATTTAATGATTAGTCATGGTTCAGCACACCACATTGTGCATGATGTGCTCCAGTTTCACAAAGTGTCTGCAAGATGGGTGCCACGGCAGCTGACTCCTGAAATGAGAGAACAACGTGCTGATGTTTGTGAAGAACTTCTTCGGCGCATTGAACGAGACAGTGATGGCTTCCTTGCAAGAATCATTACTGGGTACGAAACCTGGGTTCACTTCCACCAACTGGAAACAAAGAGAGAGAGCAAGGAATGGTGCCATTCCTCATCATCAAAACCAAAGAAGTTTCGAACAGAACCATCAGCATGGAAGGTTATGCTGACTCTCTTTTGGGACGAAAAAGTCGTCATTTTGGTGCATTACATGCCTAGAGGGGCCACTGTCACCAGTGCGTCATACACAGATCTCCTAAAAAATCATCTTCGGCCTGCAATCAAATCAAAGCGATGTGGATTGCTGTCATCAGGTGTCCTTTTGCAACATGACAACACTGCCCGTACAACAGTTGCAACAATCACGGACCTGCATTTTGAGTGTCTTCCTCATCCACCATACTCACCAGACCTGGCCCCCAAGTGATTTCCATATGTTTGGACCTCTCAAAGAAGTTCCGTTCTGATGAAGAGGTATACCACGCGTTGCATGAGTGGTTGCGTGGACTACCAAAAGAATTTTTTTCTAAAGGAATTATGCACTTTGAAAGCGCTGGAGGACTTGCATTGAGCATGGGGAAGATTATTTTGAAAAGTGATACAGCTTTGTACCACTTCTGCACAATAAAAAATATTTAAGGTTTTCATTTGTCTCGCCCTCGTTGTATCTTTACGCAGTTTCCATTTAGTATTTCTTTCTTTTCTGTGCCTCTAGATCTGCTTGTTTGTTAAATAAATTGAGTTATTCCCTTTCTATTAATGAGAGAAAACATGATGGTTACATTATGTGACTATGGAACAACACTGAAAAAAGAAAAGAAGCTGCCCAATTGCTCCTCTTTACTGCACCCCAATGCGATGACATTTGTCACCAGGCTAAGAAAGTAGTCGTCAGATTTTCACAGTTACAACTCAAAATTCCTCTCTCTTATTACATCAGCGATTCCTTCTGAAGGAAATATCCACGAAGTTAACTTGACATCAGGCTAAGTTGGCCTAGGGCCATATTTTGCTTATTCTGCTTCAAACAAATAGCATAGTTCAAATCCTAGTTAATCATTTCATAATAACTTTACTAATTAGATTCATAGCCTACCCTTTAGAGCACAGTGTAATTCAATTCCTTATATAGCCTAATATTGTATCATCAAATGAAACTAATGTGTAAAGTTAAATAGAAAGTATTTTACAGTAACAGCCAAACACAAAAGAAATTCTAGGTTTAAGCTGGTTCACAAACATATCAGTGACTCAGGATTGCATGCATTGGCTTTAATTTAAAGTCACCAGTTAACTGAAAAGTTGTGAATTAATGCACAGTTTATACTCCAGGAATGTTTTGTGCCAAATTCATAAGCTGTACATTAAGAATCCTATTACAGATGACATTAAGCACATTAGCTGCAATGAAACTGTGGCATGGAAAGTGAACCAGACCTATTGTTGATTAACATTATGGTAAAACTCTGGCTGTAATACTTGAGTATAACTTTGGAGATGATTTAGTGGCATTAACTCCATTTGTTATATTGATATTGTAATTTTTTAAAGAAGCATTTTGGTGTATGATAAAGCATATCCAAATTGATGACATGTTATGTTTTAAGGATCAGAGTAATACCTCAAAACCTTGGGATAGACCTTGGACAACAGATGAACTGAGACAGAATAGTGCAAACTGGAGTCTTGCTGGAGATGCAGGTCTGCTAAAAAATCTCCAGGAATTTTCACAGGTACATTCTTTTATCATAAAATACGTAGTTGTAATATAAGGGCATAGCTAATGGACACTCATGGCTTGTTTGAGGTAAAATTAATAAACATGTTGGCATCCAGATGATAAACATGAAGAAAAAAATCAACTTCTGGTACTGAGCTATGTTATGAGGAGAATTGCTTTCACATTTTTATATTCTTTCCACATGACATTTGTGTTTGATAGTGTACTGAAATAGTGTTGGGAAACTTACAGCTCCCATTCTGTGTCCATCCCCCTTTTACTCATGCAAGGTCTAAATTGCATTTCCATATTTTTCATGCTTTGTTTCCTGTGAACCTTAGGAGTAAATATAATTCATTGGACAAATGCTGAAGTATCAGAATAATTATAGATAAAGGAATAATTGATTCCAAAAATGGGTGAAATTTTTTAGTATAAACTCTTCATCAGTGGAAGAATGTTTTGTTTATTTGGTAGGAGTCAATTGTAGATGGCTAAATTGTCAAATTTTACCTATTTTATTCTTGACAGGTATATTTTCCAAGTAATTAAGCCTCAATCTTAAAGCAATGTGCTTTACTTGTTGGAGTATGTTCATCACTATCCTTCCCTTATAAGGTATACATGTAAAAAGTTAATTTGAATTTGTTTTCTGATGTAAGGGCTGAAGAAACGTGCAAAAAAAATTATTGTTGCCTATGTCTCTGTGAAGTGTTCTCTATTTTTTTTTTTTTAATCTTTCGTTTGTTCCTTATTGGCAATTACTTTTTTTCAATTACTCAATGATTTTTTCCTCCTAGGCTGTAGCCTACTGCATCCTTGCATGTTGCCAAGTGTGATGTCACAGTGTAATCATGCAATTACTTCATTATTTCGAAATTGAATAATGAGGGATCATTGACTCTACTGTCTCAGAGATTGTGTGTCAATGGTACATTGATGAGTTCTTAAGTAAAACTTCTTGCCAGTTCTTTTAGTAAATGTCTAATTAGCAGGGAGAGTTTTTGTGATACATATTTGATGTCTAAAAATGCAATATGCTGAAAGAAACAGATTATTTTGATTAATATAAGATGTTAAGAAAGTGACAATTGGTACCATAAGTACTTAATTTGAAAATATTGATAGATATGAAATGTAAGTGTATATTTGCTGATGCATTAAATTAGAAATATTTAATTTCTTTTCAGCCCAGCTCTCAACTTTTAAAATTGCACAATTTTTAAAATCTTTTGATTTAAGAGCTCCCACATATTATCAACTGTCACTAGTTAATGAGAGTGCCTTGGAAAGGTCTCAGCTTTTTATTTCGGCTTGTGAATTGTTTTCTGTTATAACAATTAATAAAGTTTTCTGCGAAAATTTATGCTCATAGTTTTCTCAGAAATTTCATTTTTTATATGAATAATGTACCCTGCAGTTAAAAAAAAAAAAAAAGAGAGACCAAGAGAAATAGACAGAGTGACTAATCAAAATTTTTTTCCAAAACACCTATTTACTCCTTCCTTGTTTCCCTCCCCCCCCTCCCTTAAATTTGTTTAGTGTAAAAGAAATGAAGACTTCATTTCAAGCATACATCGGGAAAGTCTCCATTCTAACATCTTGTTTAGTGTAGTTTCTCAACCAATCTATTTTAGCCCTTTATGAAATTTTAAATTCCTCTTTACCAAATGTTGTGGGTGAGCAGTAAAGCTCTAGCCTCACATTCATGAGGACTCTGGTTCGAATCCCTGTCTGGGGCATCCATATTTGGGTTTTCCATGGTTTCCTTAATCACACTAGGTGAATACTTGGATGGTTTCCTCATAGGGCCATGGCAGAATTAACATCTGTTCCTTCCTCCCAGTCCCTTCCCACATATAATGACCTTGATGACAACAAAGCCAAAAAAAAAAAGTTTGGATAACTGTTCAGTACTTTCCTTGGAAATTTATTGCAATCCATGATTCCCTTATGTCTGAAATTGAATGCCAGCTTTTGCTCATGGTCATCTATTCCATTCCATGTACTACTCCTATTTACTCCAATATCCTTTCAAGCTTCATCATCAATGTACATCTTGTTTACTCCAAGCTTGCTCTTTGCCCTCCTCGTGTCCTCCAATGAAACACAATTCAGCTCCTTTATCATATCAGTTACTAACTGTGAACTGCAGTAATTTGCACAGATAAATCTAGCTGCTCTCATTTGCACCTCCTCCAACTCCTGTATTTACTACCCAAAATGTGGGTCCCATAGTACATTACCATATTCAAGCAATAGTCTGACAAAAGTTGTGTAACACAATTTCCTCTCTTTCCTGATACTTTCCCTCAGCACCCTCTCCAATAAATGAAGGATTTTGTAACATTTTCATACCATCTGCCAAGTGTGTCCTGCCCAGCTGAGTTTATTATTAAATGTTATGCCAAGATGATAATATGAATTGGGTAAGGTAAAATACTCCCATCACTCACCAGAATTGAAGTAAGGGCAGCTGCTGTTATATTTCCTTCAAGTCTGGTGAAAGTTGGGTGTATTTTATTGTTCATTTCCACATTAATATCCCTCACGGTATTCCTACTAGATTGGTATGCCGTATGCCAAAATAATTACACTTGAAATCTTAAATAAACAAATGCCTTCATCCTCCTATAGTCATAAAAATCCTCTAGGCTTTTTTTCCTTCTGTGTACCTAATAAGCCCACTGTTCTTATAGTATGTTTGCTTAAGAGAGGCAGCTTAAGGTCACTATGCTCTATCCCCACTCCACTGCCTTTACCCCTACATGTGCCAACGTTCTCACAATATTTTGCATATAATATTATTTTTTCTTTATTAAAATCGGGCATTTTAATTACTTGTCATGAGCAAAATGAGTTAACAGTAAATCTTAGAAATTGTATGTTTACCAACTACAATTTTGTATCTTAATAAAGATAAAACTTATTTACACGATATTGATGAATAAAATTTACTGCTTTGAGTCACCATTTTTATTTTTAAAAATTGCGTGAGCCGTTTCAGGAAATAAATTCAACGTTTTCTTTGGATAAGAAAAGGATGACCCTGTAACATTCATTTTGGTTTCGCTACATACACGATGCACCGTTCGTAACGGTACACCACATGCCTCATCTTTCATTTTTTGCTATTCCCTAAAAAGCATATTAACTTTCTCTTTAGAGTTTTCTAATGCCTTAAAGAAACTATACAGATCAAAAATAATTGCTTTTGACTACCACCATGTCATTTTATTAACAGCATTTTATAACAATGTATTGGTATCAACACAACAATACTGTGACAAATGACAATGCCTCTTGCATGCCTGTATATAGTGGTCTGCTCGGAGGAGAAGGCATCGGGAGGGGGTGGTGAGGTGAGGAACGGGGCGAGGGGAAAATGACTTTTAGCTGCCAGTTGAGAGCGAACAAGGTATAGCATTCATTCCCCATGTTGACCTATCCTGCTAGATCCTGTAGCCGTCAGTCCTTACCAGTTTTAATCCTGTTACATGACATTCTCATCTGCAAACAACCTAACTTGTTACTGTGTAAACTATTAGTACAATTAGTCTTTAGAATAATGACTAGCAAAGATCCTGTTCACTGTCCCATTGCATTCCCATTTTCACCTCCTTTGGTGCAGCATTTTCATACCCCGGCTCTTTGTCTTATATCTTTTAGAATTCCAGAACCAAGCATTTATCTTTTTCATTCACTCCAATTATTTTTACCATATTTAACACCAATTTATTCATCACTCTTTCAGATTCCTTGGAAAGATCTAGTGCTACCCTGTCAAGTTGGCTTCCCTTGTCAGTTTTGCATCTAGCTCACAAACTGTTATTCACATAAATTACCTTGTCTAATGCCATGTTACCAATTTGAACACCAGTTTGATTCCTCGCAGACATTTATGATGTGATTACATTGATTACATATAACTCTGTCAATTTACCTACCACTAGTGTCAAACTAATCAGCCTGTTTTTCACCGCTCCTTTATGGACTGTTACTACTATCATATTTTTGCAGCTGTCTGGTAAGCTGCTAGTCTCCAGGTTCAATCCAAATAACATTTCAATGTAAGGTACAATACTACATCCCATGATATTTAATACATTTTATCTTTAATAAACATTATCTACACTGATCCATTATACTTCCTTCATAATTTCCCCAGGATTCAGATTTACTCTGTGTTTAGTTCATATCATTAAACTTTAATATTTTTTTCTGAAAAGGAAGGTACTTCTCACTGTATTTGCCATATTCACCACACTGGAGGTCACTCTCAATTGTTTGTTAGATTATCTGGATTTATTTTTGCTTTAATATTTATCCAATGTAAACACAAGGAAGAGTTGGCAGAAGCAAAAAAAAAAATATTTAGTTTCATTTTTTAGAAGTATACTCAAAATTCCAGTTGGATTTGCATTTCATTTGTTTTGCCTATAAAAAAACTTTTTTTATTTTTTTACTGTGTTAGAAAAGTACTACCATACAAAAACCAAATTCAGGATAGTTTGATAACTTGTGTGTCTGTTAACTGCTGATCTCCTGGCTTCAGTAGCAAATGTGTCGAACAATCCTTTACCCCATTGTTCCTTGCATAATCAATACTCTTTTGGTATACATTATGAAGGTTGTTATAACTACGAGTATATCATTTCCTGCAAAGTACAGTATTGCATTAGCTGACACTACTTGATTGGAAATTTCTCTTTAATTCAAATGCCTACAGAGTCTTTTTTACAATGAAGTATTACAGTATATTAACATCCATTTTTTTCCTTCTTAGAAACTGTTAGCAAGAACCCATGCTACACAGAACTCGGTGGACAAGCTTGTGGAAGATTTGAACACAACATCTTCTGCTATCAGCAATGTGAATAACTCATTTCTTTCATTGGCCAGTACACAGTTTATTGAAAATAGAGTGCAAGATGATGATGTGGAGGTATCCAAACCAAGCAGCAGTAGTGTGGGAGAAAAAGTAAGGTTTTTATTTTTTGTAGTTAAATCCTATTATATGATAGTTTGCACAAAATACTGTTACTAGTTATTGTTAACTGCAAGCAAATTATAACATCATTCTATTATATATGTAAAAGTAAAAATAATGACTAGATATCAACTTAAGTTGAGACCAGCTTTGTGCCCAATTTGTACTGATTGGTGAGTTCCCACCTTCTGAGTTCAGAGGAACTGCCGCTATTATGGAGGACTCTGATAGCACAAACTGTGAAACAAGAGTTGAAATTATTTGTGTCATTGGAGATGGCAGCGACAGCTACTGGATGCTTTGCGTTCCATGTGACTACTGTCCGTTGGTGACCATTTATTCTTGTGGGAAGCAAATTTGTGGTACAAACTATATATGAAGCCAGGCAGTGGTTGCATGTTAACTGGTATATAACATAGGAGGTTTCACAGGTGACATGTCCTATGATTGGAAAGCTTTCCCCTGTGATATGGTTGGTGAAAGTGGTGGTGGGATGATGTATGTTGCACATCTTTCAGCAGGGTCTATTGCATGGGAAAGTGCCTTGGGGTTGACTGTTGGGACAAGGAAGACTATATTTGTGGACTAGCAGTTCACTGGGGTTAGGTGGCATGCTGAAACAAGTTCTGGGAAGGGCAGGAAGGATTTTGGAAAGAATAGATCTCATTTCTGGACAGGTTTGCAGGAAATAACCTTGCCAAAGGATTCTGCCAATGGATTCGAAGCCTGGGTAGTATTGTGTAACCAGGACTGGATTGTGGTTGGTTTTTGTGGGTTTGGGATGATTAGTGGGCTTTTATTTACTTCGTGTCAAAAACACTGCTTTTACAAATTGTCAGAAACAGTAATAACAATAGCAGAAATAAAATTATATCAATCAATACCAAAAGTCAGCAACTTGTAGGCATTGTCACAGGTACGAAGGACGTCTTGCAGAGTGCAGGTTGATGGGCACTGTGGGCAATTGTATAAATATTGAATGGTCTGTTCTGCCCCACACTAACACGCAGTATTAGGATCTTCTAGATAATGCCATCTTGCCAGGTTATCTTTGGTCCTACCCACTCCACTTCTCAGCTGATTTAGCACTCTCCAGGTCTTCCAGTTGAGGTTTCCACCTGGTGGTAGTGCCTCTACAGTAGGTAACAATTGTTCACATGAGTCATTCTTGCTCGCTACAAATTGAGCCAGGCAACTTTCGGCGGGACATCTAAAGCATCTGTTTTCCTAAGGAAGCTTTATCTAGATTTGAGCCTTTGTCTGGGGAGTTGATGCCCGAATAAGGGATGAACAGCATTTTGATTAGCCTTGTTTATTTCTGGCATTGCAGCTACATTCAGTCTTGTATCAGGGGGAGCGATTGTACATGAGGAGCATTGGTTGAAGCATATACAACCCCGAATGCCAAGACTGTAGGGTAGGGAATGTTTGATATGGTACGGTTGGCAACTGTCAAAATGGAGATAGTGTTGAAGGTTGGTGGGTTTGACATGAACTGAGGAATTGAGGTAGCCTTTGGAGAGGGACAAATCCACATCCAACAGTGTGACCTGGATGTAGGAGTAGGTCCATGTGAATGTCAGCATGTTAAAGGTATTAAAATGATATGGAAAATTTAGGTAATTTTTGCCATGCATCCAAATCATAAAGGTATCATCTATGAATGTAAGCCAAATGTGAGGTTTGAGTGGCACTTCCTGCAGAAAAGTCTGTTCCATATGGCATATGAACAGGTTAGTGGAAGAGAGGACAATGAGGATGTCCATGGCAGTGCCACAGGATTGATGATAGATATAGCCTTCGAAGGAGAAGTAGGTATTGTTGAGAATCAGGTGGGCCAATTCAATGAGGAAAGATGTCACAGGGAGGCTGTTAGGAGGGTGCTGATCCAGAAAATGTTCCATGGCTATGAGGCCATGCCAATGTGGAATGTTTGTGTGCAAGGTTGTGACGTCAACCATTACCAGGATGGAGTTGGAAAGAAGAAGTGTGTGTATAGTACAAATCTGGAAGAGGAAGTGTTGTGTATCCTTGATATGTGAGAGTAGCTGACAGATTATAGGTTGTAGGTATTGGTCAACCAAGACAGAAATGTGTTCAGTTGTCGAACTGTAAGCTGCAACAATAGGGCATCCAGGATTGCCAGGTTTATGGATTTTGGGAAAGAGGTTAAGGGTAGGCATGTATGAATTTCGAGGAGTAAGAAGTGAATGGATTGTGGGGAAAGACTGTGTAGAGAGTGTGTGTGTGTGTGTGTATGTGTGTGTGTGTGTAACTAAGGAAGGATAGGGAAATATGACCCAACACTTACCACAGATGGAGGCGGCTGGGAACGATGAACACAAAAAAGAACAAGCACAGGAAATGACTGCCGTCAGGTACTCATTTGGCTCCGCCTGGTCTCTCGCTTCTGCAAGAATAAGGGTGTATGCCAAAATATTTCATACGATATTTATTTAATGACATGCAGTTCCTGTGTTAACTGTAGTTTTATAGAAATAAAAATCTGTTCAATATTTGGATCTCAATACCTTGCAATGTGATTTCTCATTTAAGCAACCATACTATGTTTAATTGCATTTTATGTAATAGAGGAAGTTGTTTTATTTCCTATTAGTAATATACTGTTATTTAGTTACCAACACTATTTTTAATACAGTAAAAGTTTAATGTATCCAGTAACACCGTGAAGCACATATATCTCAGATATGAAATAAATATTTGTGTTAGAAGCATGTCATATTCATTTTGATGGATGAAGCACAAACCGTCTTATCACATATGATCACGGAAACATAATTACTGATGAATTTTCCACTTTCTACTGTGACAACATATAAATTCCCAATAGATTTTCTCTGTGGGTGAAAAAAATGGAAATGTTAAGGATTATGAAATTTTAGTTAATGTTTTTATAAATTTTTATCCATTATGTGGACTGTAGCTCCAGTGCTAAATGTCAGTTTCTCAGAAAATGGAAACTAGCATTATGCTGCAACCAGATACGGTTTTATAATATTCACAGATTGCAAGTACTTACAATTAGTTCCATGCAACCTTCAAAATATCTCTCTGAAGCTTTTCAAATTCCTGGGCTGACTACCAATAGAGTTTTGCAAATTTGTACTAAAACTCGTGGTTGATGTTACAATATTTCCTTCTTTAATCATACATACAATCTAAAATTCCACAGAATGTCTATAGTTGCAAGTGTAATGTTACTATCACTTCAGAACTAACTTCCCATTAATATTTTAATTATTACTGGGCATGAGGAATTGTTTATAGCACACATTTCTTCATCTCCCTGATACTGTTGTAGACAGGTAATATTTTCTGGACTTATTTCCATGAGCCATGTCTTTAATAGATAGGCACTAAATAATTTCAAAATCATAGATTGTTAGTAAATATCTTTTAATTTAACATGTATACCATTCTCATTTTTAAAAGCATTGACTGGATTATTCAGTACGAGTGTCTTGAATACAAAATGATAACCTGCTATAACAGGAAATTTCATGGAAGACCAGCTGTAAAAGAATGAAAGTTCTAATGTTTTGACTTCTTCCATTAACACTTTCATTTTTATTTGAAGAAATAAAGGAAACGTAGTTCTACACTCCCTAACATTTGACACTGAATAGACATTGCTGATTGGGGTGACAGAAAACTTCACAACATAGTACAAAATTACTGCTAGATGATGAGATTTGTTTTTTGCCACGCAATTTCCAATCATTCAAAAGCAAAAAATGCACAGAGTAATAACCAGCTGTGCATAGTACTGTCATTTGTGAATGTACTGCTTGCATTCTTTATTTTCTTCTTCTTCAGATTAGAGCTTTGGTGAAAATAATTGCTACAATATGAACAAATTTACTCATTTTGTAACTGATTTACAAGAATTATTATTTTGAAAATTTCTGTTCTTATACAAGTACCTAATATATTGCTCTTTCTCAGATAATTGTCTTTACTTAAGGATTTAATCTTCTCCATTTGGAAACAGAATATTACAGGGCGTTCGCCGGGAAACGCTACCCTCCCAGTCTGTTGCCGTCGGCAACTTGCTGGGCCAGTGGAGCCAGCAACTCCCGCTACACGGCGCCGTGAATCACCGCACTGTTTAACACCTCCGCTGCCCCAACAGTGTTGTGAATAAACACTTCTTTCCGGTTTGGCTGGTTTGGGGCTTCATACTCTTACTAATCTGTACCGTGTTTGAGTGTGAGTAAAATTATGGTTCGTTACAGTTTGCAACAAAGAATATTTCTCTACGATCCATATGTGAAGAAGAAGTCGTTTAAAAAGTGTCGCAGTAAATTTTGTCGCAAATATCCTGGCGCTTTACTGCCAGCTAAATCAACAATTCTGCGTCTGGTTAAAAAAGTAAGAGAAACGGGTTCATTGTTTAACAAAAAGAGACTGTGGGTCAACCGTATTCTCACAGAGGAGAAAATTGACGATATCGCTTTTCGACTAGAACAGTCACCCAAAAAATCATTAAGTCAGTTAGGGCAGCAGGCAGGCGTATCTAAGACGTCAGCTTGGAAAGTAACAACGCTAGTTCACTTAAAGCCGTACAAAACAATTGTGGTGCATAAAATTACAGAAATAGACCAGGGGCCTAGGATTAGATTTTGAAACTGGTACCTGCAGGGTGTACACGATGGCACTGTTGATCCTCAACTGACGTCACATTTAAATGCTTAGCACATACAAGTTTATGAAGCGTAATTATTATGAAATAGTCCGTGGCCGATGGCCGAACAATGCCGGAAACTGACCGCTCGCTCGCCGGGAGCAGTTTCTTCCTTGTAGCGCTAACAGTGGGTAGCGTTTCCCGGCGAACGCCCTGTATTTTCCTAATATATTATTCTTCATTTTTAAGAATTTATACCATATAAATATAATTCCATTCTGCTTTCTACTTGGCTAAACTGTGAATTTTTTAGTTACTCATCTATGTGTTTTAGCCAAAGGCTGAATCAGAGGTTGATACTTTGTCCATGGTACGTGAGGTACTTCAAAAAGGCATGGCTGTGCTTGATACGATGTTTGAACCAGTAGAAGTTCCAGCAGAAAGTGATAGTGAAGATGATGAAAGCTCAGTGAGGTGATTGAATGTTTATTACTTTAATAATAGTTATACTTAAAAGCTCTTTGCTTACTTGCCTGATTTTAGCACTGGGAAATATGTTACAAGTGATGGGAATAGTGAGAATGTTGATTTGTTTATTTCTGTCGAAGCTCTCCAATTGTGTTTGTAATAAACAATTCTTAACAACAATCAGTTTATATCCAATTATGATACTTACACCTGTATCATAATTAAATAGAAAAATATGAGATTGAAATGATGACAGCTATAGTTTTAGTATGACTGAAATATTGTTAAAAAAGTTTACAATATCTGAAGGATAGATTCAGAAGTTGATTGAACAGCCATTCTTGTGTGTATTGCCTCAAATATTATTGAATATATTCATGATTAATTGAGTTTCGGGTTTTGCCGCGTTGTTTATTTCCTTACCTAAGCTTTCGGCTGGTATCCTCCAGCCTTCGTCAGAGATACTGTTTATGTTGACATAGCAACGAGCGCCAAGCATCGCAGAGTAAGAGGCCGCTATCTTCGTTGATGTTGTTGGTGTTTTTTTAAAATTTCTGCTGCCTCTTTCACCCTTCGGGGCCACCACTGGTCTTCTCTCCACAGTAGCCTCGTTTCTTGAAATTTTACTTCATGCCCGGTTTTAATAGCATGGCGGACTACGGCGGATTTGTCACTGTTGTTATATTTGTAGTGGCGGATATGTTCTTTAAGTCTCTCCGCCACAGTGCGACCTGTCTCGCCGATATAAACACTGCCACAACTGCAGGGGATTTCGTAAACACCCATAAGCTGGTGTGGGTGTAATTTGTCTTTTACCTTTGTCAGTGACTGACCAAGTTGGCAGTTAGCCTTATATACTATTCGCACCTCCACCCGCTTTAACAATTTCCCAATCCGGTCTGTGATACCCTGTATGTATGGGAGACAGGCGAATTTTGTTGGCACATTAATATCATGGGATAAGTTGACGTCTCCCATAGGTTTTTTGGGTCTTAAAACCCTCCTGATCTCAGATTCACTATAGCCGTTGGCTTGGAATATTTTTGTAAGTGTCTCCATTTCTTCATTCAGACTCTCCGAGTCACATACTGTCTTAGCTCTTAAGTTGAGTGATGTCAATACGCCTCTCTTCGTTGCCGGATGATGGTGCGACATGGCGTGCAGATACCTATTAGTGTGGGTCGCCTTGCGATACACAGTGTGACCCAAACTTCCATCGCCTCGCTTGTGAACCAGGACATCGAGAAATGGCAGTTGTCCATTTTCTTCCACAACCATAGTGGGCACTATTCAGGTGGTTTAAGAACTCTTGCAAACTCTCCTTACCGTGAGGCCAGATAACAAAAGTGTCATCAACGTAACGGATCCACTTTGTAGGTTTTAGGCGCGCGTTGTTAAGCACCTTCATCTCGAATGATTCCATGAAAATGTTGGCGGCTACAGGTGAAAGTGGCGAGCCCATTGCCGCACCTTCAACTTGAGCATACAGTTGACCACCGTACTGGAACACAGTTGACTTAAGGCAGAACTCTGTCAGGTCAGCCCACTCCGTAGACTTTCCTTGTGCAAGAAGTTTAGCACGTATTACAGCAACGGCTTCGTCTACCGGCACATTAGTGAATAATGAGACAATATCGAAACTCACCATGACATCAGTCTTCTCTAGCGTCAGATCATCAATAATTTGTATAAAGTGAGCTGAATTCTTTACAGCTGATCTGATATCTTCCGTGAGATGTTTCAGTTTATTGGCAACATACCGCGCAAGTGGATGATTAGGTGAGTTGACCGCACTCACAATCGGACGTAAGGGAACCTCTTCTTTGTGCACTTTGGGCAATCCATAGAACCTAGGCATCATGCAATTGTTTCTTTTTATGTTTTTCTTGTCCTCCTGCTCAATCGCTTTGGAGGTGTTAACTCTTCGGGCCACCTCTGTCCTAATCTTCTGTAGTGGGTTTCTGCTTAATGGTTCGTAGGTCTTGTCTGCTAGCAAGTTCTTAATCTTATTGTGGTAGTCCAGTGCTTTCATTACTACGGTTGCACACCCCTTGTCAGCTGGGAGAACCACAATATCATCACGTTGCCGTAATACCCGCAAGGCTGATCTTTCTTCGCTAGATAGATTGCTGCGTGGTAGTTTTGCGTGGGCAAGAATGCGAGCTGTCTCCTGTCGGATGTTATTTGCCTGATCGGGTTCTAACCCCACAATGGCACTCTCAACGCCCGCTATGATATCTAAAGTTGGTAAATGTGTGGGTACCGGGGCAAAATTAAGACCTTTCGATAGCAAAGATATTGTTGCTTTACCTAGTTCCCCGTCCGTGAGATTTACCACTGTATGGGGCAGTTGCGGAATTTTAGTATGTTGTTGTTGTTGTTCTGCCTTGAATTTTTGAAATTTACAAATCTGTGCCTCTCTAGTATTATTCAGCACTTGCAACGCGTAATTCGATGAAACTGAATCCAACGTATTCCAATCAGGAGCTTCGAGATGGGCGGATAACCGTAGATGTAGTTTGTATAAGTTACCTTCTAAGTGAGCCAGCTCCGTTCGTGTCTGTCGTATCCTTTCGTGCAGAAGCATAAATCCTGTCTTCCGCAGAATCCGTGCTGCTTTTCTTGTTCCAATGTGATGTCGGATCTTCAGAAATGATGGTAAGACATCTTCGTCCCTGCATCGCAGTAAGAAAGTAAGTTGGCTAAGTTTTCGCGCTCTTTTTTCTCGTAGTTTTGAGAAGTTTCTACATGCGTAGAATATATCCTCCCCGTAGAGGTATGTTAAGTGATTCCTCAGACTTCCACGGCCATCTTTGTTCATGATTAATTGAGTTTCGGGTTTTGCCGCGTTGTTTATTTCCTTACCTAAGCTTTCGGCTGGTATCCTCCAGCCTTCGTCAGAGATACTGTTTATGTTGACATAGCAACGAGCGCCAAGCATCGCAGAGTAAGAGGCCGCTATCTTCGTTGATGTTGTTCAATTAATCATGAACAAAGATGGCCGTGGAAGTCTGAGGAATCATTATTGAATATAGTGCTTCTGTTGATTGCATATATGAACTGGGAATAGCTCATTTATTGTAAATAAGTAATTTAAGGAATTATTGTGGATGAATTGTATAAAACATCGAAGTTGAAGATAAGAGGGCTGGAACAAAACAACTCTTCTGCTTTTATCTTTGGTGAGTAACTACTTTTCCCTGTCCAAGGAAATTTTTTCATTGAGTTGAAGGTTTTTTTCTTGTTTCACCATTAGTGTAAACATGTGTTGTGTGTTGCTTTCCATTGAGTGTCTTGTTCATGGTATAAATTTTCAGTACTTATGTAGTTGTCAATTTTACAGCACTGGTCGTGTTGTGCTGAGGCCTATTAACCCATACACAAGTCGACCTCTCCCCTACCTAATAGGATCAAAAGAATTCTTTGAAGACGATCGTCTTGGACTGGCAGAGACGCCCAGTGACGAAGAAGAGGAAGGAGAAAGTGGAATTCAGGGACGCACTACACTTTCTTCCAGTGAGAGTGGCAGTGAAGTGGAGGCAGATATTCCTGACAGGTTCAAAAGGCCTAGGGTAAGACAGTATGATCAGGAATTTGTTTACAACCCTTTTTCCAGACTGTATGCACATATTTCTTAGGAAATAGCAACTTGTCAAACTGAAAATATACAGGGTATTTCTCCTATTGAAGAGAAGATTTTGTTACTTACGTTTTACATGTACTTCTAAATCAGATTTTTCATTGCTATTTTATCTCCCTTATTTATATTAGATGGTTTCAGATTTGAAGTTTTAAGATAATTTGATTTTTTTTACTTGATCAACAGTGAATCACATTTTTAGTATAAAGATAGAAAAGAAATGGGAGTTTTGGAAGGACTTGTTGATGACATTCTTAGGGTGCATTTATGTTGGAGCTGCGATAAACGATGAGAGCGGTGATGATAGAAATGCTTCACATTGTCGACAATGTTGGTGTTTATACTGGAGCAGCGCGCAGAGCAACGCATAGTAGCAGAGCAGCGATGAGAGCGACGATAATCGCTGCAAGCATTTTCTTTGCTATTATCGCGGATGGCTTCCGACTGTTTGATCAGTGAAATTTTTAGTAGGTCCCTTTTGTGGTACTGTAAATACAAAAATCACCATAACAGATTCGTTCTAGACAAATTGTAGGATGAAATGACCACTAAATATAATTCAACACATAATTATAAACTTTTTTAATTCCTACGATTTCAGTAATTGAAACTCATTTGAATGTGTTTACATTATAAACTTAAGATAAAAGTAAAAAAAGAATGATAAAATATTAATACAGCCAAAGAGAAATGGTACATAATCTGCTGAAAAAAAATATTTTTCTAGTAAAAGTAATTTAAATGATAATTACAATTAGAGATTCGTATTAATTTATCTTGAATTGTAACAAAAGTTGATTTTATATACCGTAAGATGCGGGTATTTTCTGCAGCTTGGTTTGGCCTTCCAGTATTTCTTGGTGTCAAATTCTTATGATTTGAAATGCTAGTTTCTTTAATTTGATGTTCAATACCTTCTCTGTCAATAATAACATTATGTAGCAAACAAACTATCAGCTATGTCCACAGAAGTTTCTATTCTTGTGGCTAAAATTCTCCACTTAGAATAAATTATGCCAAAGACACATTTGACAGTTCTTCATGTTCTTTACAACCTAGTGTTGAAATATCTGCCTGTATCTAAAAGTTGTCCATAAGGCTATAATAAATTATTTAAAAATGGATAAGTTGCGTCACCTATAAAATCATGAAGTTCAGTCATTTCATAATTTGGCAGAGGAATTTTGAATATTCAATCTTCCATCTATTAACGGTACATACAGTGCAGCAGATCTAACTTTTCCACCGTCGCACAGTTTACCGTAACCTCCAGCTTCTATTTTTATAAATTTATAGTTAGTATTGACCAATCCTTGCAGAGCAATAGAAAAAATTCTTGTATGGAACATCAAGCCGAAGTGTTCAGGTCAAGTAACTCTGGCATGTTTTCTGTCGATAGCAACCATGCAATTCGGAAAATTACAAATATTGTAAAAATCTGCAGATATTTTTTTACGATATCCTGTTCCTCTGGAATTATCATATGTAGTGGTTGAAATATTTTCCATAATTATTTCACTTACAATGCAACTCCCATACGAAAGGAATAAGCTAGATTTCACACATGTCTGGTCTGTTAACAATTGTCTGAAATATAAAACACGATTCTACGCTACTATCGAAGCTCCAATATAAACACTACATGAAGAAAGAAATCGAGTGCCGCTCTTGTCGCCGCATTTATCGTCGCTCTCATCGTTTATCACAACTCCAACATAAACGCACCCTTAGACTTGAAAAAAATCATATGAAAGGGTATGGGATTAAAAATAAAATCACAATGAGAAAAGTGGAGATCGTACAAGCAATGCATGAGAACTATTGGAACAGCATCCGGAGCCACATGAGTAGGAGGGAATGATTCATTAATGAAACTGACTGAGGCATTGAAGTGTGTTGTTGCTGTTGTTAAGGATGATAGTTAAAGCTGAAATTAAGATGATGACAAAGGAAGCTTAGGGTAATGTAGATATGATGTCATTACTGCTTGCAGGTTGTAATTGCTACTAAGAAAGTACAAAAGCAATCAGAGTTATTAAGTCAGAAACATGGGATGAAATCAAAATCAGGAAAGAACAAGACAATAGTGATCATGAGAGAAAATATATGGGATGGAAAAAATATTGGTGGACAAAATATTGTAATTGTGGACAGTTTTAGTTCCTTAAAAAAGCAAAGTACAATGTAGGAAAAGGAAATCAACAAGAGGATCAACATGGAAATGTATTGTATTGGTGCATAAGGAAACTGATGTAATAGCAGGTAGTCCCAGTAAATCACAAGGAAATAATGCATTTTATTTATTAGGTTCCAGCAAAAGAGTAAAATTCAAACTAGCAATATGAAGTTTCTCAGAAGCTCGGGAGGTAAGATACAGAAAAATTGAGTTAAAAATTGGGGATATCAGGAAAAAAAAATAGAGAAGCTTATTGAATAAATGACAGAGAAGGCTACAAGAACTGTATAAAGAGTCACGAATGTGGGAGACAGGATAAGAGGATATTAAAAATCTTAGCAGAACTGTTGGAGAGGATTTGTGAAAGGGTGAAGAGGTTCTGGTAAGAGAAAAGAAGAGCCCAGTCAATTAAGGGCTACCTGTGGCCATACAGAGGTTGTAACAAAAGTAGAAGAAGATTATTCAAAGAATTGTGAAGGATAAATTCAGATGGTTTAGTCATGTAAAAAGGATGGAAGAGGAGAGGATGCTAAGACAGATGATTGTATATGATTCAAGAAAAGAGATCCTGAGCAAGATGGTTGGATTCAGTGAAGAAAACTAGTCAAGGAAAGAGCCTGGATTGGAACTTGGTTATGATGTAAATGTGGTGAATGAAGAGAGAGAGCGTATTACAGCAAATTAAACTTTCAAAGAAACCTAATTTCTCACTCTAATGCTGAAAATTATGGGACAAGTTGTGATTATCTTGATTCGACTAACTTGAGCTTACTCAGGTTGCAACTTGAATTGACTTGATTATATCCTCTTCTTCTCATGTTGATGACAGCATCAGATATGTGGTAGCTTTTCCACCAATGCGATGGCTTTGTCAGTAGCTGATTGGAGGTCAAATTGGGAAACATTCATTCCAATTTGTGGAAAAGACAGCAGATGTACCTTAGTTTTTCTCTCCCCATATGAACATGTGGTATCTGGCTGTTCTCCCAGGTATCCCCAAGTGGAAAAAGTATCTTGCAACGGCCAACTCCAACTCGAAGCCTGTTTAACGACTTCCATATGGGCCATGGTTTTTCAGACCCAGGTGGTAGATCCTCTTTTGGCTTGATCTACTCGAAATCATGTTGCACTCTCTCTCCCAAGCCAATTTTCTTTCATTGCTTGGTGCTCCATTTAGTGGCTTTGAAGTCCGCATGAAGCTTGATCGGGACTTTAGTCTTGATGGCGCTGGTGTATAGCCATGTTGGGGGCATCAGGCAACTTCCTCCACTGTAAGCCTTGTCACGCTGGTAGCAACTTCCCGGTCTATGTCTCCAGGGACGATGTCAGCTAATATCTCCACTTTCTCCACAGGCGATGTTGTGAGACAACCTGTGATGAGCCGGCATGTTCTGTGGAGCTCAACGTCTACTGTCTTAGCATGTCTGGATCTTTGCCACACGGCACATGCATACTGTGCTGCGGAGAAGCATAATGCTAAGTCGGAGGTGCGGATGACTGTTGGCTTAGCTCCCAGCTAGATCCAGTCAACTTGCTTAACCCCTCACTGCATGCTTTTTTTATTTTTCTGAAAAAAAAAATGTCACTTGTTAAGTTCAATTCCATGATTTCAAGAAAAATACTTTAAAAAATTCCAAATCTTATTTGGGGATGATTATTATTGATTTAAGGGTTTGTGCCATATATGGGACAGCATGCAATAATGGCTAACATGTTGTGATACCAGTTTCGAGATGGATGATGCAACATTTGGAAAATATATAAGATATATAAATATACTTGTAGCACTTAGTTTATTTGCATAAAATAATTACAATTTCTATTCATTAGAGTACACATTTGTCGCAAATAACACTAATTCAGTCTGTTTGTTATGAAACTTGATGAAGCAGTTTCTCTCCTTGTCCAAGCACAATATTGCACTGCACTTGAGACATGCTGTATAGAATCTTCCTTTGCAGTCTGGATAATTGCAGCAATTACAGTTTCCCAACCAGACGGGCATGTGATCTATCCCATCCTGATACTGCGGAAGATCTGCCGCAGTCTCTCTCTTTTCCTCTTACTGTCCAGCTATTTTTGGATTTCATTTTCTTGTCCTACCCAGTTTCTTGGATAAGGTTTCCTTTTTTGCCAGAGGACATCTGCAACTGCTACTCAAAATAAAATAGGAGCATTGTTGTCCGTATTTCTTCTTCTCAATACGGGCCAGCTTGTTCACACATGCTAGACTGCATATTGTGCCGTATCTGTCACAAACCCTTTTTCAATATTACATATATTCCATTGGACAAATATATAAACTTACCTATTTATAATTGTCCACTGATGTCCTTTTCATCCTAGAAATTGAATAAACACTGAAATCAAATGTTTACTGTATCAAATACAACTGTTTGAATGACCGAACTTGGATGTGAACTGCTCACAGCAAAAATTTATACTTCATAATACCTTATTCTCTCAACAGATTGCATTTAAAAGTTGCACAGCTCTTCTTGAATGTGTACTATATCTGTCCCAACACGCAGTTTCAAAGTATTTGCTCAAATGTGTGTTCCACAAACAAGAAAATGGTATGTGCCATATATGTCCCAGTATGCATTAAGGGGTTAAGACATTGTTGTGTGATGATACTTTCATCTCTATATTGCAACAATGGCTTTTAAAAATGAGACCTCTATCAAGAGCTATGACGAGGTATTTCGGGTTTTCACTGTGCAATGATCCATTCCAGATCACATTCAGCTTTCGCTTAGTGCATTTATTGCAGAAGTGAAATGCACAGATTTCAGTTTTTTGTTATTTGATTTGAGATCATTCTGTTTGTAGTAAGTTCCAAGGGTTTGAAGAGCTGTTGTAAGTCTACCCTCGACGGCTTCAAAAGTCACATGTTGAGTAGCTAGGGCAAGATCATCAGCATAGATAAAGGACATGCAATGGCTGTCTGGGGGTTGATCATTGGTGTAGATGTTAAATAAAGATGGGGCAAGAACACTTCCTTGAGGTAGTCCATTTTTTTGTTTGCCTGGACGGCTCTTTCAATTCTGAAAGCTGACGAAGAATTGCCTATTGCCGAGAAGTTCATAGACTATTTTTGTGAATCCGAAATCCCGCGTCATGTTGTATATTTTAGGAAGGAGGTTTTTTTTATGCTGATCGTATCATAGTCTGCTGTCAGGTCAATGGAGACTACTTCAATAACTAAACCCATTTCGAAGTCATCTTCAATATATTGTGTTAGAGGTAGGACTTGGTCTGAGCAGGAGCGAGCTGTTGTGAATCCAGCTTGTTGAGGTATCAATTTGTCTTCAATAACAGGCGAGAGGTGTTTTAGAAGTATCCTCTCAAAAAGTTTATAGACGTGGCTGAGGAGTGATATCAGGCGGTAGCTATCTGGGGGTTTACCAGGTGTTAGTAGAGCTACAACTTGAGCTTTCCTCTAGAGCTTTGTAATCTCACAACTATGTAAACATCCATTGAACATCTTGAGAAGCCATTTTACTCCTCTTTCCCCCCAGCTGCTTGAACTTGATTCTATGAAGACATACGACTATGCATTAAGCTTAAGCTCTTACGTTTATAAATTCTGGATGATTTGTGTTGTTAAAATAATATGTGAATAGCAAGATAAGTTATTATATAATTTATTTTTCATTTTTTGCACAGATTACCTATCACTGCATTTTCACTGCCCCCATATGACAGTGCCTGGTATAGTAACACCACTCGCACCACCCCTGGCTGCACTGGCAAGGTGTGCATGTCTCTGTTTGAATATCTGTAGCTGATGGCAGTGATATTTTTAATATGGTAAAGTTAGAGACTACAACTGTGTGGGAACTTAGGTTTTGAACTTTGAGAAGAATAAAGATTTTCAGCATTAGAGTGAGAAATTAATTTTCTTTGAAAGTTTAATTTGCTGTAACACGATCAAGAAAATCACAACTTGTCCCATAATTAGCACTCTCCAGTGCCACACCCCCCATACCTTTTCTGCCTTTTGGGCTGTAGTCTTGGAGTTCATTCACATGTTAATGGGCTGAGATTCAACCTAATTATCTATTTCTACCTTGTTAGACCTTAAGTGATTGCAATTAATGTTGATATTGCAAATATGTACAAAGCATAATGTCTCTTTTAAACCAAGAAGGCTTAAAAAAAATTAGTTTTGAGAAGTAATGTGAATTTTTGTAACCAGACCTAGTTCAACACATGACAAAAGAAATTTAATAGAAATTCTTCAGGTGAGGCTCATGATGATAAAGAGCAGCATGTACAAGAAGATTTAGCTATGGCTGGAACGTCATCTGCATTTCAGAATATTACAGTATTTGGTATACCAAACATTCCACGACCTTCCCCTTTTCAAAGTACAAATTATGAAGATATTTCAAAATGGTTGCTCATTGACTCTGCAGCCAAAGATTAATTATTTGAACAAAAAAAAAAATCAAGAAAAAATTATGGATTTCATTTTCCAAATACATATTTTTAAGAGTAATACCAAATGAAGAAACTTATAATAGAAGATAGCTTGTATACTATGAATCATCATTGTTTTTTTAACTCGTATTTGGGAAAAGAACGATTTGGTGACTGGAGCTACTTATCAAAGCAATTCAAAACTCATGAAACTTCCTCAAATCACCAGCACACCATGCTTCAGTTGGATAGAAGTGTTGATTCAATTAAAGAACTTCAGTATAATAGACAAGCATTTGTAAATACAGATTGAAGACAAAAAATACGGTGGGTTGCTATACTCGAATGAATGATGTCAAAATTATTCTTTTTAACATGCAGAACTTTGTTGTTCAGAGAGAGCTTTGGATCTTAAACATTAAATACTTCTGATAATTGTAACTTCCCGAGTATATTGCAACTGCTCTGAAAATACGACCATGTGATGATGGAGCATCTCTGGTGTATTGCTAGTAAGGAGACGAATGACTATTATTTTGACAAATATACTCAAATAGAATGATGTTTGTAATAAAATTTTGACTATGGTTAAGACATCTAAATACATTTCCATTGCACTGAATTCATCTCCTGATGTCAGTCACGTCGAGCAATTGCCTTTAACATTATGTGAGTTTTTCATTGTTTACATACCAGAAAGTGAGTCTTCGGACCCTGGGAGCAGGACTTCCTGATCAGTTTATCAATGTAACTTTTCAAAAGTTAGATTTGGATATGAACAATTTTTGAGGCCAAAGATATGACAATGGATCCAGTATGTTGGAAGGATACAAAGGTGTTCAAAGCAGAACTCTGAACCAATATCTTTGAGAATTTTTTAATCCATGTAGCTGTCATTAAATTTGGTAATAGCAGAAGCAACCAAAACATCAGTTATATTGGTTTCCTTGTCTGGATTTCCTTAAAGAATATTTGTTCTATTCTCTCAGTCAATAAAATGGTAGGAAGTGGTATCCAAGCACTTAGAAGGATTATCACAAAAAAATTATGTGAAACTCATTTGGAGTTTCTAGCCTTGCTGCAGTTTGTTGTCACTACTCTTCAGATCGCAACACCCTTCTGAAAATATATTATTCAGTTGCAGCAACAGAGGCCTTATTTCTGAGTTAGATCATGGAGAAATTTGAGTTCATAGTTGCAATGGTGACTTGGTGTAAAACATTGTTTCAAGTAAATATTGCAAGCAAGGCTATGCAGGCTGAAAGTGGATTTATCAAATGCTTTAGGATTGCATCAGAACAGCTTGGAATTTGAGAAAGGATACCGGGGTTATTGGTTTGCTCTGATACCAGCTAAAGAAATTGCTTCTCTGACTAGGACATATCCCATAAGCCAGTCAGGTCAAAAGAAGTGGAGATGTTTTTTTAGTCCGAGGCTGTAAATGAGATAGCAACAGATCCAGAAGAACTGTTTACAAAGAATGTGTTTTAGCTTATGATCTACACAATTGAAAATGTGTTGGTCACTTAATTTACCCAATTATCCAAATTTAATGATACAGTGCCGTTCTTATACATTATCAAAACAATTCATGAAAAGTCCGAATTGGGATAATTCTGTGCAGATTTAGAAATAAGTTTAATTGATGGAGAAAAATGTGAGCTATCTGGTTGTGAATTGGTTGAGGAATTTTCTAACTGAAACTTGTTGTTGGAGCTTGATTCGGCAGAACCAATAAAAGTTCAACTTATGAAACAAAATGGTTGGTTGGATAAATTTCCGAATGTGTGGACACTACTTTGAATTTTGCTAATTATACCTGTAACTGTTACTAAAGGAAAATTCGGTTAATTAAAATTTATCAAAACTTATTTATGGTAAACGCTGTTTCTAGATACTGTCAGATCTTGCAATTTTATCTATAGAAAGTAATATTGCGCAAGGACAAAAGTGAGGAAGATGGAAATCTTGACCTTTTAGTTATGATTTTATTTCCTCATTTTTTTATTTAAAAAAGATATTAAATACTATACGAATTTGATGTATATGTGATGTGAGCATTGTGTATGCCATAGTAGCTTAAATAAACCTTTTTAAACATATAGTGTTCCTTATTACTGTTGTTGTTTCTCATTTGTACCACTGCTATTCTGTACTAATCTTTCTGAGGTTTGAGTTGTTATTACTATATAAAGATTATCTTCTGCCTGTGGCTTTGCTTGAGTAGAATTCATAATGGATTCATACACATATTTGTATTTTTCAATTGAGATAAAATTATTCCAAATTTCATACTAAGCCGTTGAGCCATTTCGACAAAAAACGGTAAAAACGTCCAAGCAAACAAACTTTTACATTTATAATATTAGTAGGATGTAAAAAATGTATGTTATCTTCAGTCTGTCAGTATGAATAAGTGATTGCACATTTCGGGTGCCACAATGACATCTCACACCACCTGAATTAATTGCTAGGGCCACCCTTGAGTACAGCAGATAAAAAGCTTGAACTCATCTCTTGCCATCGATATTTATGCTTTCGCTGAAAAGTGGCATTTTCCATTGTTTCATCACCAATTTGATGAGTGGTCCTCTCACGTGAACACAAGTACTTCAGTTTCTTATGCTCATCAAATAATCTTTTAATTTTTCCAAAATTTTTACATCGGATAGCCGGGTTTAGACAGCAAAATTATGTTAAAATATTATTCCACTCGTTCCAAAATCTTGCACGCTATCTCTCTACTACAAACCTCTTAATTGTGAAAACAGTATTGATTCATGCCTTCCTTCTAAAAGGTGTATCTTTTATTATCCAGAACCAGTTATTTCTAACTTCTTCTGTGATATAAAACTGTTATCTGTCACTGTCTTTCAAGCTCTACTAATTTTTAAAAACTTTAATTTCTGATTAATCAACTTGAACTAATATTTTGATTATTAGCGATGACACTCACTATCCCCTTTGTTAGACGAGCTAAATGAAACTTCACTTTATACTTTCTAATTATGTTTCTTTGTCAGGAAATAATTAAATTCATTTATACTTTAACTGTATGAATGGAACTATCTACTCTTAAAAAGTTTTTTATACCTCAAAATATGATATTATTTCCTTTTGTTTCTGATCATAAATAAAGCATAAACTGTTGGATAAATCCCTAAATAAACTCCTTTTGAACTTGAAACATATTCCACAATATTTGAATCTGCAAAAGATGCTCCAAGACCTGTTGGCATCAATTTCTATTGAACATCATTCAATTTGTGTCAATCCCTGACCAAAAAAGCCTGCAGTCTCTAATGTTCTGTTATAGGGGAGGGTGGGTAAAAGTTTTGTAAATTTCCCATTCAACTGGATTTGGAAAATGAATGCTGATATTTATAATTAGGATTTATAGTTAGGATTTTAATCCTACCCTGTATCATTAAAATACCTACATTGTGTAGGTCTTTTCCTACACTCTTCTTACTAAAATAAAATTCCCATATTTTTAAACTTTAATAAATATTTGCTGAGGCTAAAAGCCTTCAGCTTGGAATCTGTACAGTCTAGTTTGCCATTGATACCATCTTTATTTAATAACTAGACCTCATAAACAAGTTTGAATGTCAGTATCTGCATTAAAAAAAACTTTATTTACTTTTACTAATCATTTTATACATATATAAAATTTTCTTGAGCCTCCCACCGGAGGAGCCTATCAATTTTGAAGCAGTGTTTCAAAATCGCTCTCTGATTTCATCTTCTGGCAAAGTGTCGAGTTCCTGGAGAATCTTGTCAGTTAAAGAGGCAGAGACACAGCCATTAAGATAGTCACAAATTACAATCTGATCTCCTACTGACCCCTTCCACTGCACATACTCCTGCCACACCTCCTACCCCACTGCCAAACTTAACCCAGTAGGCATCCTACCCCATCGGCACTGCACCATCAAGCACCATGACACCACTGGCAGTTGTTGCCCAATGCAGTCCATATAAGGATTTACTCTCTGGGAGCTTGACAATTTGCCAGAATATGAAATTTTAGAGTGATTTCAAAAAGTCACTTCAAATTGATGCATTTCTCCAGTGGGAGGCCCGGGAAAATTTTATGCAGCTAATACACCAGAAAAGCCTCCAGTCATTCATGTTATAGCTGTTTTTGTTTAATTTTGTAAATTATAAATATATCTGTAATTATGATGTTAGACTAATTAAGGTTGAAATTAATAATTTTGGATAGAGTTTGACATTTTGTTATTAATGTTACCAAATTTTAGTAGTAATAACGAAATAACTGAAAAAAAAACTGGATTCAAACTGTGTGGTTATTGTATTAAAACTGATCATTTATGCATCAGATTACACAAAATGTAACTACTTGTAGAAAAAATGTTTTGTAGAATATTATTTGTGGATGATATTCCTTGGTGCAGTCATATAATACTCTTAAAAGCTATAGAATTGATTTATTGATTCACAAAACAGCATTTTCAAATAAATCAGCAGTAACTCAAGTCTTTTTAAGTACATAAATTTTGTAGAGAATAATCAGCGACCCTGACCTTCAAGAAAATAAAAATAATTAGTGGTAGAGTTACAACTCCTTCAATTCTACGGAAAACTGTGTTATTAGATTGTTGAGGGAATTATAGTTACCAAACGTGATTTGTTGTAGTTTCTGGTGTATTGTCTTATTTAATCATTTTAGGGAGGCAAACTTAACATTCAATCTTTAAACAGATTACATTCAGCTTCTCTAACTAACAATAAAATTTTCAGCTTTTGGATTATTATTTTTTTGGAATGGTTGACGACCTTTTCAGCAGTTTTTTGTTTACTGATTCCATGTTCCATTAATGTCTCATTTCTTGTTGCAGAAGGCCAGTTCTAGTGAAAGTGAGAACTCTGAGCCAGAGAGTGAGCAATCGGGCCTGCTGGCAGGTCTGAAGCAGAAGCAACAACAACATGCAGGCCTTCCTGATTCTGCGAGTCTGCCAGAAGCTGAAGGTGTACAGGCTGCTGTAAACACAGGTCCTTCTGTGAGTACTGCTCTCTTCTTTACTTGAGGAGTTTGTATTATAAATATTATCAAAAGCTGTAATATATATATACAGGGGGTCCCAAAATTTTTAGTGTTATTGATTGAAAACGAAGAGCCTTACTTTAAGTGCCTGTCACTCATTACAGGGTGAGGAGAGGGGGGGAGGGAGAATGAGGAGGAGCTCTATCTTCACACTACAAGATTTAGTCACAAGCAAAACTGTGCTGCCTGTTAAAGTGGTGCTCTTGCTTTTCAACAATGATTCAGTACTGATCCACCTACGAAGAAAAGTATTTGTAATGCAGTATACAAAATTTGAGACCATGGTTTATCTGCTCAAAGGGAAAAGCTTATGGCAACTGCATTCATGGGAAAAGTTTGTTTGGAAAATTAAAGGCTTTTGAATGTAGAGATGGGCAGGTCCGAGATTTTAAAGGAGTCGGGTCCGGATGTACTTCCAGCGCTGCGGACCTGCATCCAGGTTCCGTGTCCGGACCTGTATGGGTCTGGTTCTACAATCGGGCGGGCGGAGTGTATGGCGGAACTGGATCTGTTCGGACCTACATCCAGTTACGTGTCCGGCGGAGCTGTATGGGTCCGGTTCTACAATCGGGCGGGCGGAGTGTATGGCGGAACTGGATGTGTAGGGACCTACATCCAAATACGTGTCCGGCGGATCTGTATGGGTCCGAATCTACAACGAGCGTATGGTGGATTCAAATCCTACCAAGGAGAACTGCAGTATGAGTTACATCGTGTTCATCCATTAATTTATGAAATAAAAGAATATTAATTCCGATAATTTTGTTTTATTTTTGTCTGAAACTCACAATTGCACATAATATTATAAAATCACAGCATAATCAGACTTGATAATGATAAAAGTAAAATTTCTGTGGGCTTCTATAAGAATAAAATGAAATCATTTCTTAATAATGTTTTAGTACTACTAAAAATTTTTTAAAAAAATCGAAAGTCTTTGATAACATTTTTTATTTTTTTACTAAAAATGAAATTATTCAAGACTCAACATTTTAAGATAATTATTGCCTTTCCACAATATACCAGCTTAAGAAACAGTTTATTATAAATGAACAAAAAACAAAATTTCAAGTATAACTTATTTTAAATCGTGAGCGAGAAATTACGTGAGATTTGTTCTTATATTATGTATAGTGTTTTGCTCTGTATACTATGTAAAACTGTTTTGATTGAGTGAATAAAACGTTGTCGAATGCATTTTAATCAAACAGGAATTTTTATGTTTTGCCAGCTACCATAACATGTTTTTGGTGCTTTCAAAATCTTTATTTTATTTTGTGCAATTTCAGAAACTTTTAATTTCTTTGTAATTTTATTTAATATTATTTCCAATTTAGTTGAAAGTATTTTTAAGCAAGATTTAATTTTTAGTAATAATAACCGATTGTTTGAGCCATTGCTAGACGTTCTAGAAAAGGCTGGATGTGACTTTTTTTTTTTTTTTCAATGTTGGATTATAAAATATTTCTGTAAAAGCTGCCAGAAGAGTCGCTCGCAATAATGCCACATAATCATTTATATATATTACTAGTTGTTACCCGCGACTTCGCACGCGTGGATTTAGAATTTGGTTGCTAGAATTGGATATACAAAGCTGAAAATTATCTAAGATGTCCCAAACAACACTGAGTCGGCATAATATGACGGGAACGCCATTGATATACCATTCTCTCTTCGAACCTGTCTCATAACTAAAACTGTTATTCATATCGGAAAAAAGTATCCTATTTCGTTCCTAAATATACAAAGCATTTCCTTGTCATCGGTATACACATATATTCGTCAAAACGTAAAAAAAAAAAGATGGAGACTCACGTTCGCATATACAATATTATTAGTTTAGATCACACAAAAACTTCTTGTGGAACCAGTATACCGTGAATAATGTTAACGCTTTCTACCGCCAAAGATTTACCAGAACGTGGTATCCTTACTATAAAATCCTACTCGTGGCTCAAACTATGAAAAAAAAAATTAATAAAAATATTTGCACCCAATGGGATTTGAACCCGGAGCAACGCTGGAAGTTAAATAAGAAGCAACCTCGTTACCACTACACTACCCTACCATAGCTGGAAAGAAACGTGCATTGGAAATATAGATAGATATTATGCGTTTGTCTTTCACAGTTGAGATAGTTTCCGTAATTTAATGACAATATGTTCTTATCTATACATAATATAGTATCCCATCTCGATCCTAATGTCTAACAGCTGTCAAATTTCATCACGATCGGAGTATCCGTTTAGCCCAAGGAACGTAACAAACAGCCATAAAAACAGACAGAGTTACTTTCGCATTTATAATATTAGTATAGATACGTATAATGTTCCTTGGAAACTCTACGAACCGTGTTTCTGCAATAAAGAGATGTTAAATGTATTGTTTGATTTGTCCTTAAGCCATCAGAATTGAGAAGGTTAAAAATTCTAGAGACTTTGTGATCAATCAAACTGAACGTTAAAAGTTTAATAATACTACAACGCATTAAAATTACAAGTTAAATTATAAGTCCATGCTTATTTAGCACGTAAAACACTCCTCACCTTAGAAGCACGAACCCGACCAATAAAAATGTATACTACCGGGTTTTATCTACTCATTGACATTTAATAGTTATTGTAATTATCTACTAGTAGTCAGACATTAAGAAATAGTTTTTCATTTATAATCTCATCTTTAAATAGAACTGTAATCCAATCGTACAGTAAATGACATTAAACTCTTCAGAACACAGATTTCAAATCGGAACTGTAATGAAAAATTGCGTTCCAGCTCCGCGTTGCAGGTCCGGCCGTGGTTCAACCTCCGGACACGCGAGAACTGTGGCGCTGTTACAGGTCCGGCTGGAAGCAGATCCGACAAACGCTCGGATGTACATCCATCCCTCGCGCAAGTG
Organism: Vandiemenella viatica; assembly: GCA_031002005.1. NCBI lineage: Eukaryota > Metazoa > Arthropoda > Insecta > Orthoptera > Morabidae > Vandiemenella > Vandiemenella viatica. Next base: position 43,967,404 of record CM061914.1, read on the forward strand.
ATACGGGTCCGCGGATTTGCATCCATCCGGACCTACCCATCTCTATTTGAATGCAGCTAGCACAATCCAGTTCATTGAGCCAGTCATTAACTTGCAATCTCTTACATGAGTGTACTGAATGTGTTAAGAGATGGTTAATATTTAAGCCATATAAGTTGCGACTGGTGCAACATCTCACATTGCATGTCAAGATCACACATTAGAATATTGTGATGTGATGCAACAGAACATAGAAGATCACGGATATATTCCATCTAAATGGAAATGTTAACTCTTATAGTATACATCTATGACACGCCCCCTCCCCCCCCCCCCCTCCCACCCCTTAAAAAAAAACCACTTTCAATTCCTGAAACTTAATTTTCCCCATTGTAACCTATTGAGCTTGCTCTGTTGTGGCCTTTGGCAGAATCCTGTCACCCATGTTACTTTGTTGTAATTTCTTGACGTTAACTCTTGCCACAGTTTCCTTTCGTTTCTCCTCTGAGCAACGTTATTATTTTCCATGCAAGTCATTCCATTGCTAGGATCATGCAGCAACATATACTGGGCTTATCTTTGCTTCCTCCCTACACTCTTATTTTTACATCATTTTTTTCCAAGTCACTGACAATTTTGCCACTACTGTGTCATGATGGCTTGAAGAAATTCTGTCTCTCTGGGTTAGTTTCTGGCCAAGAAATAAGCTATTTGACAGTATTCAAAATATATTACAAATTGTAATCATTCGCGTAGATTAATTCTTAAGGAAGCTTTTTTGTTAAATTTGAAAAGAAGGATGGATTGTTTTTAATTAAAAAAGTGAAATAAAAATCAAATTTTTCTTGCCTCTTGTCATGTTATCGAAAACTCTCTGAAATTGGAGATCACTTTAGTGACGTCACATGCCGGTAGGCGCTACGGCTGCATATGGAGTGTTTTCCCGCTATCCAATTTTTCAACTGTTTGTTGCTGGTTATCTCTTGTTAATAATGAGATTTTGCATTGAATATAAAATGAAGAACAATTTGTAGAAGCCTACAGCTGAAAAATACCGTAAATTATTTGTCGGACTAGCTATAGAAACCACTGACTTTTATTCTACGGAGCTTGAAAATGTAATAACTTCAATTCAAAAATCATTTATATTTAAACTGGAAGTTAGAAATTAACAGAAATCCTTCATAAGAATGACTAAAATTTTAAATTAAATTATTTGTTTTAGCAGATATTTATGAGAGAAATGCAAGTGCAGTATAAGGTGAGCACAACATTTAAATAATTGGATGTTATGGACAATATTTCTTAACTGCGGATAAATAATTATAGATAAATAGTATTTTTTTTTCCAACGAAACTGAATTAATTCTTTATTTATTTACCAACCGCGTTCACTTCAACGCACATAGAAACTGTGATGTTTAAGTGTTCACTATTAACGAGAAGAAAAGTAACGATGCCATGGTGTCCAGGTAGCTGCAGGGATAAAGAATGCTATAGGAATTTGAAGATCCTTTATTCGAACCTTGATTAGGATAATATTTTTTCATGCGTACATTTTTTTTTCCTGTTTGCCGTTTATTGCTTTACAGAATCTTGTTTTTATTAGAAGAAGTATAAAATGTCATGCAACCGTTTGAAACATATATTGCGGTCATACAAGAAAACATTTATAAAAAGATGCAAACCTCCTGCTTTTAATTTTGAAACATACCAGAGATACATCATCATTGCAACAAAACCCAAGTACTCGGTGGTGAATTTATTTTAACAATAATGTTGCACGCTAATCTCGCAACAATTCTGGAATGCTTTGAATACTTTTTGTTGGAATTTTCACGTATGTTGCCTTTCTGACATAAATGCATCTATTTAAGTGGTATTTACTTTTAATGCGCAAGTAATTTTAAGTTTTTTTTATCAGTGTGCAAGTAACGTCCAGTTTTAGTTTTGAAGTTTTTTTTGGTTATGTCTCAAACGTTTATAATACTCTTGCTATCCAAAAATTTGTGAAACATTCGGGAAAAAAATTAATGTTTTGGTGGATTTTAGAAAAAGAATATGCAGTGCTACCAACAGCAACTAGTATCTAAAGAAAACGCTCACAAATAACAAAACATATTCCAAAGCAAGGATCGAACTTAAGAACCCTAACTTTACTGATACTCGCCTTAAACATCATACTACATTATCTCAAAGAAATTATGGTGCAAATTATATTTACAGTAAATGATATGAGATTTAGTCGCAATGTCGTCTGGATTTCTATGAGCAAGTTGTAGCGACTTTTTTCCTATTTCAGCTAATGTGGGAACATTATGTTTATTTGGATAGTTTTTATTGTTGTGGTTGTAGATTGATGAACTACGCGTTATTTACAAGCCATATTTCCAACAATTTATACACAAATTCAGAGAAACAAACCACGTAGAGTGAGCGCCTGCTGGCGTGTGACGTCATGAGTGTCTTTGGCCCACGCCAGGCAGCACATGAATGTTTTGGCGGGCTTTCAAATCCTCTAAATTTTAACGTTGAATTTTACGTAAAATAAGCACTTTTCTCAAAAAATATTTAGTACTCAGTAAATAACGTGTATCAATAATCTATTTAAAACCATTTTCAAAAAAATAGTCAAATAGCCAATTGGCAATCTCAAACCTGATAACCTCTTTTCTCTCTATTTCTGGTACTGCCTGTGAATAATAATTGCATGTAATTCAAATCTACCACTGAGAGTGACATTGCAATATGTTTGTAGTTGTGTCAAAAAAATTCAAAATAGTGCAGTCCTTTCCTCTTGGCATTTACTTTAATTATCAAAGCTGCATTCTTTGTGGCTGAATGATTGTTTCCAAATATCTAACTACCCAAAGTATGGAGAATAAAAACTTGTTTAAGGAATACTAATACCAGCAAAGACTGTATGATCACATGGTAGTGCAGGTAAAACGAGAAATAGTGGATGATTTGGACCTTCAAGAAATCACTGACCTATTTATAACTAGAGCTGTAGTTCAACAATATACGTTTGAATTGGAAACAAATTATATCGTTATATAGATTATAAAATTTTTCTTCTTAAAATGGTTTATTAATATTGATTTTTTGGTCTTAAAATTTGTAGTACAATTGTGGTCGTACATTAAGTAGATACTAATAAATGTCTCCAGCTAATAAAAATTGTATATGTATTGTTCATAATAATATTATGGTTTTATTTTATATTTTTATGATTATGGTAGCTGTCCATTCATTATTGTTCAACCCAGTATTTTGTACCCTCCCTTCTTCTCCGTCAGTATATTAATTACTAACTTTACCCACAACTGCATTCCCGATATCTTCTTGTAGTAGTACAAAAATCCTTAGTTATCTACCCACTGATATTATAATCAAAAAATCTGTTTGTTCCTCAATCAAGTCAAAAAGGCTGAACCAATTTTCATGATATTTAGTCTTTTTCTGGTATGGAATATAATTTAGAAATTTCAAAATCTATCTTTTTGTCCTACTCTGCCTGTCTGTTTGCTTATAACTTGAAATCTACTGTAAAATTTAGATACGATTTTCACGATTATGCAAAACTAACTGGTTCGCGCGACTTCATGTTTTTCAAGATTTTGAAGGTTTTTTTTTTCACTAAACCTTAAACGTTTCCAAGATAAAAAAAAAAAAGTATCCTATGTTACTTTATGTCAGATCTGCAACCCGTCAGTGAACGTCCCGTCAAAATCAGTTAAAGGGGCATCCACAAATTACGTGAGGAGTTTTTCCGGATTTCTGGACCCCCTCTCCCCCTGCCCCCCCTCTGGTGAGGCTATGTGAGATCTGGTCAAACCCCCCCCCCCCGCCCCCCTCTGGTGAGATCTGGTCCCGTGGACTCTCCCTAGAGATTGTCCTCGCGTGGTTTTTAGATTTTTTTTTATTTATTTTTATTCTTTTCGGTGAAATAACCACCTAATTTCGACTTTTGTGTCATTTGTAGACCTTTTTTTTCTTTATTTTTTAGCTCTACAGTCCAACAAAATTTTCCAAAAACCTCAAGTGAGATTTTCGTTGACCCCCTCTCCCTGGGTTTGATTTCGCCAGACCCCCCCCCCCATTTCACCTCGCGTAATTTATGGACACCCCTAACTCACTTCTTCAGGTTTTTTTAAGTAGTCCTCAGATGAGCATTTACAACCATGGGGTATTCTATAAGCTGGTGCCCTTGTTCCTGACTAACTCAGTATTTTTCTAAACAATGTTCTCTCTTTAAACAATGTCATTGCCTTCTGGGAAGTGACGAGTTGCTGATTTGGTGTAAAAGTATTCATTAAATTCTTTAAAGAAAGATAGTATGTTTTCTTCTGCCTGCAGATAACATTGCAGTGTTTATTTAAGATATCAATCTGCAATGATCTCAGTGGTCAGCTCAATAATTTGATCATGGCCCTCCTGTGTTGTCTGCCATAACAGGGTATTTTCCCCTCTCATTACTTGATCAGCATTTCACCACTTTAAAAAAATTAATTACCAGTAATAAGAATTTACCATTTGCAGAACTTTGACCTCCACAGATTATTAAGATTTTAAAAGAGCCTTAGTTTATTAAATATTTTATTGCTGCAGGTGATTGACACCAAGGCACTTCATTTCAATTTTCCAGAGACAGACTCTTCCCTAGTAGAGTGTTTAAATAAGTATATGAATTTTGGTTATCACAGGAGTAAAGAATTGTATTTGCTGTCTTTGGTCACCATTTTGTGTTTGTTGATTATTTGTGGGTGTTAAAAGTGAAAATGTGTGGTCTTAGGACATGCAGTGTTTCCAGTCTTAATCAAAAATTTGTCAAAAAAAATTAACTGATGAACAATTATTGTTTATTCTTATGATCTCATCAAGTGAGGAAGAACACACTGACAAATTTGACTAATCCAACCAACAGTTGAATTATTGCAGCCATTCAAATTTCACATCTTCAGGGTTTAAACCATTGATGGTTGCTCCGTCTGCACACATTTTGCTGTGCCCAACTCTTCTTAGGACAACCTATCCTCCTCCTTTACTGTTTGGCTTGTAATTTGGTAGCACCTTTGATTATCTGGAGTTCTCCATACGCGTTACATGCTACATCAATTTCTTCCTATAGCTATCCTATACCTAATTATTTCTTCATTCAGATTAAAAATTTTAAATTCTTTCCTTATTTCTTCACTTATTATCTTATCTAGTAAAGAATACTCAGCCACATCAGCTGCTTCTATCCGTTTTATTTGTTGTTTAGTCAGTGTTCACAATTCTCATCCCTATAGTAACATTGGTACAGCCCTTAATTTGTAAAATTTCATCTTTGTATCGTATCCGGTTAAAATTCCTTTTGATTACTCCACACAGATATTGAAATTTCTGTAATTTGGTAATGACATTGTCATTTCTGGTAAAATTTGTGTCATATCCTAACTATACAAATTTGTTCTATTATTCTGTCATTAATAACAACCATATCCCATATTGGTTCATCTCCCTTGAGTGCCATTACATTCATTTTTTTGGAGGAGATTTTAAAATCATAATCATTTGATATTTTCATCATTAGGTATAACCCTTGCTGTAAGTCGTCTTCTGTCTCGGCAAAGGTCACCTGATTGTCACAAAAAGTAATGTATCTAATACAGTGTCATTAACTTTAAAATGATTAGGCACATATTTCAGCCATTTCCCTAATGGCATCATAAATATAAAAGCACAGTTGGTAATTGGCAATCTTGTCTTACTTCCGGTATTGTTTGAGTCTGATCACCATCTTGTGAATTTTTGATGTATGTGTTGTTATACAAACTTTGTATTACTCTTACCAAATGCTGGAGGTAGCCTTTGTCAAACATAATCTTTCTATTTCTTTCTATTCACCATATCAAATGCTTATTCATAATCAATTAATGCTATATAATTTTCTACCAGTTGGGGCACTGTAAAAATTTATCATGTTTTAAAATCTATGCCACACCTATCAAGTGATAACAGATTGTTAGGTTCTTCGGTGGTTTTAATTAATATTGTAATTAATTAAATAGTCCACCAAAGTTCAGTTTAAGATTTTTGTTTATTTTTCAACATAACAAGTCAGCGATATTTGTCACATGCAAAGATACAATCCACAGATACTACTGACACAGTTCTTGACTGTTGCAAGGAGAATCTGTATAAACTGCTGTAAAAATAACTATTAACTCAACTGTCCTGCCAATTTCTTTATATAGGCTCTATTGAAATTTCTGGAATTCTTCAAAAGCTTCCGCCAGATATTTCTCGAACATTAACAATTACTCAAATAATTAAACATATTAAAAACAATCAGAATTAGTACTTAATCATTTAACATCATTATAAAACAGTCAGAAATAGAAATTAAAGATACTTAAACAAAAAATTATTTACAGAAATCATTTTAAACTGTAGAAAATTGTACTGTTGACATCGTAACTTGCATTAATACTTGGAATTACACACATTTAAGCAATTCTCTTGCACAATTCGATTCTTAAACATATTAAATGGCCTTTAAATAATTTCCTTTTATAAAATAAAGTCTATATACACTGATTTACAAGACATTGCAAAACAAACATACCAAATCATATTCAGGCAAACTTTAGCTCACTACAAATACTCATTAAATACAATTCTATTTCAAGTTCAGGTATGAGGGCTGTTACAAGATGCCAGTAAGCAGTCAGTGTGATGGGAGTTAGCAGTTATCTAGCCTGTACTCTTGCAACATCTCAAGAAAAGTACATGTTGAGTCAAAAAGGACTTTGGAATGATATAAAAATTTATTGAGATAACTTACAGAATCGGTAGATGTGTCATTTTTAGCAAAAAACTTCAAGTTTCACATAAAAGTGTCAAGTGTCATTTTGGTTAGATGTGACTACCATTTGTCATGTGGCAAATATCCCACTGGTTATCAATTTCTTCACACACTCATTGCAGCAAATTGGATGTAAGTTGTGCCACAGCAGTGTAGATTCGATCTTTCAGGTTTGCCAAATTGTTTGGTAAGAGAGGAACATAAACACAATCTTCAATGAAACCCTAGAGAAAGAAATCCAGTGGTGTCAAGTCTGGGGAGTGACGTGGCCCTTGACCTGGGAAGCAATTATCGAGGAAATCTCGAACTTCCATGAGGAAATAAAATGGTGCACCATCTTGCTGGTAGTAAACCATCCAATCTCAGTCATCTTCATCTATCTGTGGAGTTAAAAAAGTTTTCAAACATATCCAGATACAGAATTCCAGTGACAATTTTCTCCAAGAAAAAGAAAGGGCCGTACACTTTCATTTTGCTAAGTGCACAAAACACCAACTCTTTTGGGCTGTCTCAACGTGTCAAGAGTAAATTGTAGTCCTGCTTGGAGGTTCTTTACATATTCAGTGTGAAAGTTATGTCGAAGAATTGTTGCAGCATTCGTTTTATGAAACCAAAACACACAGTGAGAATGCTCCGCACCAGTGAAAGTAGCCATTTTAACTGTGCACTGTGCTGGTGCTCCTGGCGGCAGAATGGTGTGAAGATACACATAGTGCATCAAACTTGAGGTTGTTTGTTACAAAATGACACATCTCCCAATCCTGTAAGTTATCTCAACAAATTTCTATATCATTCCAAAGTTCTAAAGTCCTTTTTGACTCACCCTGTATATAAATTTTGCATTTGTTTAATACCGACCTTGCTTATTAATCACTCCTGCTTAAGAAATGCAAACATAGGATATTCCTTAATAACAGTGACCGCAAAAGTATATTTAATTGATACTTCAAATGTTCATTTTTGTCAGGGGAGCATGTATCTTTCAAATATACTTCTGGAAGTAAGGATCCATATCCTTTATTTATCTTGTATAGTTTTTCACCTGACCTGTTTTGAATGCACATTGTAGCTTTTTCAGTTATTGCAGAATTTATCTTAAAGTGTTTTAAGTTCTATGTGAAATTTAGATAAAAGCTGATGATATATTTTGTATACTAAGAAATATTAAAAGTGTACAGATATGATATTTCACATTGTCGAATATATTCTGTGGGTCAGCTTGTCGCGTGTAGACCGAGCGAGTGGCGAACTTACCCACTGTGGGTCCGTCCTAGCATCTACTTACTATTGGCTGAGGTACTTCTGGTTTCCAGTCAGCATCTGTAAGCTTCTGGCTAGGATAAAATACATGCACACAGAGACTTAATTTGCGTAAAATCAGGAAGTAGGTGCCCCTTGAAATGATAGGACGAGTTGTGACTACTTGATTTATTGTTGAAAGTGGAGGTACGGGCTAGTTACATGTAATTGATACATAAAATCGGTATTTTCCAATATTTGAATGATGGACCATAGGATCCAAAACTAACGCAGAATGTGTCCCAAGCCAGCAGAGGGAGGGTGATGGAAAAATGCCTAAAATGGCCTTTTGGATGGTAACAGGTCTGCCCTAAGAAATGTAACATCACGGACTGGGGCGAATCGTGTGCGCAAAAAGGCGCCCTCAATTCTGGAAGGTGGGGAAAGCCTTCTTCTCATTGGCTATTTGTCATGACGAACATGCGTGTGGTTCACGTGTTCATGGTGTGTAAGCCTCGTGTACCAGTTGTGTTGGTTGAGTTTCCCACAGGAAGGACTGCAAGACCAGCGACCTTGCCGCGGGTGTCATATAGTAGCGGTGTAGTCTTCACACTACTGCGCTGGCTTTTAAACACTCTGCCTTCATTACCACTAAAATCTATACTAAAATCAGTGACTGCGACAAGTTGACAAATGTGAATTATTTTGCTAAACATACATTTTAATCTTATCAAGTCCCATTTATAATAGATCATTTGTCAGTTTCTTATGCTATTGTAAAATTAAGTTTTCAAATTCTGTTCAAATTTAGCTTTAGGCTTCATCATATTTCCAACTGCTGTTCACTACTGATACTTGAAATATATTTCTGAGAAGTCTAATGCCTGAAGAAAATCAGTTATGTTTACCAGTGAAAGAAAAAAAACAATGCTTATAATATAATTATTGGTTTCTACATATTATCATAATTTATGAGTTCTGCTGCATCTTTGAATTACAAATTTCAAACCAACTTTTCATCAGTTACCTGTGGTCTTTGTAATGGGCCTTGCTCTCTCTCTCTCTCTCTCTCTCTCTCTCTCTCTCTCTCTCTCTCTCTCTCTGTGTGTGTGTGTGTGGATGTCTTCAGTTGGCAGATATATAGATATTTGTTGATCTGAATCAGGGTATTGTATGACAATGACATTAAGTACATCAGTTGTTATCACTGGGAAATCATCTGGAGAACTAAGGTAATTTAGGGGATTCTGGAAAAGACAACTTGAATTTTAGGAATGGAACTAAAGATTATAGTAAGATGACACACTCACTGTAACTTCTTTGAAATTGTATGCTCGTCTGTTCAAATAATCAAACACGGTCAACCTCATCAAAATGTCTGATAGATGGTTCAAAAACCCCAGACCCAGACCCTGACCAAAGCCAATGGCAAAGTTATGTACAGATTTGTTTATCAGTACCTATAATTTAATATATCTAACACACTTATATAATCCATTCTGTGAATAGGCAATGCTGCCGAGCAATTTTGCTGCAGAATTGGCTGCCAAACTGGGTGTGGTGCCTCAGACGACACAGGGAGCTGCCACAAGGGACAGAACTACTTCTCAGCAGCAACCAAAGAACAGTGGTAAGGGAGCATTTTATTCTTCTGATGGAGAGAGAAGCCAGCTTACTGTGTTCAATTAAAAATATTTTTATACTCCCCTGGCTCAGCATCCTCCATAAACAAATTTAATGGCAGAATTCAGCAATGCCTCTCTTGAACTTTGGTTTTATAAAGCAACTGTTTACTTAATATATACACTTTTTTGGTGGTTTTAGGAAATATTAGCTAAATATTTAGATAACAATTTCAAAGTTTTATGGCCAAATAAATTCTCTTAGATATTACAGTTTACAGAAGATTTAGTTCATGAGAGTTTGAGAATAACTTGGTGTACATACACATTTATTTGCATTGAACGTAATTGTAAAAAACCACCACTTATACTGTAAAGTTTGCTTGTAACATTTTCTATATATCTAAAAAGCCTGTTACAAGTAAAAAACATACCATTTTAAGAAGTTTTTGTATGGAAACAGTTACTTTTAATTTGTTTTCTTCCCTGTAGCACCACCATGCAGTAGCATATCACTGTTTGTTCACTTACCATCTTGTGTATTCTCGTGTAGTTTCAATTTGACTTGTTTTTTCTTTGTTTTTGTGGCTCTTCAGTTAATTTTATTGAGAGAGCTACACTGTAGGCATTTAAATGTGCAACCTTCAATTAAAACAAGGTTTCTACTTCTCTACACTCAGTTTGTATATTTCTAATTGTCCATACAGCAAAATACTGAGTCCTGATACGACACACAAATGCCTCCTTATCACTTTTTTTTGTATGTGGCAGCTAGTATTGTGTTGACAGAATTAGGTCATGAAGCTAATTATTTCTTCTTCTTTCACATACCTCTTTCTTTATGGTGTCTAGCTTTTCCTCCACTGCATGACACTAATAAATTAATACTACTATTTCCCTTGCCTGCGTAATGTGTGCATTTTTTTGAGAATACTTTATTGACTATTGCCTTATTCTGATGCTATCTGCTGCTTGCTAGTCCTCCTTAAAGCATCTTATATTGGTTCATAAATGTTGCATGACATTGGCTGGGCCAATAAAATTACTCATTGTAAAAATACATGCTAAATCTCTCTATCTCTCTATTTGGCTTCTAGTACATTCTAAGCAATGATCAACATAACCACTGACTTCCTGAAGCTGGGAAAATTGACTATAGATGTAACAAATAACCTTTTAATGTAATAAGAATTTCAGGAAATAATATACGAACTTCTTGGTGAATTAAACATGTATTTTAGTGTTTCACAGTCTTAATTCAGACATAATGTAATTACAAATGTTTACAGTCATTCTTACATTGTTGTTAGGTTGCCAAACTAACTTTCGGGATCTCCTGGCCAGTAATTCATTACAAATTTACTTTATAGTTTAATATTCATTTCAATAAATTTCAGAACAGTCAGATTTTCCATTCTTTGCACCCATGTCTAGTAATTTTCCTCTACAAATTGAATTATTCTACTATATTTTCAGCAAGAAGTCAAATGTTTATGAATTATATTTTTATATTTAGCTTATATGTGCAATTATCTACTCAGTAACAAATAGACTGGTTAATTTTAATTTAAAAAGTTGTAAAACTAGAGTTTGTAATGTTGTTCCTGAAATATTTAATCATTGAAAAATAAGTTTATCATTTTTATATTATTTCATTAACATTACATGTGTTATGTGGTTATCCTTATGTGTAATTGCTGATTGTTGTCCATTACTATACCATATAGCCCAACCTGGTGACAATGTTTCAAACAATAATCAAAATCTGTAAATTTCATTTTTAAAGACAGAAAACTACATTCTCACACACAAATAGATATGTATTTGTTCATTCCTCATCACCAACAAGATAAACACTGCTAACAGGAACTAGCAGAATCTGCAGATATTACTTATACAAAACTTTACTATCTAATAGTTGATGCTCTACTGTGTCCATTTCTCATGACCATTGTTCTTTAACATTTAACATAAGCTTTCAGTCCAACTTAAAATAATATAGTAGCAGCTAGGAAGTGAACTTAACTGTCACTAACTATTCATTTTTTATCTATTCAACACATTATATCTTCTAGCAATAATTTACAGAAGTTATTACATTGTCCACTTTAAAACCAAGCAAACGAGCATGGGCGAATGGTTAATGTTCTGGCCTCACTTTCGCATCCCCGACTGGGCATCCAGATTTGGGTTTTCTATGGTTTCCAGGAGAATTCTGGCATGCATCCTTCAAAAGGCCATGGCGGAATTCCTTCCCATTCCCGTTCCTTGTCTCCAGTCCTTTCCCTGCTCTAATGATCTTAATATCAACAGGGCGTTAAGCCTTAAGCTAAAATAAATAAATAACAACTTACTGCTCTCTACTTGATAATCTCTGTTGAAAAACTGTGTGTGTGTGTGTGTGTGTGTGTGTGTGTGTGTGTGTGTGTGTGTGTGTGTTTATCCTTGTCTTGCTCATCTGTTCGTAGCTACGACTTAAAAAATACATTATTGCAATTCACCCTTCTTTAGGTGTACAAATCCTATGGACATTCGTAAATGTGGAAATTATATGTAAGCTATGATTTCTGTGATTATACTTTAAGGAATTAACACATAGTTAATGTATTAAAACTCACCAGTGTGGCTGCACTTGTTAAAGTGCCACCACCTTTGATTGGGGAGGTACAATGGGCCAAGTTTCAGATCATGGGTACTCTATACTGTTTTTTGATGGTTTTCCATAGCCAAATAGGTGAATGTTGAAATGATCCTCAATCTCTGCCTCATAACCTATACATTCCACAAACAAAAATAACCTTATTGCATAGAACACTAGTTACATGGAAAGGAAAGTCAAAACACACACACCACTCACCAAAGTGGAATGGAGATAATTGAGTAAGAAGAAATGCCATGAGGGGATGTCTGTATGAAAATGAAAGCCAAAACACAACCAACACTCATCAAAGCTGAACTTTGGGTAGGTGTGTTTTGCCTGTCCTTTCCACATGAATGGTGACTTTCAACATTTTTACATACTCCATTGTTGCTCGAAACACAAACTTCATGTATCGCTGACTGGTGGTAAAGCATCCCCTTAACCTTTCAAAAATGTGCTAGTCCAAGCAAGTCAGTAGTCTGCTTTAAAAAATAAGTACAGACAAACTGGAAACATTCTAAAGGTTGCAATGATGGTGTTGATGATAGTGAGTTAATGTATGCCAAAATTCTATATATCTTACGCCAATCATAGGTTCTATACAACACTTTTGATATAAAGTGTGAACCAGTGTAATCTTATCAGCATAATCATTAGTTCAAATTTCTATGAAGGTGCAAATGAATTTAAATTTAGTATATCACAGTTAACTACGTATTTCATGCTGTTCGTGATAAAATGTTCCTTCAGTAGAACAATTATTCCTGAGAGAGTCATTACTTAACTTCAGTTTCAGAAGTGCTCTGGGAATACTCATTTTGGACCAAATGTCTGGGATTCATTTGTGCTTCAATAGCAGTTTTATTGCGAGGGTTCAGTTTCGTTAGGTTTTTTCATACTGCTGGGAAGAGTTATTTGAAGAAGTAACACAACAGACTAATTATTTACTATTATTCTTCTATAGAGTTTGTATACTTGATATACCAAAATTTATGTTGCAGGGATTGAAACTGTTTCTTTGTTTCTGATTTGGTAGGTAATTTGTTCTTGCCACCTGAGGAGGAGGAAGAGGATGATGTTCTCTTTGGGAAGAGTGGCAAATACTCTGGAGGAGGTGGTTTGTTTGATGATCTGGATGACTGGAAAAAGCCAGTTGATGAAGAGCCCTTGTGGAATGAAACTGAATCTAGAAAAAGTGTAACTGAAAAAGGTTGGCTTGACTTCTGATTTTGAAATTGTGTAATCACATCACAGAATTAATTTTCCTACCCCATATACCTCAGTGCATATTATTATCATAAATTTGAGTACGGTTTTTAACAAATCTTTACAGTTTAGGGTTCCATGTTTATATTTTACCTAATTTTGTTTTTATAATTTTCTGTTTGCCAGCATTATTGTAGTATTAATTCTCATAATGGCAACTGAAATATGATTTAACTGGTCAAGTTAGAAGAAACCTATATCTATACTCTGCAGTTCACAGAAAACTATGGCACATTCCAATCCCTAATGACATCACTATGTTTTCATGATCTTATCAATCTTGTCTTTTTGGTCCACTACATTCATAAATTACAAAAGTTGTTTCCAGTTGCAGATCCAGGAGGGAAGCGATAAAGACGTCAGGCCCCCCCCCCCCCCCAAACAAAAAAAAAAGCATCTAGGTCACCCCCGATGACATTGTAATTTTGGGAATCTGTTTTTTTAGCTATACTGTTCTTACAAGGGAGGCAATCTGAATTAAAATGTGACATGAGATTTCTATCATCGACCCCCCCTCCTATAAAGCTTACCTTCACCCAAGTCAAGCCCCTGGCCCCCCCCCCTCCCCAAAAGAAATTAAATTCTGGATCTGTTTCCATGCTGATCAGTAAATTTGTGCAGAAACTGTCATCTTGATACCAAAGAATCCCAGTCCTATTCTGTGTATTAATTATGTGACAGTTTCATAAGGACTGTAGTAAGTGTTCATAAAACATATGCCTCTTCTATGCACATTAATACCATTTATCTGACCCTTGTGATAAGGATTCTGTAAGTCACAACAATACTCCATATGATGAAATAAAAATTTAATATGCTCTTTTCTTTACAGAGACATTACAATTCTTCAAAATTTGAACTGTTAATCACTATCAGTGACCCCATTTAATTGTGATTTTTAGTGTTTCACCCAAGTACTTAAAGGATTTAACACACACAAGAATTGAATTCCCTTGGGGAAGTGGTATTTTCTTAATTGTTATGTGCAATAATTTTCACCTGTTGAAATTTAAATTGCCATTATTCACACTGATCTTCTTACTGTGTTGTCTGTATACTGTTGTTGAAATCACATTGTTCAACTAATGTCAAGATGACATTGAATGTCATAAAAATCTGTAGAATCCTTTATGTTCCTATATACAACTGTATCTTAACCAAGTAATCTTAAATGACTATTAATATTGTCTCCAAGATCATTTATAAATGTCGGAGAGAGAACTGGTCCTATTGTGCTTCCCCATAAGATGCTTGCTTCTCTTCTAGAAAAGTAGATGCTTCTCTCCCTGTGACGATAGATTTGGGTTGTCCAGTTGAGAAATTATGTATCCATTCACATATCTGTTTCAATATTCTTTATCATTGAAAGTACTGATTTTTGAAAGTGAAGTTCCCCTAGCTGGGAGGAACAACATCCATTTGTGGGTATGGGTTAAACTATTGTCATCTGAAATAAATTGGTAATAAAGCTAATTCTATTTGAGGTTAAAAAAAATAACTGCAGGATGAACTAAAATGTTAAGTTACTTCAGCATTATTGAAGATGCATTGTGCTGGTGGATTAAGGAGGTTAATTTTTTTTAGTTATTGGAGAATTTAGGCATACAGTGTTGTTTGTGTAATGGTGTGAAGACTGCACTTAAACTTGACAGCTTCTACACTAGTCAAGTACTTCAGAGGAAAATAACATGCAGTACTTTTTCAGTTTGTATTTTTTTCTCACTGTTGTCATCTTCCAACACCCGTACTTCATTTTCTTGCCAAATCAGTTCATTGTAGAAATACATAGATTCCATGTTGAATACAATTTTATAGATTTTGATGACTGCTACGATTCTTCTTTAACCCTGCAGTGGTCGCGTGGATTACATATGTAGTCCACTCAAGCCATTTCTAATGGGACTTTTCAGAGCGCGACTACTGCAGGGTTAAATAGACCATTTTGTGTCATTGATTATTGTGGTGTTGTAACACTTTCATTCCAAATTTCACACCTATATTTAAATGTAACACTCGGCTATAATAATATTAATTGTGGACTACCACTGCTATTTGTGTGTTTATAGTAAGTTCAAATCCAACACATGCTCAAGAAGCAATGATTTGTTGGGTGTGCTGTATCTCAGTTTGTTTGTTTAACTTGTTGACTGATTCTCTGTTCTTATCCTTTTTCTCTTCTATTTCTTGTATGCAGCACAGCGCAGTACAGTATTCCATAGTTGCATCTGTACATACAGGATTTTATGTACATCTGTTGATGCAAAGCTAAAAGTAATGTCTGTTAATGTTAATTGAAAATCATCTTTTATAGTTATGTAAATATGGGTCGTATGTGGTCAGAGTGGAACATAGTTTTTAGGCATCAGGCTCTGTAACAAGCTGGCCAAATCCCAAACATGTTACATCCAGAAAAAGTTAACCCTGCATTAGTGGAATAGGTGAAAGGAAGAAGCATGCTGAACATAGTATTTGAGCATGTTGTTTGTTTCTTAAGTAATGGTGCCCCTTTTAAATTTTCCATAGCAACTAAAAACACAAGTCTCAAATTACCATCATCAATTACTGACTTTAACTACTGCAAACATTCCTCTTCAGTTAGACCAAATTCAATGCCATTGATGATTGTGATGCTGTAGTGCTTTTGTCCCATCTTTATGACTTTAGTATTTAAATATAACATTCAGCTATAATGATACAAATGTTATGGCACCCCTGCTGCTTGTGCATTTATAGTAAGTTGAAATCCAGCAAATGCACAAGAATCATTACTTTGTTGGATGAGCTGTATCTCAATTTCAAGACTTTTTCTCATTTTTGGCTTCTTCCATTATATTAACTGTGTTGCTAGACCTTTTATTTAAGCACTTTATTTTTTTTATTAACCATGTTAAAAATAAGTGTACTGATATGAAATTTACAGCAGCAAGTTTCATAGAAATTAATGGAATTTTATTTATTGTTTACTAATGCTGCTTAACAGTAGCTGGTGCAGTCATAACCTGGATGGATACATTAATAATATAATCCAATTTTCAACATATCTAGACATCATTCTTCATGGGTTGATGCTACACAATAGTTCACTCATTTTTAAGTTCAAAATAAAACCTGTCATTCACCAGAGTTGAAGGCAGGAGGGCAACGATGAACATACCATACATGAGGTGAACATAATTTTACAATATTTTGATTTTGTGTCTCATTTATCTAGAAAGGTGTAAGATATTTGGTATCAGGAGGTACATAAAAACTGCAGTCTACAGCATGATTGAGCTATGAAAAACGGTTTTGACGATGTGGAGGAGGTTGAGTAAAACAGAGTAAATTGTCAGTACCTATTGAAAAAAAAAAACAATATCGCTGTTGGTGGCAGAACACACAAATAGATTCAAATGTGTAAAATTGAATAATAATGATAAAAAAAATACATAAATAAAGGAGGAATATTAGAAAAAAATGTGGAAAGAATATATAAATTAGTAAGCAGTAAGTGATAAGTTTATTGGTATGATCTTACTGAAGTTTTCCAGGTGAATGCCAGACATCCTGGATATGTTGGTAAGCTAGTTTTCATCTGTTAAGTTCAAAAGTGGTTATAGTTTCCATGAAAACTCTGACTGCCATTTTTGTAAAACAGATGTTGAGTTTTTTCACAGTTGCAGAAGGGAAATGCGTGGCACTGGATGGTTTAGGTTAAAAGTTAGAAACTGTTTCACTGTAGCATTTTGTTCGATTGAAAGCTGCTTGGTTGTGAGGCTTGTGTAAGAACTAGAGCAGTATAGGACAGTTAAGTTGGTATATGAGTTATGTATTGGTGTATGTAGCATGTGCAATGATGGTAATGATTTCCTTTGTGTTGGATTAGAATTTGATCACACTTTAGTAGTACCATCCACAAAATAGGAGACTTTTTGGTGTTTGATTTAATTTAATTGCAATGGAGCACACACTCCGGTGGCAATTTCCCTACACACTCGACTTTCCCCTATCCTGCACCCACCTACATTTGCCCTCTACAAATTTTTACTTTAAATTCTTTTAACGTTGTCGGTAACTTAATCATCATTCCCCTTGGTAAGTCATTTCAATCCCTGACACCCTTACCTGAATTGCAAATTGGTAATGACAGTTTCAAAAGGAACCATTCATTTTTGCAGGATAAAAATTATCCTATGTTAGTACCCAGTTTATATACCAAGTCCGAGCCAAATTTCATTTAAATCTGTTGAGCAATTAGGGCATGATTGAGCCATATATTCCAAACATCCAAACATTCATCCATTCAAACTTTGACATTTATATTATTGTAAGATGTTTTTACCATGTCAAATGGAGATAACAGGTTTGGGAGATGTTACTAAAGTTTCTCTTCTTTTTAAAGTAATATCATAGTGTATTACATTTTACATGTTAGATTTATGCTTTGCGTTGAATTGGAAAGCAGTACTTCGAACCATAGCCACATAAAAACTCATCTTACTATGCTCTGGCCTTGCATTTGGAAGGGCGTGGGTTTGAATCCGAGTCTGGACATTCATATTTGGACTTTTCATAATTTCCTCAAAGAATTCCAGGTAAATGCCAGGATGGTTCCTTGATAAGGCTATGGCTGAATTTCTTCCTGTCCCTTGCTCCCAGTCCTTTCCGTCCTCTAATGACCTCAATGTCGACAAAACATAAAGCGATAAGGGAAAAAAAACACATTTTACTAATGATGAATTTTTTATTTTGTTTTGCCTCATTATTGCCTGTTTCTGTTCTGATATGCCTGGAAGCTGTGATAACTAATGACTCTATCACTGTGTACTTTTTTCCTTTAAATTTATCTTTATTTTTTACTAATATTAATGTTCATTAATTACTGTTAGGAATTAGTCTGACAGGTTTATTTTTTATTTATCTGTGGCAACTTGCATTCTGAATTGCCGGCATAAATATTTTTGCTTACAAATATATATATATATATATATTTTTGTGAATACTTATATTTGTGGGGAAGCAACAAGTATTGATATGTAACTGTAAATGATAGCTAATTTAAGTTAGTGCAATGATACTCCATTTCTCCAGCATTGCAAATATACAGCTACCCATTTTGATTGGAATATTTGTTTAAATTGTTAAACTAATACTAGAGGTTTAATGAAACTGAATAGTTTTGTCCTTATTGTATTAGGAAGACCTAATAACTGTGCAGTGCTGTTGATAATCCTTGTATAACAGCTCATAAGATTTTTATTTACAGCTCTATATTTATATTTAACTGCTCGTCCTTATGTTGGCAGATACCAAAACTAAAATAGTAACTAAAGTAGAGAAACAATCTCCTGTGAACAATAAATTGGACAGTTTGTTTGGCACTGACGCAGATGAAGATGACATTTTCTCATCACCTGCAAATCTGATTCCTCCATCTAGGTAAAATTAGTCTCTCAAGATAAAAAAATATAAATTATTCTAATTTTAATCATATTATTTTAAAAGTTTTTTTTTTTTTTCAGGACTCCCAAACCCTCTAATCAAAAAATCCTCTCAAACAGTGTCAGTTCAAGTCAGAGACCACCAAGTGCTGTGAAGACAAGTACCCCCCATGAAAAAAGTGATGGTCTCTTTGACGATCTATGGGATACTTCAGGTAAGATTAAACATTCAGATTAGGAAATGTTGGAAATTAATTAAGGTTGGCGAGTGGTCAAATTATAAATGGAATGTCTTCAGTTTGGTTAGGTTTCTCATATATATAACTAGCAGAGATCCCGGCGTTGCCCGGTTTAGTTGGCATTGATTTACCCATACACTGTTTTTATTCATGCAATGAGAAACATGTACCAAGTTTCATACAATTCGCGCCATCAATTCCTGGAACTAAAGCATACCTAGATACACCCACACCCTACCAAGAAAGGAGTGGGTTTGATTTGATTTACCTGTACACTATTTTTATTTGTCTGAATAGGCTCATACTTAGCATGCTTCATTGATTTCAAAACAGCCATTTCTGTTTCTAAACTAAACGGTGATTTAGCATCACAGTTCTAAGAATGGGGTGGTTTGGATACTTTAATATGGAATGTTAGTTTTCATTTCAACCTCTTTACATTTTTTAATGTTGCTGCTCCAAAAATCGAAACATATACATATTATTACATACACATATGTAAAAATGTATCTGGAATGTGTCTGTTTATTCCAACACGTGTGCACTGTACGTGTGCACTGTACGTGTGCACTGTACGTGTGCACACACAGAACGTCACCCAATGACTCTGACCTGTTTATCTGCCATTGAAGAAGGCAGTTGCCGAAAATTATATGTATTTCTTTGTCCACCAAGTGTTTTCTCTCATGGCAGCTGTCAACTTTGGTATGTGGTGGGTTAATTTCCCTTTCCTTCATTATTTATATTGCCTAGAAGACACTTCCATTTTCATTAGTTTCATCGGAATTCAGAAATAAGCGAGATAAGAAAAAAGAAATTCTTTACTTTCAGTTTATGTTGGGTAGTTACAAATGGTGGTGCCATGGTTATCATAGAAACTGCATTAATAAACAATGTGATAAATTATAAAATGAAGTAAAGCTGCTTTGTTGTCCTAAACTGTTTTTACTTGCAACACTAAAGGCTTAATACAACGTTCTATTTATATTAAAGAACATTAGTTACACATTGATAATTACAAACCGAATGACACTGAATGCCAGATATTTTGTCTAACATTCGATATCTCGAGAACTTAAATAAATTATAATACGATTGAAAGCTAAATTGTTTAAGAAATTCACGTGTGTAGTGCAGAGTGTAATTCAAAAACGTTCAGTTTTCCTACACTGTATATGATAGCCAGAGATTGTAGTTGTGCTAACAGAGATTGGGATCAAAGAAAATCTCTGTTTTTATTTTCGTTATTAATTTCTTGCATTCAATACGGCCATCTATGGCGTTTACAAACTGAACATCCCGAATTAAAGGAAAGAATATTTCAAGTTTTGTTTTGTGTGGAATATGCAAAATAGTTATTACTGTAAATTACTTTTATTGCGTTCATTAAGGCTATGGCCAGAGACATTGTAGCTGTTGTCTTTTGTGCTGACTGCGGAGTATGCAACATCTAATGGTTCAGACTTTGGTATTTGTCATCACAAGTTCAGAATTTCATTTAGATATCCAGAATTACATAATGTTAAAATGTAAAACATACCAAACAACTACACTGAGATTCTAATCTAAAAAATGGTGAAAATCCCATCGAAATCTGCTCAGTAGTTTCTGCGTGTTTATTTTTCAAATTTATCCGGTTTTCATTTTATAGATATAGATAGATTACTGGTATCCCTGACAGCTGTCTGTTTATTACAAACTAGCATTTGCCCACTGCTTCACACGTGTGGATTTTGGCATGTTTATAAAAGTGCTTTACATTTTTTATTCTAGTACTAAATGTTAATGTGGAGAAGAAAAAATGTAAATTTCATTTAAAAGCTTTCTCTTCTTTTAGTTATTACCTTAAATTCGGGTTTCATACTGATTTTCAAAGATTTTTGTTAGTTTTATATTTTTGCACAATATATGAATTATAAAAAAATTAAAATTACGTATCAAGAAGCAATTATCCCTTTAGTCAGAAGTTTGCGACACACTTTCCTGAGGACCTACCTTTTGATAAAAAGTGCATATTAAATGAAAACAAAAATTACCTTAGACATAAGGAAACATGAAAGTCACTGTTTGTGATAGTGTAGACAGTACAGTCAGTGTCCATTTGTAAACACACATTTGCTGTCAATGATAACGACTGCAGCAACAAAAGTAAAATCGCTGGCAATTTTTATAATACCATACAAATACATCCCTAAGCCATAGGTAATGACATGTATTTCTTGTTTAATAATTTCCATGTAACAACCCATATTTCAAGCTATTTTACTTCATTAGTATATACTTTGTGGCTTTTTATATGCACATTCTGTAAAATATTACTGCTTCAGGAAAATTTATATCAAATTTCAGACTCATTGGACAATTAATTCTTGGTATGCCCTTGTTATTCTTCTCATGTCGATGACAGCATCAAAAGATGCTGTTATCATGGGGCAAGGTTTGGCCAGAGGCAACTTGCCTTCTGTTACCGGGGGATGCCGAACGTTACAAAATTTAATGCCACTTGTGGAGGTAAAATTATTTGCTGTTTCGATAATTGTTTTATTTTGATGGTATGTTAATTTTTTTCTATTATTTCTGCTACAAAATACAAATTTGGGTGAATTAAAACTAATCTTGTGTTCTACCATGTAAGTTTGTTATGAATTGTTTTTAGTTTCCTTTACTTTCTCTGAATTCATATTACTGATGTCATTATTTCAGCTGTATGTATGTAGTTCCATTGGTTCAAGTTTCGATTGTGATACAATGAATGTATAAATGTGAATATTGTCGCACATCAAGAGGATCAGGTCATGAAGAAGGAAAGACTGTGGTAGTGTAGTGGTTACTTTAAAGAGGCTGTGGGACTAAAGGTTGTTGGTTCGAATTAAACAAGTCCCATAAAATTTTAATTTCTTAACTTTGCATAAACTGTTCTGGAATGTTCTTGTTGTAACAGTGTTAATGTTCTAAACTGTTCTTCATTACTATATAAGTGATACTCCCTTCTAGCCGGAGTCAGTTTCCTCCGTGCTCCTGTACTGTACGAACTGTTTAATAAAGCTTCATTGCATTAAAGTAAGTGTGTTCATCAACGACCCCACTACACCCAAGGACTCTGATTGTGCTTGATCCTCGTGACTGCTAGAATCTACGAAAACACCTTGCCCCCAATCAGACCACGAGGGAGCCGTCGCTTACGAGGCGAGAAGCCAGAGTAGGAGCCATAGTGGACTGAGTGGAAGCTGTCAGAAGGAGAAGAACAAGTAAGGACGACGATGACGCCGACCGCCTGCCAGCACATTCATCATCCAGCAACTGGTTGAAAGGCTACAAACGTATCGCTAAATTCAACAACTGGGATGATAAAAAGTGCCTGGAAAATGCATTTTTCTACCTGGAAGGAACTGGCAAACAATGGTACGAAAACAACGAAGAGAAACTCACAAGCTGGCCAGCATTCCAGAAAGAACTGCAAGGGTGCTTTGGAGATACCCAACGGCAGGGACGCGATGCCGAAGAAAAACTAAAGTGTAGAGCACAGCACCAAGGGGAAACGACACAGTCATACATACAAAATGTTTTGGGGCTGTGTAAAATAGTCGACCCCAAAATGAAGGAAGAAGATAAAGTAGCACACCTTATGAAAGGCGTTGCCAAGGACATGTACCAAGCATTGTTTTTGAAGGAAATTTCCACAACAGACAACTTTATTAAGTGTTGCTAATACATTGAGACGATGCAGCAGAAAAGAATTGGACGAAAGAAGTTTGAAAGATTACCAAACGTTGTATCAATGGCCACAGTGGAAAAGGACACTAGTATTAGGGACATTATTCGAAAAGTAGTGAGAGAGGAAGTTGAAAGGGTGATGGGAATGTATATTGGGCCAAAAACTGAGACCCCTGAAGAAATAATAAGGGAGGAAGTGGGACAAAAGCTGGCGCCCAGCTCTTACTGTGCAGCCCCAATGAAAACTGTTAAACAGCTGAGGCCAAAGAGAAGTTACGCCACTACAACACAACGCGAGGATCCTGCAAATGTTCCCAGGAAATCCGATGTCTGGCGAACGCGGGACAACCAGCCGGTATGTTTTCACTGTTGGCTACCGGGACATGTAGTGCGCTACTGCTAAGAGAGACGGCAGATATTTAATGATGCCTGTGAAAGGGGATTTGAAGCACGTTTCATCGGCCGAAGACCCCAGGTCGACAATGAAGATCAAGACGTAACTTCTGGACGATGTAGATCACTGTCTACACAGGCTGGTCACTTGAGAGGACGCTCGCCGACACGCCGATCAAGGTCTCCGACACTCCAGCCAGTCACCTAGCCACCGCAACCTGGAAAACTAAAAGGTGCGACCTTCCTTGGAGCTGAGGCCACTCTAGGGAAAAATCCTCCGCCGCCGATCATTACAAAAATGTTGGCAAATTACGTTGAAATCCTCATGGATGGCCAACCAGCTCATGCTCTTGTTTACACTGGGGCATCTTTTATGGTTATTTCGGAGAAGTACCGGTGCCAGTTGCAGAAGACGTTGTTCGTCGACAACAAAAATTTTTTGCTCATGATGGATAATGGGAACCATGTGCAGCCTACAGGAAGGTGCACTATTCGTGTTAATTGAAGGGCATCTGAATGTCATGGAAACCTTTCACGAAGAACCCACAAGTATGATTGTAACGGAAGCAACGAGACAAAACATTCTCTTGCCAGATCTGACCAAGGAACAACAGGCTACTTGTGGTTCTTCAGGAATTCTATGAATGTTTCAGTCCACAAATGAATAGCAATTCAACCCCATTGAAGGTACAACGTCGAATTGGTACTGGCGACCATCGACCAATCAGCCAAAGACCGTATCGAGTTTCAGCAGCAGAGCGCGGAATAATTCAGCAAGAAGTAGAAAAGATGCTGAAGGATGACATCATTCAGCCGTCTCAGAGCCCATGGTTATCGCCAATAGTGCTCATAAGAAAGAAGGACGGCGACTGGCAGTTCTGTGTCGATTACCGACAACTCAATAAGGTTATTAAAAAAGATGTTTATCCTCTTCTGCGAATTGATGATACGTTGGACTGTCTGAAGAGAGCTAAGTTTTTCTCAACTATGGACCTATATTCAGGATACTGGCAGATTGAGGTAGACGAAAGCGATCGAGAGAAAACTGCATTTGTTACCCCCGATGGCCTGTATGAATTCAATGTAATGCCATTTGGTTTGTGTAATGCGCCAGCAACATTCTAACGTGTAATGGATAATCTTTTACATCATCTGAAGTGAACGATGTGTCTGTTATTTAGACGATGTTATAGTGTTCTCCGAAATCTTCGATGAACACGTGAAAAGACTGGGAGCTGTTCTTATGTGCCTGAAACAAAGTGGCTTACAACTTAACCCAAGAAAGTGTCTTTTCAGAGCTAAAGAGATAAAATACTTGAGCATCTTGTGTCAGGCGAGGGTGTGCGGCCATATCCAGACAAGGTGAGGTCTATAACGGAATTTCCTTTTCCTAAGAATACCAGCAACGTAAGGAGCTTTCTTGGCCTATGTTCTTACTATCGATGTTTTATAAGAGACTTTTGCATGAAAGCCAGACCGCTCCAAGAATTGCTAAAAAGTGGTGCTAAATTTCTCTGGGGTAGATCTCAACAAGATTCTTTCAACATTTTGCAAAAGGCTCTGATGACTGATCCTGTGCTTGGCCTGTATGATGAGAAAGCGTCTACTGAGCTGCATACAGACGCTAGTGGTTATGGAATTGGCACTGCATTAGTACAGATTCTGGATGGGAAAGAGAAGTTAATTGCTTATGCCTCCAGGACACTCAACGAAGCCGAAAGAAACTACTCAACAACAGAACGTGAATGTCTTGCTGTCATATGGGCTTTCTGCAAATTTCGACCATATGTCTTTGGACGACCATTTACAGTTGTAACAGATCACCATTCACTTTGCTGGTTAACAGGCCTTAAGGACCCATCAGGACAACTTATAATTTATGTGATGTAACTTAAGATTTTAGGCTTCCTAGCTAATTTTTTATTTCATTGGTTCCATCACCTCAATAGCACGTTAGAAGTTTCAACTTTATGATGATATAAACAACAACCGAAACCATACGTTATAAATTCAGGGTTATGAGTATTATTTAATTACAATTCTATTTAATTAAGCAACTGAGAATTTAAATTGCCAGAGCACTGTATTCAAATCTTCATTTCTGGTGGGCTATGAAGATAGTTGATAGTAAATGCCATTTTATTTTTTTTTCGCAGATACGACTTTAAGAAAACTAAATTTCATACTTTGGAACTGTTAGCTTATCAAAAGCATTCATTTGCAAACTTTTAAATATGCCAAAATGATCTTGCTTTGCAGTGTGTTCAATATCTGTAAAAAGCAATGATTAAAGATGACAATACCTGCTACAAAGTAGGAGGTTATTTGGCATTCATAAAAATTCAAGACAGTTATAACTATTCCCAAATGAACAATTCATTTTAGGAGTTATATTATGTTTGATTCATGTATTCTGTTTACTTTAGTGTACAAAATATATAGTACTGTTGGCTGACGTGTAAAAGAAACATACACTAATGCTGCTTTTTATTGAACTCAAAAAATAAAACAGAATCTACGCACGATTGCAGTGTAATATTTTGTAAAAATTTTTCTTCAAAGGAGTGCTCATGTCAAATACAGAGTGATCTGTGCACGTATTTCTTTCAATATGAAAGGAAATTAATTTATTGCTCCGATCCTCAGTACAGTACAGTGCTGATTTTATTCTGGACCATTAACTTTAAAAATTTGAAAACGCCATCCAAATTGCTTCAGTAGTTTTTGAATGATAGCGGTGGAAAGCTTATGATGACGCAGCTTGCTTACAGCTTTTTAATGGTACAGATATGTATTGTTACAAGGTAATGATTTTATTCATCGTATAGTCTGTACACTCAAAGTAGTGGGAGAAATTAGATGTGTAAATTAAAAATAAACTGTTGCATGACTGCTTTTATATTTTGTAAGTTCCTAGGAAGTACATATTTCTACCATAAAAGTATTCTTTTTTTCCCAAATTTTAATTGCTGCCGTATTAACTTTGGTTAGTATTTATTCCTAATAAACAAGCTGTCATGCCTACGTCATGTCACGGGGTGACGTCAAGCTATGACGTTGCGCTTTGACGTCACGCTTTACGATATTATTTATGGGAGTGCGCGTTATTTAATAACATTTCCAAGCAACAGTGAATAAATTAACTCACAGAACACTGAAATAAAAGTATGTATTGCGTTAAAATCGATATATCAATCATTAGATGCTTATATTTACGTAATATTCTTTTGATATATTGAAGTATTCCTTAAATTCTTTGTCCATAGATATTGTAAGATAAAAGCTTTTATTTCGAGCATCAATGTTAAGAAAAGTTTGGTTAAAGTATTACTTAAGATGAATCAGAATTACAACTGGCATTTGACGCTACGGCAGAGGGCATGAATAATTTAGCTTTTTTTCAAAATAATAAACTGTGCCTATTATTGAAATTATTAATTCGTTTGAACCAGAAATAGTTGCCCACTCATCTCGAATTGTGTAGCCTGCACTACAATTAATAATGTAAGTTTATCAGATTTATTTTAATCTTCTTTGATTTCACTGAGTAATATTACTGAGGCTGTTACGTATTTCCGCAATGTGTAACTATGACAGCTATTCGAACGTTGTAATATCGGTCTGAATCACGTTGCAGATTTTTTGTTTTTTTACCTTTCTTTTTTGTTGAATGTTTTTGATCAAATTTATGTTGTTGCGTAATGTATCTCATCAATGAATTGTTGTTTTGGTCAGAAAACTGTTGCACATGTTCGTTTTGTGATATTGCTATTCGTTTGAAATTTACCACATACGTTCCTATGGTCATACCTTTTAAGAAAAAGTGTACATGAAAGCAAAAGGCAGCTTACGTTAGATGTGAAGCAACATGGAAATTACGAATTAACACAACACAAAACTGCCAATTCACTTCAAATATTCATGTCAAAGATAGCATCTGTACAACAACAACTGTAAAAACACTGCAACGTTTCTTGATAGGATATAAATATATTCCTGCGTTGTATAATTCACTTCTTACAACAACTTATTTTATACTTATGTCGCGATACATGACATCACCATCAATGCGCATGCGATTGAAGCTTCGATTTTGTAGCGGCAGTATTACCCGAGATTGTGGTTACGTTGAAATTCAGCCTGGACTAAAATAAATAATGAACCTTATCACAGCAATAGCATGTTGAATTTAGCTATTATCAATTATTTAAGCAGGTTTCATAAGCACTATGTCATGTTTTGATATCATGAATCACGATGTAAACTACTCCCGTATGTGGTTAGTTTTAAAATGCAACCTGGACCAGGATAGCAACCGAAACCTTTTGTCATAGCGCCAGGCAATAGGAATTGCATTTATTTTATAACAATTCAATTTATTTCAACAATTGCTAAGAAATGAATTGCTACAATACTGAAAGAAAAGTATGAATTTTGTTTAAATTGTCATATTGATTATTAGTTGCTTTTTTTAGTGATATGATTACTTGGTTTGAATGAAAGAAGTTACAAATTGTTCGCGATCTATGCAACCACAATTGAAACTAATATTACATGACGTAAGAAGTTAAGATTTATTTTTAGCATCCTTCATTTTCACTGGGGTCATTATTTCAGCCGAATGTAAGCTGTGCCAGGCGTTAAAACATCAATCTTCATCATAGACAATAAGAAAGTTGTAAGAAACTGTGAAGATTTTGGATCAAGTTTGTATCGCATGATGCATGATTGGTATAGATGCATGATGACATTGACATGCGATTCAGGGAATGTATAAATTCGCATGTGAATGAAGCTTTGATTTTCTACCGGCTATATTGGCGAAGATTGTAGTTAGGCTGAAACACAACCTGGACCAAATTGACAACTGAAACTTTTTGCTACATCACAAGGGACAAGAAATTACAGCATATTGAGCTTTATTTTATAAAAATTCTATTTAGGTAAACAACCAAAAAGAAATCAATTGCCAGAACAGTCCGTTAAACCCGTCATTTTTGACGGGCTTTTTGGCTAGTTCCTAATAAGCTGTCTGTGCTAAATGTTCTATTATTGTATGGTGCTCATAAAATAAAAAAGAGCTACATCTTAATGCTCTGTGGGGGAAGAAAGTTACTTTTTTTCACTGTTGCATAGTATGTTACAGTTAGTCCAAGCCACAGTTCTCTTGCCAAATTTCTTTATTTCTTTTATTTTTGTTAAATACAATCTTTCATTTAGTACCTATAGGTGAACAGAAGTAACTTATTACGAAATATAAATAAGGACATAGAGCAGAAGTCATGCTTATGACAGGCTATAAGATTGTGCAGACACATTAAAAATATGAGGATGTAAAGTAAGGTTATTTTCAGTCAATGATAAATTAGTACTGTATTGTTTAGTGATAGTTGGTTGAGTGAAGGAAGAAAATGGTCAGCTTAGAAGAAATTCTATGATGAGAATAGGAAATCAGGTAGGCTTAAGCATAGAAGAGAAAAGAACTTTAATAGTCGAATGTGTATTTTTCCCCCCTTGCCCCAAAGGCTTCCATAAAGATCAGAAGATGTAAAGGTTGTTATAAGGTACCTTCCATAATTCTGCGTAGTTGGGAATGATGACTCCTTACAGGTAAAAACTTAGCTTCCTTGTCCTGCAGATTATTTCATTAATTGTTATTTAAGATTCAGCAGTTATTAAATTGTTTGTGAATGACCTAAAATTCAGTCCCTATTTCAGCCATTGAAGTAAAGCCACAACAAAATGGCAGCAAAGATGATGACTTATTTGCACCAACAAATAAAAGTACTGTTGTTAAGGAAGAAGTTTCTTCAGATTCAGCAACACAACCTTCAGTATTCAAGGTAATGCTAATGCATTTGTAGTGCATAAAATGCTTTCAGTATAATAACTGGATATTTTTTATGTCTAGTTGGAACTGATATTCATTTTAGGCAAACTATGTGACATTTATTTTAGTGAAATTAATGATTTCTCTTGCTACTGTTCTGATTTATTGTATGCAATATTTGTTGTCGTGGCAAAAATATTGATATTTTGTACTCGGCAGTTTTGTCGGTCTTGTCTGTTGAGATTTGTGTCAAAAATTTGCCTCCCATATTGCTATAAAAATTATAGAAGTATATGTTTTAAAAGGTTGTAGTTATAATCTAAAAATTCTCATAATTGAAACTTTCCCATCATATTGTTGTAATGAAATCTGCCAAAGTTTGTTGTAAAGGCAACACAGTCTAATGGTACACCAGTGAAGGTTTCATTGCAATCTCAAAATTGGTTCCATAACAATGTGAATATTTTAATTTCATCTATCTGTTTCTCACCAAAGATTAAGGAGTTTTACCTGCAGCCTTATGTTTAATTTTCTTGTCTTAGTTTTTTTATGAATTTAATATATGAGAAATTTCCGTGATGGTAAACCACTTAATTCACTGGAACTGTGACAGTAAATAATACGACTAACAAATACACAAAAATTAAGTTGATTCTAATCATATTAGAGGCTAAATGAGGTTTGAATCTTGAATAGATTTACACCATCCATTCTTAAATACACAGATACAAATAATTACACAGGAAGGACGATGTGCTGTTTTCCGGTCCATGGTCTTTACGGAAACACTGTGTTTGTGGTCCAGGGTATTTACGGAAATAGAATTTTGGAAGTTGGCAGATATGCTGTATAATAGCAACTTAAAATAATTTAAACACTAATTTAGCATAACACTAAACAATATTTTTGGTTTTCTGATTTGGTGTATAGATGAACAGAGTTTTTGGAGTTCCTGCTCTGGAACAAGCAACATATAGTTGACTACGCAAAAAACCTGGATTTTCTAAATTTAATCTGGCAACGAGCCACTAAGCTTTGTTGATTGTCACAAAATCAAGACACATGGGAAACCTTAGTCATTTGAATGTGAAGGTCAAATCAGTGGGAACCATTAGGATGTGCAGAATCAGCATATCAGTGCCATCTACATAATAATAATAGCAATTACAGATAACATTATGGGCATTTGTACATATGACTTTAAAATTCTTTATGTTATGTACTGGTTTATATTTCCTGCTTCAGAACTATTAATTTATCGTGCATCCATTTTCACACTTCTAAACTGAACACACCATTGAATATGTCGTAATGTTCTTGTTCTGATCTCTGAAAATCAGTGTATGCAATTTAGATGAGAAGCAAAAAGTAAATATGGCAGTATGGTTTATGGAGTAGCACACTATTTGATGATGGAGAAATACAGTTTGATAATAAGAATTTTCAAAGGAACTATTCGCTTTTGCAGTGAGTTACAACAAAACAAATAGTATAAAAGCCTTCTCGATGAAAAAATATGTATAAGTGCAAACTCTCATGCATGGCATTTGGAGTTTAAGTGTATTTATATCAAACATATATTACCAATACATATATATATGTGATAAAAAGGGGGGGTGAGAAGTGAAAAAATTATTTAGAAGTTTTACATTGAAAACAAAGGTAATGCATTTAGAAAAAATAGTTCCAAATTTTTTTATTTTTTTTTTCAATGAGGGACTAGAACAACTTTGTGTTCTTCACCCTCCACAACCAATTTGGAAATAGCGGAGGGCTACTGCCTTTCTTTCAAAAATTGCAAATTCAAACAAATAATTTTAAAAATAGGCTCCACATTTGATTTCCTTATCATATATCCCACCACTATATATGTTTATAGTTTATATTGAAAGAGAGAGAGAGAGAGAGTATGGAGAAATCACCCCCCTAGATTTCCCTATTCCCTTAATAATAGCCATTCCATCAACTTCACCTCATCTTACTCTCACACACAGGTGACGTGGAATACTCCCTACAGCAAGATGCAACCTCTGTGCACATCAAGCCAACAAATTTACAACAGTACCTACTCTTCAGCAGTTGGCATCCACAGTTGCAGTTCTACACTAAACATCGCCTTCCTTATAAGCTTGTGATCCATGACAGCCACATATGTTCCAGTCGTGAATCACTTACCAGATATTCCCTAAACCTAACATAAGCCCTCATTTCCCTCTACTGCCCCCTTGATCTCGTACAAAAACAAATCTCTCATGCTAACACCCACCATATGCACTACTTCCATCCATCCTGCACTCCCAAAAGCTGACTGCTGCCCCATATTCCCCATCAAGTTCTCTCCTGGTCTCAAGTCCATTAACTAGATCTTTCACTGTGGATATAACTTTTTTATGATTCTTCCTCAGAATGTACATCCTTCTTTCTAACATATTAACAACTGCCTGCAGTACGTGACATCTTGATCCACAAATATTTATCTTTTTATTCCTTCTAACACATGGATATTTCCCACACATCTTGCACAATCTATCCAGCCACCACTACCTTTTTCAATCCTACCACAGTGATAACTCTTTCTGTTCTCCCCTGATCACTTACACAGCTTTGTACCTCATTTACTGGCTTACCTGCCTTCATTGCACGGTTTCTTGTATCTCCATCACTTGTTCATCAGGATGAAATGCCAGATGCAAAAATTTTATATTGGTGACCTAAGCAGTCCAGTGGCAGCCTATGTCAGTTTTAATAACCTCAAAAGCTGTTTTGCAGTGAGGGATGTCAGAGTTTTTGCTGGTATTGCTACTCATTTGTGACTACTTAGATGGGAAATACCCTGTCAACATATCCCTGCCACCAGATATCCCTCTGGTCTCCCATTAAACATATCAGTTATTTGTATTATACATACTTCCCTAATCCAGATTTTTTTATTTTATATATTGTTTTTTCTTTGTTTGTGTGTTGTTTTGTGTTGCTGCTGCCCTCCTCCCTTCAACTTTGGTGAGTGTTGGGTGTATTTCCCTTTCTTTTCCATGTAAATATTACCTCGCGGCTTTTCTTTCCTTTCATTGTTTCCTATCGTGTGTTCTTACTTATTTTTTCCCTCAGTTTTCCTGCCTCCTTCTGTGGTGAGTGATAGGTTTACTTTTCCTTTCCTTCCTCATATTTCTATATATAAAAGAGAGTGGAACCATTGCTTACAACTGCTATTGGCAGGACAGTGTAGAAACAGCAAAAACACAAACACACAAATTATAGAAATTTTCAGTATTAAACCCTTTGTCAGAAGAATGTGAAGTGGACTATGTGGAAGCCACTTTGACTATAAACACAATTATGTTATTTGTCGATAAAAGAAAATTAGTTTTAGGTTTACCAATGGTAGGACATTACTAAAGGACATGGCTAAATGAAAGTTATGTTAGTAACCCAGTTTTTTTCTATTGAGTTCAAAAGATTGTTTCTTGAAAGATTCTGATAATTTATTTTTGTCATTTTTTCCATTAATCATATTTGCACTGTCAAATAATTTTTTTTTAAGTGCCCTAAAGTGCTCCATCAAAAGATGGAATTGAATGGATAGTATGGGTTGTCTGGCATAGTGGCTTAAGAGTTGGGATTTAATAAATTGACACTGTATGACAGTTCTTTTTCAACTATTGACTTGTACCCTGTGTCAGGATTCCTGCCAAATTACATTCTTCAGTTGTTCAGACCCTCTTATCTGAATGCATTTTTACCTTTACAGTGTTAAAATTCTTTAGTCTTTATTTTTATTCCCGCCAAGTTTTGCTTTGGTTCCCAACTTTATATCTTCCCTCTCCACTGAGGTGTTTTTTTTTTTTTTTTGGGGGGGGGGGGTAGAGTAAAAATTATTTAACCTAGTAAGAGCATTAAGTACTGAAGGTGACTTTACTCCATAAAAGATTGTCAGTCATTTGATAGAGTAATTGGATGGTGGAGCTGCCACATTTTAGTGTCCCATCCTGACTGATTTACATGTGCTTTTGTCTCTTGGCCAGAATTTCCTCAGCTTTAAGGTATTGGTAAACCTGCCATTTATCCCTTCCCACCAGCAACATTTGAAACAGACTGCATTGCCCAGGGGCCATGCCTAGGTGAGTGGAATATAGGGTTTGCTGGCAGAAACATTTCTGTAAGCATCCTTGTGATTAATTAATTCTCTGTCTGGCTAGAGTATTGTTCCAAACAAATTTCCCTACGTTTGTCTCTCATGCCTTTTCATCTTTGTTCAGCCGTGGTTTACTGGCTCCAAAGTTCAGATATTTAGTGATGGTTTGTTTTTTATCTTCTGGATTCATACTGTATTTTTAGATGATGATGATCAGATTTTTACTTTAAAATCACTGATGACCTAAAAGTTTCTCTGGAAAAATAATAATTTCTTATATCAATTCTATTAGCTTGATCCAGAATAGTTATTTTTTTAGTGAAAAAATAAATTTAATACCAATTATAAATTTCCAAATTCAGTAGAAACTTGATAATGTGAATGTCGGTTATCCTAATGCCTTTAAAACACATACCTGGTGTTTGTTAAAATATTGTTGCCGTAATATACTCATAAGCAATGTAATACAAGCTTTGATATTGAATGTTTGTTTTAAGTGTAATGTGACAACAATTATGAGTGTAATTATAACAGTCTTTCATTGTGCCAGCAGTTTAGTTTCTTAGAAATCTGAAACCCACTTTGTCTGTCCAGTGCCTTCGTTATTAATTTGAAAATTTTCAACATGCCTGTTTTTAATATAAAACAAAGTTGGCTGATTTAGGAGCCGGTGGTATTCTGACTACAAACATGACAGGTGTGAGTGAGTTCTGTTTTGCCATGTCTGGCATGTTCTGTTTTTTTGTATCACCTCTTCCTTGGTATTCTTATGTTATTCTCCTAGAGGCCATCATGGGCTTGCGTAAAAACTTATAACTAGCCATAATTCATTTCTACTCTCATTGTTTACAAATGAATTTTATGAAGGGGGATCCAAAAATAACCAGAATTTCTTTATAGAAAGCATTTACTTTATTTCTTTTAAATACAACGAAAATCTCCTTCAAAGTACTCTCCATTTGTATTAATGCACTTGTCTGAACATTCATTCCAGTGTTGGAAGCACCTTTCAAGTCCCTTCTCATCCTCTGGAACAAGAAGAAGTCCGAGGGTGCCAAATCTGGTCGATATGGTGTGTGTGTCAAAGTAATCTCCTTCGCTGAGACCAAAAACTGGTAGAGCCGTGTACGCATGAGTGTTGTTATGATGCAGGAACCACTAGTCGGAATCCCACAAAGCTGGACATTTTCGCGCCAAACTTCTGAACAGCCTTTTCATAATCTCCATATAGAAATTTCGATTTATTGTCTGATTTTTAGGGACAAATTCTGAGTATATAATCTCTTTGATGTCAAAAATAGAGAGACAGATCATCATCTTCACATTTGATTTCACCTGATGAGCTATTCTTGGATGAGGTGAGCCAGTTGACTTCCGTTGACTTGACTGTTTTTTACTTTCTGGATTGTACCCACAGCACCATGAGTCGTTGCCTGTGATGATTTTCTTGAATAAATTTGGATCGTCTTTGAATACGTCCTTCATTTCATGACAGGTTTGAAAGTGACGTTTCCTTTGACCTCTGGTGAGAAGTCTCGGCATGAACATTGCTGCCACTCTTTGCATCTCCAAATAAACATCCAAAATGCACTGAGTTGAACTCCAGGAGAACCCGAATACGAGGTAGATCCGATAAGTACTTAGCCTCTCTTCCTGATGGCACCAATGTCGCCAGAGTAATTTATTACCATGTAGTACATTATCTTAGATGGCTATTGATAAAATTTCAGCCAAATCGGACTTATAGTTACGTTTTGATCGTGTATGAAAGTGGGTGTGTCCACAGATTTTAGAAAAATGGAAAAAGAGCAATATCGGTCAGTGATACAATTCTTGTTTTTGGAAGGAAAATCACGCAACAAAATCAAAGAGCGCTTGGATGCTGTGTACGGTGACTCTTCTCCTTTTATGGCGACTGTCAAAAATTGGTTTAGCGAGTTTCAACATGGTCGCACATCGGTTTTTGATGAGTCACGCCCAGGTGCCCCAAAAACCGTTACCATGGAGGATAACGTGACAAAAATCCATGATCTCGTATTGGCAGACCGTCGATTGCTGGGACAGTAGGCATCTCAAAAGACTGTGTGGGTCATATCTTGCATGAAATTTTGGGCATGAGAAAGCTGTCGGCGCGATGGGTGCCGCATTTGTTCCCTCCAGACAACAAACTCAACCGTGAGACCATTTCACAGCAGTGTTTGACGCTGTTTAAGCACAATCCAAAGGAGTTTCTGCGTCGTTACATGACCGTCGATGAAACGTGGATCCACTGGTACACACCAGAGACCAAGGAACAGTCAAAACAGTGGACTTTACCCGGCAAACATGCTCTGAAAAAGGTGAAGACTGTCCAATCCGCCGGAAAGGTGATGGCCACCGTTTTCTGGGATTCACAAGGTGTGATCCACACCGACTACCTAGAGAGGGGCAAAATGATCACAGGGCTTTACTATGCCGAATTATTGGACCGATTCGACGCCAAATTGCAGAAAAAACTGCCCCATTTGTCAAAGAAAAAAATGCTCTTCCATTGTGCCACCGCACTGGCTCACACCTCCACTGTTGCCATGGCCAAATTGGTCGAATTGGGCTACAAACTGCTGCCCCATCCACCATATTCTCCAGATTTGGCCCTGTGCAACTTCTTTTTGTTTCCAAACTTGAAGAAGACACTCGCCGGGCAGAAATTTGAGTCGAATGATGAGGTTATCGCAGCCACGGAGGTCTACTTTGCAGATCTCCATAAAACATATTTTTCAGATGGGTTAAAGAAGTTGGAGCATCGCTGGGTCAAGTGGATCGAGCTAAAAGGAGACTATGTTGAGAAATAAATCGCCACTTTTCCAAAAATTTTGTGTTTTCTTTTGTAGGCTAAGTACTTATTGGCACCCTCGTAAGTCTTAGAGTTGGTCGATTGTCTTGCATCGGTCTTTGTTGACCAGATTACTGATTTTTCCGATGCTGTCCTCGCTTCGAGCAGTTGAATGGCGACTGGAATGGGGCTGATCTTCAATGGCCATTTCTCCTTTTTTAAACCAAGAAACCCATTCACACACTTGAGTTTTATTAAGAGCATGTTCTTTGAAAGCTGTTTGCATCATCACAAAGTTTCTGTTGCATTCTTGCCGAGTTAAAAAGCAAAACTTCACAGTCGCTCATTGTTTGTAAGATATGGCCATCTCTTCATGTCATGTCAGTACGTACACACGTAATAAGAAACCACATTAGTCGCTGTTGGGTGACACTGCTTGGCAGAATGACTTAGCAGAGGTCCTACAACAGCCCTCTAGTGGTGCAATCTGTTACTACAACTGCACAATGTACAACATTACGATTCTGGTTATTTTTGGGTCCCCCCTCATATAAATAACCTTTCATTCCAAATTTTTATCAATCTTGTTGCACTAAAGTGTATTAATTAAAATATGTTTCCACAGAAACCAACTGGTGGTGTATCAGTATTTGGCAACATGAGTGTGAGTGCATCACAGCTAGCTAGCCGATTGCCCCAGAGCTTAGCAGAACAGAGCAGCAACAATGCAACCAGTATTGCTGACAGGGGTATGGTGATTAGCAAGAGCAGTGGCATCAGCAGTCAAGATGATGGGTCAAGGTGAGTCCTTCCTTCCTCAGTTGATTCCTTGCTGGCTTGCAAACTCTGTGGCATCTGCTGCCTTCCAATTGTATTGGACTTTGTGATATGATATAGGAGCTCCAAGACAACTGCACGCAGGTTCTCTAGAGTGAAACCAGACATGAAAGGCAAGTTACCAAAAATTTTAAAACATACTTTACTACCTGCATCCCATTCTTGACCACGTTTCACACTCCCAAAACACCAGAAGCAACTGAAGATTAGCACATCCATACTTTTTTGGTAAAATAATATCATAATTAAAAGGCATTTCCAATAGAAAATGTTTGTTGTGTAGAGGAACGAGATTAATTTCTAAAGGATTGGTTGTACCTTGTAGTCTGAGGTACTAGATGTTGCTGCTAGGAAATTGGTTCTAATAAGTACACTTATTTGCTCCTCAGGTTTGGGAACCTTGGCGAGTGGGTAGTGATAAATCAACAGTTTGATAAATTGTAGTAGAGCATCATAACTAGGGTTTGGATCTTTATGACTTAAAAAGTAGTGAAATTTGCATACAAATATGACCTTAAAAATGGGTAAATATGACCTAAAAATGATAAAATATGACCAAACATTTAAATTTACTATACATGTACAGGCTGGTACCATAGTTTATTCTTGTTTGATGCTAGCACTGCAGTATATCACCACATGCATCTTCAAGTTCTCGAAGAGGAATTTTCTCCTGATGTCACTTAAAAGTCTCTTATACTGTGAGAAGCTTCATTCGACATCCCAAGATGTCAAGGGAGCATAAGTAAACAGAGTCAAGTCACTGCAGCCAAAACAGATTCACTGCCATTTAAAATTTACAAATTGCTTTATATCTAGTATCCCCACTCAACATTTATCAAGTTTGTTCTTTAGCGAGCTAGCCGCTATGTCCCTGCTTGATCTATCTTCGTTTCCACACTTTAATGGCGGTTGCATAGTCAAGATTAAAAGTTGGTAGGAATATTAATGTTTAGAGAGTAACAATAATGTATAACTTTAATTCTTTGCTGGTGAATTCTGACCAATTCGGTGACAATTGGCTTTGTTTTTTCATCCAATCAATAATTGGAGTACATTTCTGTGAATAATTATCTTAATTTCTTTTCATCTATAACTTCTAGTGAATTCCCAATAATATTAAAAAAATACCAGATTTTTTTCTCAAAATATGACCATTAATACTATTGTAATATGACCAAAACTAGGAAAATGTCCTAAATATGCATTTATATGCTATATAAAATAGATTTAGAAACATTCAATCAGTGTTTAACTCAGCAATGCAGCTCAAAAAGCATGACTTGCACTTATGAATCCGGACCATAGTCATAACCTTTGGATTTTGATTGATTAGAAATTAAGGGGCTCCTTAAGGAAAGAGCAGCTTGGAAATTGATAGTAAAGGGCAGTTTACATTCAGAGTAAAGGACAGTATAAAAGATCATCCTGTTTTGCTTATTTTTTATATGATCTCATTGCCAAAAATTTAAAAGCAGGTTTTAGTCATCTCCACATTTTCCCAAATGTCAGTATCAGAAATTCAGTCACATGATGGGACATAACAGCTCACGAGGCAAGTAGTGTAGTCACAGATATGCATTAATTCTCAGGTTCACATCCACCTTAGAACCTGGAGTGTCAGGTGGATCTTGAGGATACACCAGCAAGATAATATTGCACAGCAAAGCTGGGAAAGGGTATACGGCACTGGTCCCCACAATTTTTGCTTCCAGCTTTGATCATGTGGTAAAGTATCAAGCCAAACATTGATGCACAGACGTGAGGATGATTGCAACATTCTCATGTCAGTGTAAATGTGGTGTTGAAGCTAATGTTACTGGAGAAAGATCATACTAAGATCACTAATCTGTTTAGAAACATGACTGCCTCTCTGATCCCTGCTGTATATGTTGCATGTTAAGTCACAGTATCAATTTCTGCAATTGAAATACCAGCAATGGCAGCATCGGTGACAGTAATAGAAGTACAGGCAAGGTCTTAGAAAATCCATTGCCCAAACTAACTAAGAGGAACAGGCTTTCACACAGTCGTAGGTACCAACTGTATCTTATAATGCTGAAATGTATTTCATGCAAGAATATGCAAGAATATGAACTCGTGCCTCAGTTGCGCCAGACTGAAGACCAACCTCAATGGTTGTAATTAAATAGATATACATTCTTCGCTTGAAGGTGATGTTTTTAACATTACTATAGGGGAATTATGCTTAGTATTCACTCTTCAGTAGACTTATTTTAGATGTTAACACCGTCCATTCCTTAGAGTTTACT
The DNA here is from genome assembly GCA_031002005.1 of Vandiemenella viatica. Classification (NCBI taxonomy): domain Eukaryota; kingdom Metazoa; phylum Arthropoda; class Insecta; order Orthoptera; family Morabidae; genus Vandiemenella; species Vandiemenella viatica. The sequence goes on from CM061914.1 coordinate 44,006,654, forward strand.
ATTATATGGAAGTATGATACCAAGAATGATTGTGTGAAAGGTGGAAAACCTGTTTTTGAATAACTGTTCACACTAAACCTGTTCATCTGGTATTTGCAAGCTTACCAGTAAGAATGTACGATACAATTTAACTCATCATTTCTCAACCTGTGGTACATGGACCACTAGCAGCTGGCAGAGATGATTCAAATGGTCTGCAAGCAGAATATTATAAATTTAGATACTGTTTTTGTACGGTATAAGGCTGTAAGCAAGAATAACTACAGCCAAATGTTTTAAAAGCCACAAATACTTCAATGACCAGCCAAAAATCTGGTATTTTCAGGATGATGATAGGACAGCATTGTTCCTACAATAGTATATTCACTTCCAGATGACCAAAAAGAGCATCATTCATCTAAGGATTAAGTGAATGACTGTTTTCTGAAGATTTTGTAGTAAGTATGAGGTACTGCGGTATGTAGTAGGGTTATATAAACATGGTGAAGTAAACAAAAATATGAAGTGTAAGGTATAGTGTCTTTTATTTTGTACAACTTGATCAGTGGTATAGTTTAGCATCTAGCTACAGTAACATTATTATTCATTCCTTTACCAAATATGAAGAGTCTGTTGAAGATGTAATTAACTTTTAATAGTTCACTTCTAATTCCATAAATGTTTCCATGGAATCCAAATATGTTATAAGGGTACAATAAAATATGTCTCCCTTGGAGTCCATCAGACATGTTAAGAATGGATTTCGATCTCCTTCATATATGTTGATGGGTACACAGCATATATGCCTGTGGTATAGTTGTTTCTCAAAATGCACCCCTAGAGTTTCAGATATTCGCATGCAAATAAACAAAAAATTCTAAATGGTCAGGTATATAGTAAATTTTTGCCTCATTTTATCAAATGGCAGTGTGGTCTATGCGGTAGGGTGTTATCTCCATAATTTTCTGACCCAAGTTTCAAATCCCTGTAGAATCAATATTTTATTTATTTTTATCTTCAGAAATTGTCAAGCTTGACTTATTTATTTTGTTAAAACTTTATTTACACACTTGTATTGCGCGAAATGAATTTTAAAAAAAATCACATTGCTTATAACGATACACCAAACTAATTTTGACCCATATATCAACAATGGCTCCTAATATTATTCACCCATACCCAATGAAATTAAGTCAGGAGGAGAATCTGCTTGTAAACTGGAATCTGACACAAGAATTTTGCATTGTTTATAAGCATTTGTCACTTGTTCTTCAATTCTCCAATTGTTGAGCTCCATTTTTCATCACGGATAGCCTACTATTTCATTTTCAACCATTACATGCAACCGTTCTTGAAACAAATCAGTGTAGAAAGAAAGAAAGAAAAAAACTATCTTCCCCCAATGCAATTTCTTTAAAAATACCTCCTGATGATATACAATTAAAGAAATGACGAAGCTGAAATAAAGTAATATGATAGTAACTATTTCATTGAAAACTCACCAAAAACAACTATTAATAAAAAGTGAAAAAAAAATGTAAGAATGGAGACTTCCTGACGTATGATTGGAAATGAAGTTTTCTAGGGTGTGTGGCCAATTTGTGTTGTGAAAAGACAACCCTTCGTAGACCTATGAATTCATTAAGAAAAAACGAATTTCAAGAAAAAAAATGACGCTGAATTGATGGTAATATAATTTGTTTTAAATATTATTTCACTCAATAAAAGTACGTAAATGAAGTTTTAACAAAATAAAAAGGTCAAGCTTAACAATTTCTGAAGATAAAAATAAATAAAAGTATTTGATTCTGCCAGGATTTGAACGCTGCTAGGAAAATTATGAAGCCAACACCCTACCACATAGACCACACTGTCGCTTTATAAAATGGGGGCAATAATTTACTATTTTTTGTTTATTTTCATGCAAATATCTCAAAATCTAGGGCACATTTTGATAAACAACTATGCCACAAACATTTATGCTGTATACTCTTCAACATATATAAAGGAGATCGAAATCCGTTCTTAACAACTCTGATGGTTCCCAAGTCAGATGTTAATACTATACACATCAGTAAAAAATTATTCCCATATAAGTTAGTGATCCACAGCATTATTATTATTATTATTATTATTGACAATTTTCTGGTCCTTGGGTTGAAAAACAAAGAGAAGCATTGTATTTTATTTATTTACTACCAAGTACATCTGTTGACTATGAAACTTAGCTAACATGATATGACTAAGCTTATTGAGTCATAAGTTTCCACAACCTACTGTCCCACAAGTCACTTATCTTATAGAGCTGGAAGAATAGTGCATATTGAAATTGGGGCCAAATCAATCATTCTCTTTCTTTCGGCACTTGATTACCAATAAAATCTAGATTGAAATCTGAAGAAATATTGCAAAAATGGGACCATCTGTCAAGTGCCAGCCATACTGTACAAAATGAAGCCACTCTCAATTACGATAACCAGGTTGGAAAGCTATATATATGGGCTCTCCACCCCACTGTGCAAGTAAGAGCAGACCACAGAGTATAGAGGAGAACCAACTTCCCAGCTGACTATTACTCACCACTGTTCTGATATGAGCAGACCTGCTATTATTTATTCATATACTTCCTGAGGAAATTTATGGTTTGTTCACATATGTGCTATGTGTTTATGGGTACAACTTAAACTGTAAAAAGCTGCCAGTATAGTTAGTTTTTCCTTACTTGCTCTACCTTACAACTGCTCCCACCCATTGATTAATCAGTTGAGATGCCTAGATAACTAGCCCATTGGATATCTATTGCTTGGCGATCTGGGTGATTTCAGATGTCTATTGTTGTTAACAGTGTGCCCTTAGGCCTAAGTGGATCAGGGAACTTGATACATCAGAAAAGCCAGTTGTTTATTTATTTATTTATTTGTCGTATGGCTAAGCAACTAAAAGAAGACATATAAATATATACAATGACAAGAACATTGGCAGCGTTCACAAATTGATGTCCAGTTCTTCCAGCCATTCTATGAAGGAAGTTGTAGCTCCGATAACATCTTCAAATGGTTCATCATACTTCCTTAGAAGGCATTCTTTGATGATATGCTCCACACTCTGGGAAGGAGAACTGCAATCACATGCAGGAGAATCCTGAAGACCCCATTTATACAGACAGCATGGCGTTGCATTTCACGTGGCCTGTTCTTAGGCTATTTAGTTTGACCCACTGGTCTCTATTTAAGTGGAATCCCAGAAGTCCAGTTGTGGGATCTTTAATATCAAGATGTTTCACAGATGAGGAGTTCCAGCTTTGTCACCATTTTTCCTTGCCATACTGGATTTCTGGATTAAGACGAGTGGGGGGTAAGTTATTTAGGTCCACGTGGATTGAGAGATCCTGTGGATGGTCAAGATGGTGTAGTTTTATCCAGTTGAGTGCTGTTGCTTCTTGGCGTCTTACCTCTGGAGGTGTTATTTTGCTGATTAGGTGTAACCAGGGGACCAGGGTGGATTTTAGGGTGCCAGTTATTACTCTCATACACTCATTCAGATTGACTTCGATTTTTCTACTGTGAGCACTACGTTGCCACACTGGAGCACAGTACTCAGAGACAGGGTAAACCATGGTGAGAGCGGTTGTTTGTAGTGTGTTTGCATCAGCTCCCAACGAAGTACCAGACAACTAACTATTTTGAGTAGTTGTTGAGCAATTTCTTATTTTTCTTTCCGTCGGCCGTGGGCATCTATGTTCGCGGCAGAATAAAGGTCAGCTGGCGTAATTCAGATATCCACTGGCCTATGTAATATTTGCGTGCCTTGTTCCACAAGGAAATTACATATGTGTGACTTTTCTTTTTTATGAGTTACTATTGTTGTTACGCTCACGTCTGCGACGGTTAAGTTTGCGTGCATAAACATCGTAGCGAATGAAGCTACTTATTTAACTGTCGGCGAGTTATGCCAAGTTTCAGAGGAAAGAGTATTCTACAGCTCAGATCCAGTACATCCTAGTTACATCTTGCTGGAAATAACAGCCGGTGTCACGTTATAGCCTGAACATGCAAATTGACGCTACAATCATAAGGTGAGTGGATTTCTGTTTTTTTGCGCTATTACTGGCCGAATCGATGCTGCCGAATTTCGGGTGTCTGTGGTCGGCGGGAGTGAGGAGAGAAATCGCTCACCAATTAATTAACCACGATTAAGTTCCCTGCGGGAAGACACTATTTATACATGGCTTTCCCAAATAGATTATCCATCATCTAAGTAGAATAAAAATTTCCTTGAATAAATTAACCATGAGGTAGCTGATGTCTCCTCCATTCCTAAAACCTCTGCAAATCCTACACTAGTGCATGTCCCATAGTTATTTTATTTCTTTTCCTTTTGGCTTTATGCCTCATCTGCATTGAGTTCATTAGAGGCAGGAAAGTACTGGTGGAAAGGAATGTGAAGGAATTCAGCCTAGGCCTTTTAAAGGAACCACACAAGCACTCAGCTGGAATGATATGGGGACTTTATGGAAAGATAGAACTTTCCTCCATGAGGGAATGTGCATTGGATGATTTAGCAGCTTTTCAAGTTGCTAGAAATAATGAAATAATGGAAAATGTCCTTTGATTCCATCACTAAGTACAAGCAAGTTATCAGCTAGCAGCTTTTATAAGTGTTACCTTAAAGAGCTATATTGGAAAGTTAATAAAGGAGATAGCGAACTGCTACTTTCTCATATCTGTCTCAAATCCTTGTTGCCTTCTGTGTAAATTCTATCTCGGATGACACAATTCTATTACATAGAATTGACAATAGAGAATACTTGTGAGTAACCAACACATCTTTGATATGTCATTTAAAATAGATAAAGCATATGCTACTAGCTAACATAATGGAATCATACAATGACTATATGATTGGAATTTCATTAGATATTTGTCTTTCTTCTTAATCCTTTTTATCATAACTTTGCTTACAGTGTGAAGTTTTTGGTCATATGATCTTGAAATCTTTTAGTACTAAACAAGCTAAGGAGTTATATATAAGCTACAAGTCATTGTTTATTGTTCTATTGGGGTCTTGTGATCCTGCTGTTAAATGGGTAATGTAAACTATGCAGGAATAATAAAAAAGTATCCTAATCTTATGTTTGCCACATTGCCTCCACTGCTGTGCTGAGATAATGAATGGACATTTGAGCTTTGCATCTACCAATCTTATATCTATAGGTACATGTTATAAAAATGAGTAATGTTTTTTTAGTCGTTAATGATACAGAATAATGTTGATATGGTCTTCTATCTTCTACCATATAAAAATATATATTTTGAACACATATGACACATCTGCTACAAGTTTAAACAATCTGTAGTTGACAGATCATTTTCTCGTAAAATAAACAATCTTTGGGTCAGTTTCTCAAAACAAAAGAAAAAACGAGCGTGGTTGGTTCTGGCCTCTCATTCAGGTGGATACCAGTTTGAATTCCCATCCAGGCATCCTAATTTGGGTTTTCCATGGTTTCCCCAAATCATTCCAGGCGAATGCTGGGTTGCTTCCTTCAAAAGACCATGGCGAAATTCCTTCCCATTCCTTGTCCCCAATCCCATCCCACCTCTAATTACCTCAATCTCGACAAGGCATAAAACCATAAGTAAAAAAAAAAAGTAAAATCGATATTACATGTTCACATTACTTTACTCTTCAGATTTTGCCCACAGAGTGTGGTGGTGTAACGGTTAGTGTTCTGGCCTCGCATTCGGGAGGACATTTCGAATCCCCGTCCGGGCATCCAGATTTGGGTTTTCTGTTGTTTCCCAAATCACTCCAGGCAAATGCCGGGATGCTTCCTTCAAAAGTCCACGGCCAAAATACTTCCAATTCCTTGCCCCCCATCCTTTCATGCCTCTAAAAACCTCACTGTTAAGAGACATTAAACAGTTTAAAAAAAAAAAAAAAATTCTCATAATGACATCTTACTTTTAGTAACTTATCATTAAGTTTTACATTGTTCGAAACTTTCAGAGTGAATACCGATTGTGTACACTGGTCATCATTTCTTGAAGCTTTTTGTGGCTGTCCGTATTGAAGTCAGAAAGCAAAATTTATTTCTTTAGTAATCCTAGTCGGAGCAAGCAGAACAAATGTGGAAGTTGAAAATCCTACTTCACACACATGTAATTCTTTTACTACCTAACGTCCTTATTGTTGCAGTAATACAGCAGGAGTTAGTGGAGGAACTAATGCAAAATCTTCACTCTTTGAAGCTGGTGCTTTGCAATCTAGTATTTATGCTGAAGGGAATAGCAGCAGTTTGTTTTCCAAGTCTGAAGACATCAGTCGCAGGTGAAGTATAAATTTTGTAAACATAATGGATTTTCAATATATCTACTGTGGGACAATTTGCAGTAAATTTACTGCTATTGTGTTGTGCACTACTGACAATGTAAATTACAGCACCAAAGAGAAATTAACTTAAAATTTTCAGAACCTAATTTTACCTGATACTTTTGAAGAAATGTCAGTGTGATTATGTAATGTTTCTGATTTTTTGACTTATAATGAGTTAAAATAATCATTTTTGTAAAATGTCAATGCTTGCAAGCCTATGGAGCTATTAATAAAGTCTTGTCAGTGAAGAGGGCAGTGTTTTTCAATGCATTTAACTAACTGGCATTAGAGATTCCTGATGACAAGAGAAAGAAAGTTTAAATTTGTTGGTCAGCTGGTGGATGTATGTACTTTATAGCACAGGAGAAGTGCAATAAAACTTGAAAGAATAAATCACATTTTTGTTTGACAGTGATAGGGATACATTAGGGTTGTAGACCTGGTATATATCAAAAAGTGGATTTTATCCTGATTATAATTGTAACTAGGGAAGTTTTCTACAAAACAAGAAAATAGCCATGGAGGAAGAGTTAAAATAATATGAGAAAGGAAACTTGTGGAGGGGATGTGAGATGATTGGTTCATGAATTACTTCAAAATGTTTTATATGATGTATGTGCAGTATGTAAAATGTGTTGATAGACAATCTTTCATTTTCAAAAGTTTAAAGGAGCTGGTATTATTTATAAGCATCATAATGAAACATACACCAAGGAAATTGACAACAATGGAAAGAATGAACTGCCTCAAGGCAATATTTGTACGGAAAGGATAGATGAAGTACACCCAACACACACCAAAGCTGAAGGGAAGAAGGAAGCAGTAACATGAAATAATACACAAACACAGAAAACATAATATGTCAGGTAAAATAAACTTAGCTCACGCAAGCCTTGCGGTCAACACAGCCACTCATCTATTTTTTCCATATAACGAAAGAAATTGATACTTTTGTGTAAAATGCTTCTTTGATAACAGTGTATTTGTGATGATTGATAAATTCTTCACAAAAAGGTAAATATACAGGGAAGGACAAATCTTTGAAGGAGGGCTGCAGTGACAAAAAAAAAAAAAAAAAAGGCACAAAAGGCACAATAATATTTCAGACAATTCTCTTATTAATGAAAGTAGCAACATTTGACGGGGCACTTATGCTGTGTCTTTCTCATGTTTTTGGCTTGAAGGAAATGATATCCTGGTTATAGGAAGCGATTAATGGATTCAATACATGGGAATTAATTTGTGACAAAGACTGGTGTTCAGTCTGCCAGTAAAGGCCCCTGCCAGGCAGACCTCACACACAACGCGCCTGCACGCCGGGATACATATACGACTCCAAACAGGCGCAGAGACATCAAAACAAACCAGGAAAACAAATAGAATCATCTAGAAGCTAAGTGGGACTATTTCTTACAGAGGTCGCCGTAGTACCACACAACGGAATTCCTGCGCCAGGCCGCCTATATAAGCGTAGCCGGCTGCTCCACCGCCAGTTCCGGCCTGACCGCGGAACCAGCTTCAACTACAGAAGACCACCGGAAGTTCGCGAGAAGTAGAAGCCGTCTCTCTCTACCCCGGATCAGGACCAGGCTAAATTTCTCGACGGTCATCCGCTAACTGTACCACATTTGTTATTGTTTACCAGTGTTTTGTGTACATAGTAATAAACCTCAAGGAACCATTAAGTGTAGTTCACTTCAGTGGCGACAAGGTTGGGATAAGAACTCTCGACCATCATGGCTACGCCAGCAGCACCTACGGAATGGCAACAGTTCCTCCAAGGACTTCTACATCAGTTCTTCGAATCTCAGAGACAACTGATTGCGGAAGTCAGGAATCTCCGCCAACCCACGGCCCCGCCTCCGTTCCCAGCATTCAACGACGACGTCGAAGAATGGGAGACCTACGAGAAGCGCATAAAACAACACTTCGCAATTCATCACATATCCAAAGAAGAAGACCAGCGTGCATATTTCCTTTCCTGGAACCAATCAAAGATGTATGTCTTGCTCACCAAACTTCAGCCACAAGACCCCGACACCCTCACCTTCACGACCATCTGTACGACACTGAATGCATACTACAGACGCCGGTACCATGTCGTCGCGGCCCGCGTCGAATTCTATCAATGCCGGAAGAAGCCCGATCAGACGTATCGCCAGTGGGCGGCCGAACTCCAAGGCCTTAGCAGAAAATGTAAGTTTCAAACTCGTTGTTCCCACGAATCCTACGCCGACGACATGGTGCGTGATCACATCATACAGGCTGCACCAGATGCCGCACTCCGGCATGACGCCCTCAAGTTAGAGGACCCATCCCTGGAGCAGGTCATCGAACTTGCCTACAAATTCGAAATATCTACGGCCGCAGATCGCCGCCTGGAGTCCTGGGCGGATGTGGCCGCAATCCGAACCGACGTAGAGGACACACAGGACGTCGCCGCCATCCAGAGCTCCCAGTCGCGCTCCTCCCGACACCACAACCGGGGACCGCTTCCTCAGAAGGACATCGAACCGGCCCGTTCCGGCAGGGGCACCAAGTCTCGGCAGCAGCAGCGGATCCCGCAGCGCCGACGCCGCAGCCCGCTCCGCCTACCCTCCTGCCCCGCCTGTTATTCAGCACATGAGAGGGAAAATTGTCCGGATCGTTGGGCTGAATGCTCACATTGCGGCAAGGAAGGACACCTGGCGTCCGTCTGCCGCACCAACACCACCAATGCCAATCCCGGCTCTCGCCGCCCAGGGTCTTACCAAGACAGGTTGAGCGGCGCACCTATGGATATCAATCAGGTAGACACTTCCACAGCATCCAACTTTTTATTGACGTTACGGTCAATGGCAAGCCACTGCGCCTACAAGTCGACACAGGAGCAGCAGTCTCATTGCTTAATTATACTACTTATGTGCAAATTGGCTCGCCCCCCCTCTCGCCGGCCCCCAAGCGCCTCCTGACATACAACAAACAGGAAATAGCACTCCTGGGACAGTTCACAGCAAACGTCATGTATAAGTCTGTACATCGTTCAGTCCCCTTTTTAGTAGTTAACAGTTCTCTCACAGCAGACTTATTTGGACTGGACGCTTTCCGCTTATTCGGATTTTCAATTGAGGATAACATACACCTCGTATCTCAGCATGTTCCTTTTCCTGAAGTGGACGCCCTTTGCACCGAGTTTCAGGACCTGTTCTCACCAGGCGTCGGCTGTGCAAAGGACTTCGAAGCATCACTCCAACTCCGGCCGGACGTACGGCCTCGATACTTCCGGGCACGCCAGGTACCCGTAGCGCTTCAACAACCACTTCAGGAAGAACTTCAACGTCTCCAAGACGAAGGGATCCTCCAGCCGGTGCGGTTCAGCCCCTGGGCCACGCCGTTGGTCATAGTTCAGAAGCCAGGACGCCGCTTACGTCTCTGTGGTGACTTTAAGACCACCGTCAACCCGCATCTGCTGGTAGACGACTATCCACTTCCGAGACCGGACGACCTCTTCCGTAAACTAGCAGGAGGTACCTACTTTACAAAAATTGACCTGGCAGAAGCATACCTTCAAATCCCTTTGGATATCCAGTCCCGACAATACACAGTCATCAACACTCCCTCTGGCCTCTTCCAACTCAACCGGCTCATGTTCGGCTTGGCCAGTGCTCCAGCGATTTTTCAACGGTATCTCGAACAACTTCTCCAGGATATTCCGGGATGCATCAACTATCTCGACGACATAGTCGTCACGGGACCCTCCGCTGCCGAACACATGACCAACCTCCGCCTACTCTTCTTCGCCTCCGTGCAGCAGGATTAAAATGCAACCTTTCCAAGTGTCAATTTTTTCAACAATCCATTTCCTACCTGGGTCACATCATCGCTCAGGAAGGCATCTCCCCAGCATTTTCCTATGTGGACGCTATTTCCAACTTACCTCGGCCTCAGGATCTACATCAGTTGAAATCCTTTTTAGGCAAAATTTCATACTACAGAAAATTTATACCCTCAGCAGCACAAGTGGCAGCACCCCTGTACCACCTCTGTCGCAAGATGTCCCGTTCCGTTGGACCCCAGCTTGCGAGACCGCATTCCACACCCTTAAACAGCAGCTCAAGTCCGCAGCATGCCTCATGCCATACACTCCAAACCTCCCCTTGATACTTGCCACAGATGCATCCGATTACGGTGTGGGGGCAGTTCTGTCTCATAAATTACCAGATGGCACGGAACGCCCCGTAGCCTACATCTCCAAAGCCCTATCGGCTGCTCAGCTTAAATATTCTCAAATCGAGAAAGAGGCGCTAGCTATTGTTTTTGCCTGCTTCCAAATTCTATTCCCTTTTATATGGGATTTCTTTTCATCTCATTACCGACCACAAGCCACTCCTATCACTATTTGATCCGTCCACACGTCTGCCTACCAAAACATCCCACCGCATCCAGCGTTGGGCACTATTCCTGTCCCAGTTCAGATATACCATGCATTTCCGTACCACCTCCAGGCATGCCAATGCAGACGCCTTATCCAGACTACCGCAGGGACCAGACCTTGCCTTCGACAAGTCGGAACTTCTGGTGTTCCAGATCGACGATGACATACAAGAAGCACTGAAGACATTTCCAGTCACGGCCTCAAAAGTCGCGGCAGCCACAGGGGAGGACCCCCTCCTCCGTGTCATCCGACACCACATCCAACACGGGTGGCAAACACGTTCCCCTCCACGCCATCATCAAGACCTCAAGTTCTACTACTCCATCCGCCACCAGCTCTCAGTAGTAGAGGGAGTGCTCCTCCGCACAGAACCAAATTCCACCCCGAGGGTCGTCGTTCCGAGATCCCTACAACCGACAATCCTCCAAACTCTCCACCAAGGACACTGGGGAATTGCCCGCACCAAATCCCTTGCCAGACGCCATGTATTCTGGATCGGCCTTACCACGGATGTCACGAAGATGGTGCGGCGCTGTACCATCTGTGCCCAACAACTGCCCCGCCCCCCTCAAAAGTTCCTTTCCTGGCCGGCACCGTCCGGACCCTGGGAACGCATTCACCTCGACTTCGCTGGCCCATTCCTAGGCCACCAGTGGCTCCTAGTGACGGATGCCTTTTCCCACTTCCCATATGTCGTCCGTTGCTCCACAATCACCACAGAGGTCACCATTTCAGCCCTCACGAAGATCTTTTCCATCGAAGGATTACCATACGCTATCGTCACAGATAACGGACCGCAATTTCGAAGTCGGGAATTCCTATCCTTCTGTACCGCCAACAATATCCAACACCTCCTCACCCCGCCCTTCCACCCCCAATCTAACGGGGAGGCGGAACGGCTAGTCAGAACATTCAAAACCCAAATGACCAAATACACCACAAGTCACAAACTCGAAGAGGCATTGACACTCTTCCTCAGTTCCTATCGAACCACTCCAGTGGGGGCCAAAAGCCCGGCGGAATTGCTGCATGGCCGCCAACCTCGCACTCTCCTCCATCTCCTCTTACCCCCGCCCAAAGTACAGGTACCTTCGGGCCCATTCCGTTTCACCCCGGGCTCCCTAGTCTGGGCCCGCGGGTTTGGCTCCCGGGCCGGTTGGCTTCCGGGGGTCATCCAGCGGCTCCGGGGCCGCCAACTGTTCGACGTCAGCCTGGATGGCCGGATAGTGCGACGCCATCGAAACCAACTACGTCCCCGCTACCCCACGGCACCGTCCTCTTCCACCACGGCACGGCCATCCACTTCTTCCTCTCCTTCCCTGCCACCTCCACCACTCCTGCCGTCTAACCGTTGCTCAGGGACAGTTACAGCGCCACCAACGACGCCACAACCTGTCGGTCGCTCCGACACCCTTCAGCCGCAGCCTCTCGACCACCTGCGGGGACCATCTTCAGCGCCCCCCGTACAGCCCCCGGCCATCAACGCCGACGAACCGATGCCGTTAGCTCCACAAGTACCTCCACCACAACCTGCACCACGACGCAGGTCGGCTCGCATCGCCAGGGGAACAGCTCCGTACTCCCCTGGAGGTAGCCTTCATAGTCTGCTCCAGGGCGCCGCGGCAGACGACCTCGCAGACGTCGCAGACATCGCTTCCACCCCCCCCCCCCGGGAGGGAGGTATGTTCAGTCTGCCAGTAAAGGCCCCTGCCAGGCAGACCTCACACACAACGCGCCTGCACGCCGGGATACATATACGACTCCAAACAGGCGCAGAGACATCAAAACAAACCAGGAAAACAAATAGAATCATCTAGAAGCTAAGTGGGACTATTTCTTACAGAGGTCGCCGTAGTACCACACAACGGAATTCCTGCGCCAGGCCGCCTATATAAGCGTAGCCGGCCGCTCCACCGCCAGTTCCGGCCTGACCGCGGAACCAGCTTCAACTACAGAAGACCACTGGAAGTTCGCGAGAAGTAGAAGCCGTCTCTCTCTACCCCGGATCAGGACCAGGCTAAATTTCTCGACGGTCATCCGCTAACTGTACCACATTTGTTATTGTTTACCAGTGTTTTGTGTACATAGTAATAAACCTCAAGGAACCATTAAGTGTAGTTCACTTCAACTGGATTATGGTTTGTCCCAGATGATTTAGTGTGCTCCATCGTTAGTATGTACATTTTATACACTTATATATATTTATATTTGTAATTTTATCTTCTTATATGTTTTTTAATTATTTCTTTATACTACATGTAATAATTTTCAACAGTATTTATTCTCCTTTTCCAATCACCCACACACTGAATCTGTCCTAGTCAAATGCTGGTAAGTGTTGGATCTATTTTTAACTTTTTATGGGGGAAGGTTTCTGTGTTTTCACATCTGATCCCCTTGCCATATATTTCACATCTATCATGACTAAGGTGTTAAGCAAAATAGTTGTTCATGTTTTTGTGTATTTTGTCACCCTCCTGCCTTTATCTGTGGTGAGTGACTGGTTTGCTTTCCCTATCCTTCCTTATTACTTCGTTCTTTATATGATAAGATAATATTTCTTCACTATACTATAATCAACCTCCATATAGAATAAACATAAAAGATTTTTTCAAACAAATGAAAAGTTTAAAAGTTGGATGTAGTCCTTAGGAGGCACCTAAAAGGAACTAACAAATTTAATGTACCTAACATGCTTAGATAGGTATATTCAGCGGCGGCCTTAGCCATTGCGAGGCCCTGGGCGGCAGATTTTTGCGAAGCCCTTGTCCTTTCTACAAAATATGTTAATCGCAAGTAGGTATTTCTGATGATCGACGAAAAATGCAAACGTCATAAAAAAATATATTTCGAGTTTTAAAATATTATAAAAATATTATATTAGAAGACTTATTAAAAGTTAACAAACATAAAGATGACAAATTTTTAAGGATAAACTGAAGCACATTATGGCTTTGAAAGATATACGCAGCGATTTAAAAATGATGTTTGCGGCTTTTCCTAAGACTAAAATATTTAATTAAAGCACAAGAATCTAACAAATGAGCTACCGGTATGACATTTTAAATTCAATAATAGAAAGGGCCGAAAACCCATCTTGTGGCATCGAATTCCTCAAATATGTTATAATAATTTTTAACTTCTTTCTGCTGACACGACTGAATTACGTCTGGTGAACATAATTCTCAAGGCTACTTCGATAGTAGCGTACACTTCAGTAATTCAGTTAATGTTTTTTCTATTATTACTTCATCACCGAGATAACGCCGTCGTTTTCTTCTTATACAAGGATAAACATATTCAGTTCTTCATGCAATTCTTGTCCATCAATATCAGATGTTTCTCCTGCTGTTATACAAATGTGACATTGAATAAATCTAAATGAGAAATTTTGATTAGATAGTTATTAATATATACTACACTAACAATTAATCAACTTTATTTTATTGTTATCACTAATATCTAAAGATAAAATATTTTTTAATAATTTTATCAACTCGGGTAGCTGCGCGAGGCCCCTCCAAGAGCGAGGCCCAGGGCGATTGCCCTGTTCGCCACCCCCTAAGGCCGCCTCTGGGTATATTTGATTAGAAATTCTGTTTACACTGTCATGTGGAGACCCTTTTAATGTTGAAGGAATTTGAAAAGCTTTTATCTTTGTTTTATCTTGTAATCGCTCAATCACATATTGCTTTTTCAGTAAGTTAATCTTTTGTTAAATCAAATATGTACTTGCCTTTACATTAAATCTTTTAATTTTTCTTTTCAGCTCTCCTACAAATCCTCCAAGCATGTCAAAATCAGCTCGGAATAAGAAGCCACTTTCACTATTTGATGATGAGGATTCAGATGATGACTTTCTGTTCTCCTCTGCAAGTTCCACTGGTTCAAGATCACGCCGTAGTGTGGATTTGCTTTCAGCTGACAAGAAAGTGCAGCCTCCACAACAGGAAACCGTTAAAGTTCAGCCCGTGCCGCAAGTTAAAGATGAGGCCAGACTTCCTCCTCGCTTGAATAGCAGTTCTGAAGATGAAGAAGATTTATTTGCTGCAGTGCCAAATAAAGTAAAACCCTCTAGGATACCTAGTCAAACAAGGAAATCAGATTTGTTTTCTGATAGCAATTTTGAAAGTGGTGATATATTTGGTGACAAAAATTCAAATCCACCACAGGATGATCTATTTGGTAATGTTCAGGCAAAAACACTGCACAGTGATATGTTTGATGTTGACCAGTCAAAACCTGTTAATAACAATTTATTCACTGATGAGCCTCCAAGTTCACTGAGAAAGGGTTCAGCAGAAACTATTCCTCCTATCAGTGACAAATTTTCTCCCTCACCAACAGTTCAACTTGAAGTTTCAAATCAAAATACTACATTACCACAGTCATCCCTTTTTTCGGATTCTCCACCCACAGCCGATATTTTTTCATCCCATACTTTAGATAATACAAAAAGTGATGGAGGAACAGTAGAAAATGAACGTAGTGTCTTGAAAATTGAGAGAGAAACAATTACTACAGCTCCAAATACAGTGTTGAATTCAACCATCCCAGTAGCAGTAAAGAAGCCAGTAATAAGCAAGAAACCCAAAGTTGCTCCCAGAAAGTCACACATTTCAGAACCTTTATCAGGAGATAAGTTTGCAACAGGAGATAAGGAAACTCTCAAAACTGAAGTGGAAAAGCTGTGTAAGGATAAAGTTGATAATTTACCCATTACTGAACAAGGTGATAACTGTGCAAACACTGCTCCTCATGAAAGAGCTGCTGACGAATCAAATACTATGAGTAACACCCAGTCTGTTATTATCAGTGTTGCAGAACTTGAATCAAAATCTTCAGTTACAATAAATGACTCTCATTTAAAAGATGTAAAAGAGTCAAATGAGAAGCCCAGTAAGTTAAAAGTGTCAGCAAACAAACCTGAACCACCAAAGACTTTGAACATAAGGAAAACTACTGAAATACAACATGACAGGTCAATGGGAGAAGAAGACACTTTTGGGGAGAGTCCCTTAGGTACCAGCGAAAACTCTGAAATAACTCAAAACAAATATGAACATATCACCTCTGACGATTTTGCTGCTCTTCTGAAAGGTTATTCACCACCTGAAGATATTGCAGATGGCGAAATTGTGAATCGGAGTAAATCTGATGCCTCTCTCACATCTGTTGCCTCGAAGTCTGGTAAGTCCATAACATTGATTAATTCATTTGACATACATTGCTTACCTTAGACCACATGAACGATGATCAGGTAGTAGCCCCTACCTTTCCTCTGTTTGAATTTATCCCCACCATTTTCCTGGCCAACGGTCTTTCTGGGAGACAGTCTCCAACATCACCCACCTCCCATAATGTTCCCCTGTTGATAAAGGGCTTGTCACAAAAATTTCTTTATCTGTTGCGTTTTTGTCTTTTCTGTGTGTTCGTGTCCCACTGCCATCATCTAACAGTAAGTGGTGGCTCATTTCCCTATCCTAGTTTAATTCCTTTTCGCTACTTAGTGCCTTTGATTTCATTGTTTACTAGATATATATATAAATGATAGGAATCAAATTAGGATAGGGAAATGAGCCACCACACAGAAACACACAAAACACACAGAAACACACAGAACGCACAGAAAAGACACAAACACAAATAATAAAGAAATTTTCGGAAAAAAACCCTTCGTCAATGAGAGAACATTATTAGAGGTGGGTGTAGCCGGAGATTGCCTCACAGAAAGACTGCAATTTTCTCGACCGGCAGTCTCATAATGTTCTCTCGTTGACGAAGGGTTTTTTTCCCGAAAATTTCTTTATTATTTGTGTTTGTGTCTTTTCTGTGTGTTCGCGCCCCACATCCATCATCTAAAGGTAAGTGGTGGCTCATTTCGCTATCCTAATTTGATTCCTTTCCACTACTTAGCATCTTTTTTCATTGTTATTGTATATAAATGATAGTCGTTCTTCAAATTGAGATACAGTTAGTCTTAAATTGCAACTTAGTCGCTGAGGTGTTTCTTTTTGATATCCACTCTCTTACCTGTTTTCAGCATTTTCTTTGATTATTATTCATATCATTCAACTTTATAACTAAGAAATCGGTTTCTATATTAATTCCTTCCTGTAATATGGACATACTTTCAAGATGATCACAACGTTCGATTAGAGAATTGTCCTGACAGTGGACTGTCTTCAAATTATTATTAGCATGCTAGTTGACTGTCTTGCCCCACCATTGACGTTCATGCCAACTGTCGTTCCAGTCCACTCGCAACATATAAATATGGCCTTACCGACCAACAGGATGACATATATTCCCCAAAAAATACACACATGTAAACCCTTAATCATAACAAAAAGATGATTGCTTGATGGAAATGAGATGTCTATATTTGACATTCATGAAACTAAGGAAAATGGAAGTGGCTTCTAGGTGATATAAATAAAAAATGAATGGGAAATTAACCTACCACATACCAAAGTTGACAGCTGCGATGAGAGAAAACACGGAGGCATACAAACAAATATACAGTATTTTGGTAATGGCTTTCTTCAAGTAATAGAGAAACGGCGCATTAGGTTCTGGACGTGCGCACACACAGAATGTCACTCGGTGACTAGCGAGGTAATGGGAGAAATGGCGGGGGAACGACTAAGGAATAGACTATCGATATATCGGAGATTAAGGTTGTATTTGAAAAAACAATAAAGTAAATGCTTTCTATAAAGAAATTCTGGTTATTTTCGGGTTCCGCCATGTACCTTCTGTTCTTAAAATTCTAAAATAATTCTAGATTTCTAGATATGTCATTCAGTGCTTCTTGTTCCCTTATAATTATTTGATAAACCCGTCTTCATAATCCCTGTTTGCTGCTATTAATTCCTTGATTAGTTTTTTTCCCCCCAAATGTTTCATACTATCTTGCTGTCTCTTAATTCTGTTGTGTTCTCTTTTAACAAATTTCTTTTACCCTCTCAATTTCATATTATAGTATGGAGGTTCTGTACTTTATTTTCTCTTTCAAATAAATATTTTTTTCCCATACTTACCATCTCGTTGAACCTTTCCCATCTTCTCTCCCTTCTACTGGTGCTTCATTCCATATACTGAAAATTTACCTAAAGTATCTTTTCAATTCTGTGTTGTCTGTCTATTTTATAATTGTGCCTATTATCACCTTCAGACCCCACAAATTATCATGTTTTATTAGGAAGACATCCAACATGTTACATCCCCTTGTTTTCTGCTCACCCACTTGTGTAAAGCCTGGCTCCCTCATTAACTTATTTTTAAACCTCTCTTTCCTTGTATTATTAATCTTATTTCCTTCCCAGTCCACTCCTGGTAAATTTGAATCCACCCAATAGTACCCAGTTGATCATCCCTGAACTCTGAATATGAATTTAGTTTCTAACCATTCTTCCACTGTGTTAAGCAATGTCCTATTTTTTTTTATTTTTTTTTTTAGTTAAGTATCTCAGGGCTATGTTCGATGTAAACATGTTAATTGTACCAGTCTTTACTAATTGATATAAATACCCCTCTACCAATTGCTGTTCTATCACTTGTCGGTGGAAACCTTTGTCTAGCACTCTGCGTCTTTTAACCAAGACTATAATTTTCGTTTATCACATCACGAGTTAAAACATATAGTCTTAGAAATAAAATCTGTTCGCTTGCCAAGATAAAAAAAAAATCTGGTCTGGTTAATGATACCCTTCTCAGACTTCTATAGTGTTACTGTTCAATTGATAGTGTAGGTATCATAAAGCAATTAAAGCTCCTGAAGTGGGGGAAGGCTCCGGGTCCTGATGGTATTCCAGTAAGATTATTTTCGGAATACGCGGAAGAAATAGAACCATTTCTATCAGATATATTTCGTAAATCTTTAGAAGAAAGAAAAGTACCTGCTGACTGGAAAATAGCACAGGTGATTCCCGTTTTCAAGAAAGGTGATCGGAGAGATCCTAGGAATTATCGACCCATATCTCTAACATCTGTCTGCAGTAGAATTCTGGAGCATGTCATATGCTCTAACGTTATGAAGTTTCTGGATGAAAATGAGTTACTTACAGCAAACCAACACGGAGTTCGTAAGAACCGTTCGTGTGAAACGCAACTGGCTCTATTTTCGCATGACGTAATGAAGGTTATCGATGCAGGATCACAAGTTGATGCTATTTTCTTGGATTTCCAGAAGGCTTTTGACTCTGTACCACATAACCGCCTTTTGGCGAAGATTTGAGCGTACGGTATATCTGATCCGATCTGCGAATGGATACGCGATTTTCTAACTGGTCGGTCGCAGTATGTTGTTGTTGACGGGGAAGCCTCTTCAAAGCTAGATGTTACTTCGGGCGATCCTCAAGGAAGTGTAATAGGACCACTTATTTCCTTAATTTTTATAAACGATCTCGGTAACTACGTTAATTGCAGGATGCGATTTTTTGCTGATGATGCACTTATTTATAGGGAAGTGGGGTGCTCTGACGATTGCTTAGAAATACAGTGCGATCTGGATGTTATTTCGGAATGGTGCCGTAAATGGCAGCTTACACTTAACTGTAAAAAGTGCAAGGCAATGCAAATAAGTAATAAAAAGACCCCGTTTGCTCACGAGTACAAAGTTAACAATTCAGTTGTTGACACGGTCGATTCCCTGAAGTATCTAGGCGTAACAATACAAAGCAACATGAAATGGGACTTGCACATAACTTCCATCGTAGGCAAAGCTAATTCTAAACTACGTTTTATAGGTCGTATTTTGAGAGCTGCAATGCTCATACAAAGGAAATAGCGTACAAAACACTAGTGCATCCGCATTTGGAATACTGTTGTGCAATTTGGGATCCGTATCGCAAGGGATTGATTAACACGTTAGAGAAAGTACAGAGGAGAGCCGCTTGATTCGTGACCGCTAGTTACAGTCCTTATGTAAGTGTCACAGAGCTGATACGTGGGTTAGGCTGGGATTGTTTGGCGGACAGACGACGTCGTTTTCGTTTAAATTTGTTGGAGAATATGCGAAAATCTCTCATTTATGAGTGCAACGAAATACTTCTTCCGCCAACCTATTTAGGTCGCAATGACAGAAGGGATAAGATTCGAGAGATAAGATGCCGTACTGATACATTTATGTATTCTTTCTTTCCTCATTCTATTCGGGATTGGAATACTCTAAAATAGGATTGGTGCTTCGCACCCTCTGCCACCCACAGTAATTATGAATTGCAGAGTATAGATGTAGATGTAGATGTAGAAATGAGACTACATTCTCATATTATGTGGTCATCAGTTTTGAAGCTCTTGGGTGACCCAAGGCTCAGATCATATTCTTATTGTATATTTTGGTCTTTGAAACTACAACAATGGAGACACTGAAGCAGACAGTAGATGCTTTCATGCTTGTTTCCTCCTGAGCAATTACTTCTTATCTCTCTTAACAAGGGTAAATAGCAATGAACAAGATTTTATTTTGATATTTCTGTTTTTGACACTAACTTTTTTGGAAATCATTTAAGTATTCTGCATTCCAATAGAATTTGAAAAGAATGTCATGAGAGTAGTTTGAGAAGTTCTTAATCATAGAAGGATATATAATTGGTTAATTACAAAACAAGATATTTTCTGCACATTTGATGATAATCACCATCTACAAATATGTTTCTAGTGATAGTATGAAAATCATATTCTGGAATAATACATACATACAGTCTGGTTTACAAGATGTAAAGGAGCTATTTAATTTTTAAGACATAATTGCATACCACCTGTCAGTGTAGCTCAATATGTTAGGCTGCAAACACTGGATTGGGGAAGTACAATGGGACCCGGTTCCAATCAATGTCCCTGCATACCAGCCATTCTGATTGTAGTTTTTGGACAGTTTCCTGAAATTCTAGGATGGTCCCTGATCTCCACCTTTCACATACAAAAAATCCACTCGTCATACAGAACACAAAAGTTCATGTTTCGCAGACAAATGACAACACAGACTTTCCTCCTACAGGTTACGTACGCCAGATTTAACAAACCTTTTTTGAATTTGGGCTGGTCACAAGTCCTTCATCCCATTCTCGTGATTGATACACTATGGCCATCTGTGAACAAAAGGGGGCTGGTAGCACATGGTCCTTCGATGGCCAGATTGAGGAGAGAGGGAAAAATTAATATGATCTTACAGGGATAGAACACTTAGTATTCTGTTTACTGTGGTATTTATGCTTGATATAGATGCTAACCTAGCCCTATAGTGTATGATTTTTCTTAAAGATAACATTGTTATTTTTATCTCCCTTTCAGATGATGTGAAAAGATCTCGGCCAAAGCTCAATATTGACCCTCTCACATTATTGCCGGGTGCAAAGCCACCCAGCATGACTCAGCGTCTGGCAGAAAAAGCTGTAGGTTTTGATCAACCAGCAGCTGATATCAGTGCAACACTTCATAGTGCAGCAAAGGTGGGAGTAATCAGCAAAACTTATTCTTATTTAGTTCTGTTTGGAAATGTTCTTCATATTTCACTGATAAACAATGTAAATATGTTAAAAAACAAAAGGAAAAAGAATCCAAAGCAATCAAAACCAATAGATTTATTGTTATAAACAACAGTTCACATTAAAGATATTTTTATCAATTTATACATATTTTGGGTTAAGATGAAGCAATTTTATTTTTTATTTATTTGCTTGCATGATATCTGTGGTAAAGTTTGTAAATGTGATACTTCATGTGCAACTGGTGTAGTGTATGTGAGGTCGTATGTTCAAGTTCTTTGCAATGAAATCTAAATTTATTTATAATCTTTGAATGTTTTAAAGTTCTCTTGCTCAGAACACTTTCATTCAAAGTTGAGACAATTATGTGAAATTTTGTAGAAATATTATTCTGGGTATGTGATTGCAGAGTATCTTTTACAGTATCCTTCAGTAGTTTTACTGCCTACTGCAAAAGAAATATGCAGTGTGAAGGAATCTGTAATAATGTTTCTTTGACATATTCTACTTCTCATGTAGTCTAAGCAAGCAAGGTCAAAAGTTATTTTAATCTATAATATAGATGAGTAATGTAATATTATTAAGCAATCTAACACAGAAATAATTCTGGAGGCATTCAGACTGCTTTATGTAACCAATTATCCCACATGTTACTCTTTGTGAACTTTCTCTCAATTGCCAGTCCACTTTTAAACCAGATCCGATACTCTACATCACTAATCCAAGAGGCTCGTATGAGTATTATGTCACTTCGTTTGCTTTTGCATTGCATTAATAAAGTTCCCAAACTATTCCTTCTACTATTAGTCAGTCATATGCTAAATGTTGCTGCAAAGTATTATCCTTGGTACATTACTATATTCATTGATTTCGTCAGTTAGAGAGCATCCATAAACTACGTGGCTCGGTCTGGGGGGGGATTTCCTGAAAAGCTACGCGAGTTTATGTGGGGAAGGGATGGGGATTTCTGAGCCATGTCATGTAGCTTTTCATTCATTTCATTTGTCACAGTTAAAATAAGGAACAGAACACACAACAGCATGTGAATATTTATTTCCATCTTTTAATTATCTCTGTATGTAATTTACGATAGTCTGACAAGAGAAAATAGCACAAAATGCCTTCTGGAACCAGTAGGAAGAAAAGCTACGAGCCAAATAGAAGGGGGGGGGGGGCAAGCAAAAGCCACGTTAGGCTATATGGGGGGAAGGGTAGTTCACAGGAGGCCAAAATGGAGCTACATAGTTTATGGACATTCCCTTATCTGCTTTTCAGGAGCTTGTAGACAATGAAGTTATTCTTATTTATTTATTTTGCATGTACAAGATGGAGCCAATTTGGATGAAAATGTTGGTAAGAATTTGTGAGAAACCCTTACTTTATGGCTGTAGTAGTTTGTTCTTATATGATTTCGTTTACATGTAAATTAAGCATTTCTCAACCTGTGGTCCGCAAAGATGGTTGAGATGGTCCACAGACAGAATATTATAAATTTAGATACTGTCTTCATACTGTATAAGGCTATAAGTGAGTATAAAAATAAGCCAAACTTTTTAAAACCCACAAATATTTCAATAACCAGGCAAAAATGTAGTATTTCCCAATTGAGGATATCACAGTATTGTTCCTACAATAGTCTATACATTTCTGGTTATCATCAAAAAGAGTGCTGTTCGTCATGGGATTAAGTAAATGACCATTTTCTGAGGATCTTGTGTAGTAGGTGTAAGGTACTAACTGCTTGTATGGTAGGGTTAGTAACATAGGAGTGGTGAAATAAACAAAAATAAAAGATATAAGGTCTAGTGAATTTTATATTATTTTGTGCATATAGGTGGGTGGAATAGTGTATCATACGGCCTACAGTATCATTATTTTTCATTTCGTTACTAGATGTTAAGAGCCTGATCGATATATAATAAACTTTTAATAGTTAACTTCATTTCATAACTGTGTTTCCATAGGGATTCAAAATATTATATACATAATGGTATGATAAAATGTACCAGATGTTAATAATATAAACATAGGTAGAAAATTAGGCCCATTTAAGTTAGTGGTCCATAGTATTATTTTTTGTACAATTTACTGGTCCTCGGGTTGAAAAAGATTGAAATGCTGGATTAGGGTATTAGCTACCATTTTAATGCTCCAACTTTCCAGGCAGGATGTTAGGGGTTTATTTTTCACCCTTCCAAATAATAATAATAATAGTAATAAATTTTAAAAATTGTAGTTTTGGCAGTGTCACATAACTGACAAATCACATTTACTTCACATTTTAATGATGATTAAAAGTGTTTGGAGTTGTAGGTTTCTATTTGTTGAAAACTACATTCCTCTATAACTATTTTAAAAAAAAATTCTTCACACATTTTGTTTTTCATTTTATATATATATATATAAAACTAAGGAAGGATAGGGAAATACGGCCCAACACTTACCACAGATGAAGACGGCTGGGACGACGTACACAAAAAAAAAAACACAATATTTCAGCCTACAGCCTTATACGTGCAGAAGTGAGACACCAGGCAGAGTCAGATGTGTACACAGAGACCTACGTCTGGTCAATCCAATATATATATATGTATATAAGTTTATTTTATTTTTCCTTGCCAACATCATCCACCTTCCATAATGTTCTCCTGTTGATAAAGGGCTTGTCCCGAAAATTTCTTTATCTGTTGTTGTGTTTTTGTCTTTTCTGTGTGTTTGTGCCCCACATTCATCATCTAAAGGTAAGTGGTGGCTCATTTCCCTATCCTAATTTAATTCCTTTCACTACTTGTTTACTATATATATTACTATCAATTTATCACAAGTACCTAATAAGTCGTTTTATCCTCAAATGTTATTTTTGTTTGTATTCACATTAAAAACATCAACTTACTTTTTAGTATTAGTCTCCCACAATATCATAAAAATGCTGGAAGCAGAATTCATGCTTGCACAGTGCACATTTTATGGGCGAAACTGCTTAAAAGAGTATGTTAATAAATGGTATTGGGATTCAAACATTTAATAACCTGTTTTCAAATAATTTAAAGCATATTTATTCAGTAATTTTTATAGAGGAACTTGCGCAATTGTTTCTGTTGTATGAGATATTTTGTTGTGAATAACTCATCATAACTGAATGAAACTTTAGCTACAGTAGTGTCTCATAGTTCCCGAGAAGACTGCATCATTCTGGTAGAAAAATTGTTTTATGCCATTTATACAATTTAGATTGAAACCACTTCTTCTTCCGAATAACCCATTTGGAGGGTACGATAAATCAACTTTGGCTATGTTTCTTTGTGTTTAATTTTCTTTGCTTCCAAACTTCCTTCATTCTTCGAGTGTGTTGTTCCTTTCGTTCCTGGGTCCATTTCCTTCCCTTTATGTGTTTCTGTCTCTCCTGAAAACCTGCCTTGTGAATTACTTCTCTAAAAAGTGTTCTGTTGTCTATTATATCTGCTTTCACTCTAGCATTTTTCATGTCCTTTTCAGTTTCAGTGAACCATGTGGGTTTGGGTTTGTATTTGTTCAGTAAGGTAAAGATCTGTTTTGTTAGTCTATTACTATCCATTCTATATAAGTGCCCGTAAAATTTCAGTCTTCTTTTCCTCATTATAACTGTTAATTTTTCTATTTTCGAATATAGTTCTCGGTTTGGTCTTAATTTGTATTCAGCATTACTATTAGGTTTGGGTCCCAGTATTTTACTCAAGATTCTTCTTTATACTTTTTCCAGTTTTTCAAGATCCCCATATCTTGTTAGTTTATGCCTAATATAACGTTTCTGGTCTAACCACTGCTTGATAGGGCCTTAGTTTTTTGTTCCATGATAAGGATTTTTTGTTATATACATTCTTTGTCATATGAAACGCTTTTTCCATTTTATGTATTCTAGTTTCTATCACAGTCTTTTCTTTTATGTCGTTCATTATCCATTCTCCTAAATATTTAAAACAATATGTTTTCGCTATTGTGCCATTGCGAAGTTTAAGATTTTGACGAACATCATTGATGTTTGTCATGAACTGTGTTTTTTAAAAAGATATATGTAATCCTACTTTGGCTGCCTGTTTCTCTAATTCTTCAATTTGTTCTTTTGCACTATCCAGTGAATGTCATCTGCAAAAGCTAGACAATCTATGGTGATTTTATTTGGATTTCTTCCAAGCTGAACACCCTTTATTAATTTGTCCCTAACTAAGAAGTCTGCCAAAATAGCAGGATTGGGTTCTTGCAGTTTACCTTCTTTTTATTTATTAGGAAAAAAAAGATATTGAACTTGTATTCTTGTGTAATTATTTTCATGTAACCTCCAGTCTTTATGTATTTCAGGAGCGGGCAAAGATTCAAGTTAAACGTCGACCACAGAGCAGGCGTGCTAGGCAGGAAGCTATACGCGTGTCTGCAGTTGTTGATTCTGAAAATAATACTGAAGAGCCTCATGTATTGGAGTCAGAGCCTCTTCCTCCAGCTCTGGGTGTTAATGTACCTGAAGTAACTGATGAGTCGGCAGTGTCCAACAATACTCCAGAGGCAGATAATTCACCTGACATATTTTCTGGTGTTCCCAGTGCACTTTCAACTAGCGTTAAGCCATCACAGACAACAGGTAGCAGTATGCTTTCTCCTTCCACTGATGAAGAAGACTTCTTCGATGTACCAGGTGACCTGCCATCTGACTATGTTGAAGGAAATGATCTTTTTAGTGGGGCTCCTGTGCTCTCTCCTTTTGATCCAGTGCCATTTGATCGTGTGAAGGACTCTACTGAAGAACATCTTGTTGGTGACACTACTGTACCTGAAACTGATACATCTTCAAAGGAATCTGATTTTGCTCCCTTTCTTCCAGCCAGGGAGAGTCAGCAAACATCTAGTGTCAGTGCTGTGGAACCTTCAGATGTTACTAACGCAAAAGATGTAGGTGGGAAGGAACTCTTTGTTGATAAGACTGCTGTTGATGGTGGTGGAGGTGGTGTAGGAGAGGATGATGATGACGATGACTTATTTGGTTCATCTCATAAGCGTATTATACCAAGAAACCTTCCAGAATTGTTTCCCACTGTTAAGAAGGAAGCTTTGAATAAAAAACATAGACCAATCCAACCCAGCAGTGAAAGTCCAGAAGATCTGTTCCCTCCATCTGGTGATTTGTTTTCCTCAATTGAACATTCAAAGAAAGTTACTAATGGCTCGGATGATCTGTTTGGTAGCAGCCTTGGGACTAGTGACCCTTTTCAGATATCTGCCTCTAGCTCATTCACCTCTGGATTAAACAATACTGATAAAGAAGCTCTCTTGCAGTCTGGTGCAGGTACTGTAAATTCTAGGGACAGTGCCTTAAAAAATACCATTAATGAGCAGAAAAACAGTACACAAGACATTTTCTCATCAGATAAGAGTAGTGCTTCTAATATTACAGACAGTTCAGCAAAAGAAATTTCACTAGTACTTGGACAAGACAATGAAAGTTTATTTACTGCCACATCTGTTGAAGATACTGGGAAAATTCAGAAGTCGGGTACAGCCAGCAGAGAAAAGGTTACTGACAGTTTGTTCGGTGATGATAGTCCAGAAACTGATGACCTTTTTTTCGTCTTCTTTGCTGACATCTGTAAAACGAGGCAGTGTTGCTGGAAAATCTAGCTCTCCAGCAACTGTGACCAGCACTGGTGTGACAAAATCATCATCAAAACCAAGTAAATCTTTATTTGGTGATGATGATGCTGATGTTGACCTTTTTAGTAAGACTTCAGTGAAGGCAAACGTTACCAGTTCTTCAGGTTCCTCTATCTTTGTCAGCTCTCCAGATTCAGGTAAGGTGGCAACTTAATTAATTTTTTTTAATTTAAATGAGTCATAACTATTTTTTTTATATTTTCTGAAGTTTATAATCTTAATTTTTTACTTTAATTCTATTTTGTTCCTCTTAAAAAGGATGTTTAGTTTATAACAACACTGGAAAATATAACAAAGCTTGTTATAGTTGATGGGTTGTAAAACTTGTTTGAACATTTAGAAATGGGATAATTTTTTGGGGGGAGGGAAAAGTTTTGTCCTCTTCTTCAGCTGTGTCCTCTTCTTTAATAACAAGCAATGATGATGATATTAATAATAATAATAATGAAATTGTGGATTTGGAAATGGTTTGAGAAGGTGACAACAACTTAAGACCAAGACTAAAAACAGAATTGTTAATAAAGAGAACCCTATATAAAATATACTAGTCTTTTATGTGAACTATATTAAAAAAAAAAAAAGCTAAAGTGCATCAAGGCAAGTGAGTATCTGGCTTTATATTAAACTTTTAGTGCTGCCATCTATTAGAAGTTGTTCTAAGAAACCCACTCTTTATACCTGATACCAGATGGCATTTAGCACTATTCAATCCTTCATTGAAAGTTACAAATACCCTGCATCATATCACTTGGTGTGTCCAGTTATGAGAAGAGAGTTGTATCCATTGCCATCCACCCTATTTGAAGGGATCTAAAGAAATTTTCATGCTTAATTGATACTTATGATATTAATTAACACCATTTCCAGTTATTTGTCGTCCTTATTGTTTATGTTAATCCCTGGTCTAAGTTTTAATGATTGCTTACTTAAGAATGTGTATCATTGAAGAATTAAGTAGCTAAGCATGTATTTCCTAATAATTTATAATTTTTTGTGTTTTTGTTGTTAATAATCATAATTAATATTAGAATTATTATTATACATATTTCTTATGATAACAACATGTTATAAATTAGTCTAAACTTGCAGAAATGGCCAAACTTTTCATGATTATTAACAATAATAAGTTTGCATATTTACCCCCTCAATAAAAACTGACAAATTTAATTTCAGCAATGTTGAATTTGCAGCTTTTGTTCTTGTATTTAATGTTTTAAATATAGGTTTTCATCAATAAAGAAGGCTTTTCAGTTGTTAATTATTTATTGTTTATCTTCTAATTTGCCACAGGAACTCTGCGAACATTTTTTCATTTCAAGCCATCCAAACACCAAAATAATCAACACTAAATAGACTTTATGCAATTACGTCCATGCTGCTCTAGTGTAGAATTAGTCGTTAATTGTGCACTTAACCCATTTCGTAGGGGCAAGTCCATAAGCTAATTCTTCCTTTGTGTATTCATTCTGAAAATTCAAATTTGTTAAAATAAAAACTTTTGAACACATGTTTTTAAGGAGAAGATTTTGCTGATTAATTTTAAAGAATCCTACATTTCATGCTTCAAAAACCATTCTTTCAGGGTCAGTTAAAGTTGAATTTAGTCAATTTTGGTCAGCACTCACCCTAATACACCTTACACGAATTTAAAAAAAAAAATTGTACTTGTCTGAAACTTGAACTTGCTTGTGTAATGGATGACAATATGGGCTTCAGCAGATTGAGTAGAGTTCTTAGTGGACTCTGTCTTATAATCATTCACTGCAGTGCATAATCAGTTGTGTAATAGGTTTAAAAGCTTGTTTATTCATGTACATGATGGTTTCAGAAGCTATATTTGGGAGGATGCAGATTGACATCTAACTTCTGCATGGTTTCATCCTGGTTTTAATATCATCATTACTGACTAGACTAAAGGGAAAATTATTTTTTATTTCTCATGTCCAGGACATAGCATTAAAAGTTGAAACAAAACAAATAAAAGTAATTAATTAATATCAAAATTATGGACTATAAAAAGCAATTAAATGGAATGTGACCAGAATTCCCCAATCCTGTTGACCTTCTCATTTCTGAAAAGATCGTCGATAGTGCAAGTTTCTGGTTAGATTCCTGCATACCAGTAGATGTTGTGTGTACTGCAGCTTATCACATTCGCACAGTTCATTTTAATTGCGTAATTCCATTTTTTGATATTAGATCTGCATAGGAACACTCCAGTTCTTAATCTATTTAGTGCCTTCCATATAGCATATGGCAGATTGCACCCCGCGGCCAGTGCCTCTTTGATATTCCTCCAGTGCCCTTCAGGCAACGAATTTCACCATAATTCTACACGGCAAGCTCCAGGTGAAGATGTTATGGCTGTAGTTGACTGTATGAAGCTCTTTCTTGATTTTAGCCTTGTGGGTTGAGGTTCATGTTCAAACAAGGGTGTCTGTTTCCTGTTTCCTCTTCTCCATCTCTGCAGCTGTTTTCCTTCGTATGTCATGTGGTGCTATACCCATGATTTGGTATATTTTGCTGACATGAGTTGGTTTCAGGCAACCTGTTACAATTTGACCAGTATCATTCAGTGCCTGACTTTTTTTGAAATTAGCCTTTAATTTGTATTTTTAAAATGTATTGCTTTACTAATTTTATTGTATTATTAAATAAAATTTGTGGAATTAATAAATTGGTATAGGTGGGTCTTTGAATACAAATTAAATTATATGTAGTGCCATAAATATAGCTTTTAAGTTAGATTATCTGTTTAGGAAAAATACAATTTTATCATAAGAACTTTTCATCTATTAACTATTTGTTTTGTATCTTCTCCAGATGATCTGTTTGGCCGTACATCTACGCAAAATGCAAATAAAAGCCGGAAGTCAGGATTGGCATCATCTCGTACAACGGTTAAGGAAAAGGAAGAAGTATTTGATGATCCACTAATGGCATTAATGAAGCCCTAGTTTTGGAAGGTCATCACACTGTGCCTCAAAGCAGATGAATTATTGTGAGTAATTATCCTCATGTTCTTGATGATTAAATGCATTCTTGGGTAGTATAAGGAATATTAGGTTGTGACATTAAACTAAATTAAAAGAAATTACTTAAAATGGATTATTATGTTATTTAAATTAATTATTTACTTAAACGTATCATGTTCAGTTTGATATCATGCATTGTCATTATAAATGCAGAAAAATAGAAGAGTCAACAGTTGGTGGTAGGGTGGTGCAGAAACACAAAAGATATCTTGAAATATTTGGGTTTAAATGATTAATTAGTAGTAAAGCAAAAAATGTCCAGGATAGGCATCAGAGAACAACAGACAACTTCATGCTCAGTAATGGTTCAACATCATCATAATTATCGTCATCTTGGACAGCTTCCACCTTCTGATTCAGTCTGACAGGCCTCAGTCGTCTGCATCATTTTTTGTGCTTCCTCCCTCCTCTTCCAGTACTGTCTACCTCACTCCTCTCGAGGACCATATATCAGTATTGGATAAAATTTCCCTTCTGTGTCATAGCCCTACTGCATTTCAGTCCCCAACGTACTTGTAGAATTCTTGTGCTCTTCTGTATCTTTCATTTATTTAACTCCTGTTGCTTTTGTTCTTTTATTTTACACTTCCCACATACTTTTAACGATCATCATTTACTGCAGCATTTGACATACGGATTAGATCTACCCTACTTTCTAATTAATACTTCACTCTTTTTTTTTTTTTTTTTTTTGCAGAGAATTGCATTCCGTAAATTTGACTACTCCTTGCCACACATTAGCTGTTTTTGCAGTTCTGACTACCAATTTCCCCTTTCGCAGATACCTTAGATTTGATTTTATTTTATTTTAATTTTTTTTTTTTTTTTTTTTTTTTTTTTTTGCCCCTAGTCTTACTGGCAATCTCCTTTATTGTTCCAACCAAGAATAGAAGTGGGGAGAAGCACCTCCCTGCCTGAGTCACCTTCAGTGACATATTCATATGTTTTCACAATGATTAAAAATGCTATGTCTTGTTCTTTCCCATACTTTTATTGGCGCTCTTATAATTTGATTACTGCCAACATTAATTCCACTGTTGACCATCTCAGTCTGAATCTATATTGCCCCTCCCCCCCCCCCTTATGTTCCACCTTACACCACCCCCTTACTGTTTTCTCCATTTCAATCCTAAATATTTTCGCAGTTCATCTGTAATTCATACATTTTATTTTGTCCATATTCATGAAGATTTGCACAATAATATCCCTTTGCCTCTCTTCCAGAATCATTTTTTCCCACATTAAACTTGGCACTCTAACTACTATATTCCCATAACATCCACTGCTCTTATCGTGTCCACTAGTAGTACTTCAACCATACCATACTTTTTGTCACTTTCATTTTCCTTGCTGCATCCTTGACTTCTCTGCATGCAAAGTCTTCTGTTAGCTCTCCACACGTGTCATCTTCTGTAATAGATGGGTTATTATTATTAATATTAATTGTGATGGAGCTAACGCTCCAGTGGAAATTTCCCTAGTCATCTAATTACCCTTTTTTTAATTTCTTTTGTAATATGAGTGTCAAATTCCTCCCCCATTTACTTTTCTAATTTACAAATTTTAATATTTTTCTCCAACTTCACTGTCTTATGTTTTGTCAGTTTCAAAATATCCCTTCCACATCTTCTTCAGCTCCCCATTTTTCAACTATATTTCCATATCATATTTTAATACACTAATTTTTTTCATATGCCTTTATAGTTTATTATCAAATACAGCACTTTCGTCATTGTCTTGCTGTTTCATTGTTCTGCTGAATTTATTTGAATGAAAATATTTGTACTACAGTGAACTGGTGTAAGTTACTTGTAATATTCATCTGAATTATTACCAAATACCACTTATGGGCACAGACCTGCAAGATAAATTTACATGAGACAGAAGTTCCATATCTGTAGAGGGCTAACCATTGTTTTTTGTAACTGCTTTACGTCTCTTTTTAACATCGAGGTCTTTAGAGATGGGAAAGGATGGGGGGCAAGGAATGGGAAGGAATTGGGCCATGGCCTTTTGAAGGAAGCATCCCGGCATTTACCTGGAGTGATTTTGGGAAACCATGGAAAACCCAAATCTGGATGCCCGGATGGGGATTCGAACCGCCGTCCTCCGAATGCGAGGCGAGAACGCTAACCGTTACACCGCCCCGCTCGGTCCCATTGTTATTGCATGTAAATTTTGCTGTACAGAATGTTTAGGAGGTAAGTTCTAATAAAGCTTGGAGGATTACCCTAAATGTGATTGCTCTAAGAATAGTTTGAATCATATTTTTAACTAGCCATCTTCCGTATCGTCTTTTACTTGAGGTTTTTTATTTTATAATGGTTTAAGAGATGAAATAACTCTCACAGATAATTTGACCATCTAATTTACAGTCTACACATAGTCAAGAATGCGGTAGGGTTATGACTAAGAAGTTATATGAATGATTATGAATATCAGTTTTAATTTCGAATATACGATGCCGTCATTTATTTCGACAGGGAGAGTTGACTTTTCTTTTAAAATATATTAATTTGCCGACATTTTTATCTTAATTTCTTAGATTTTTTACTTCATATCGAAATAAAACATGTCCTATTTTACTCTTGGGACCAGGGGCTGTACAATATTCAAACGCCCATCAAAATCAACGAACGGAACAGACATTTTTTGTTTATTTCTCAGTATCTGGAACCCGCATTGAGATAAAATGTAAATAACTTTAGTCCTGGGCCGTGGGCTGTATAACATATGAAAATCTGTCCTGTTACTGCAACGGGAATCGTGCTGAACGAAACTAAATATTTTCTCGCAGTCGAAATGATTGTAGCCAATTATATATCAAAGCCTAATGCCCCGAATTAACCACTATATTAATATTATAGATTACAATTGTGAGAGATCACTGACACATGGCTTAAGGCAGATCAGTCAAAATTTGAGATTCTGATATATTAATTATCTGTAAAATTATGTAAGAGACCATCTAAATACTTAAGAAACTTGGCAGTTATCACACTCTGTATCTGGATAACATGCCACCATCTTAGAGTTGGGCAACTACAATTAGGGTTGTTTGAATCCTGATGCTGGTGTACCACTTAAATTAGGATTTTTCAAGCTTTTTCTTATTACCCCCCTCCACTCCCCTTCCATCAAAAGAAAAGTTCGCGCATCCTCCTATCCATCAGTGAAAAGGTAAATGCCTACTTTTCAATACTAACATGACATCGGAGGAGTTTGTGATGTTAGAATGACAGGTGGTACTTCCAATGATATAGAGCTGGTGTATCGTCCACACAGGCAGCGTAGCTACCGCACACCCTCACATTCTCCCTGAAATGCCTTCATGCCCCTCTAAAGGTTGTGTTCCCCCCCCCCCCCAGTTTGTAAACCTATAACTTAAACTAATTACAGCTTTTAGATGGTTTCTGTAATTGTGTAGGTGAACAGTTCACTGATTTCTCTTCAGTAATATCACTGTTAATCAAATTAAATGATTTATAGACAGAACACAGCATTTAGTTTTTTCTTTTAATACTAACAATAGCAAAAAACCTAAAGACTAAAAACTAAAGAAAACGCACAAATTCAAGTCCTGTCATGGTTGTGTCTTCAAATATTTCTTAATGCATACATACATACATACATTATTAATAAACTAAATTAGGCTTAATACAATATTTTAGTATGGTATCATAACGAAATTGATATACCACAAGATTCTCAGGTTTAAAGCTGCTTTTTCTGGCCTAAGCCGCTTTATTTTTTATTATATCTTTCAAACATGCTTATGTACATAAGTAACAATATATTAGTTTATGAGTGAAGTAGTTAGTTACAAGTAGAAGGTAGCTGGACCTTTAGAAGTATATGATATTAAACTACTTGACATTCTTGATTTCCTTGTTGTTTCAGAAAGATCCTTTAAGAAGAAATATTGAAAATAGTTGATATAAAATCTTCGTGGGTTCTACGCCAGATAGTATTATCGAAGGACATGCTTTCGGCGGCTTGCTCTGCCGCCATCATCCGGTCCATTAACTGTACTATTCCTTTGCCCTCTCAATATGATGCAGTTCATATAAACTTTCTCCCCATACTCATTATCAGTCTCAACAGAAGATGAGTCCTCCGTATTTAATACCATTCATGGTAAATGTTCTCTAATTTTAAACAAGTACATCAAACTTTCCTTATTATCACTATTATCTCTGGCATTCTTCTCTTTGACATTCAAAAAACTGTTGGTCTGCTACTTTGAGCTAACAAAAGTGTTTCCTTTTCATTATTTCTACATTTTTCTTTGTCAAAATCATTCATCTCTTTCTTTCTTGAATATTTCAGCTCTGCTAATATTTTCTCACTGTCTTCTTCATCCTCATCTCTTCTGTTTTCTCTGCATATCTCATCACTACTAAAACCTTTTTATTATTTTATCCTTTTAATATAATTTACAAACCTGCTGATATTCTCTAGAGCCTGTTTTGCTATGCTTCAACTTTTCCACTACGCTCTTTTCTTCTTCGGGCAATGGGTTTGTGAGAGAATTTTATTTTCTGCTTTCCTGTCTTCTTCAGGAACTTGGTTTGTGAATTATTCTTTTCTTTTTAAGAAATTTAGTTTGTAAAGAAATTTGTCTTTCCTGTTTTAGTTTTTTCTTCTCCAGGTAGTAGATTTGTAAGAAAATTATTCTTTTCTGTTTCACTTTCTTCTTTCTTTATACAATTCTTCTTTTTTCCTATACAGTTTCTGTTGTGCTAATTTGTCCGGTATGTCTATGGGTTTCACATCTTGTGATGTAATGAGCATTTAACTGCGTTCACCTCGGACCCCTTGTCAGTAAGTTTTCCTGCTCTCACTCCCAGGTCAGGAACCATGTGGATGGTGTCTGTTTTGTGTCTTTCCACAACATCCACTATACTGTCACAAGACATAGTGGCCAAAACTGGTTCATGTTCCTTTAGATAAACCTCCATATTTTCACTTGTATTATAACCATTACATCTATTAGCAATCTCTTGTCATATATGTTGTTAGTATAAGGTGATAGAGGTCTTAGTGTTACTTGTGCTAATTGATAATGTTAGTATGGTGTGCTTAGAATCAACTGTAATTTGCATTGGTTTATTATCTCCTAATGGTCCTTCAAACTTAGTGTGGACTTCTGAAGGTTACAATGAAATTTCTTGCTCAATATTAACATTACCAGATGATGTTATTGAGAGGGTCTGCCTTTTATCAATAACTTTTTCCCAACTATTCATCTTTTCTCCAAAGGAATCTAACCTATTGTTGACTTCTTTGTATGATACTTTGAAATTGTGAAACTAATTTGTCTAACTGTTCCTTAGAAAAGTTTTTTTTTTAATTCCCAAAAAAAAGAGAGAGAGAGAGGTTTGATTAGTTAACTGTGCTGTTTGACTGTCTTCTAATTCCTTCATCTGTGGAATCAATAAGACAAGAATCTCATCTGTGGAAGCTATGATGGTGTGTATCCTTGTACCGGGTATTCATTGAATACTTTTGTGTGGCTGAGAGCTATATATATAAAGAGTACTCACCAGGATGGAGTTAGAAAAATGACTCATATACAGAGAAACTCTATCTGGGCTATTCAGGATAGTGCCGTTGATGGGAGGGTATCTCCCAAAATCTGGCTTTGTGTTATTGGGACCATTTGATTCAGTATGTGAAGTAACCCCCTCTACTAGCGAAAATTCATCAGTTAATTGGTCTTTTACAGCCATGCTAAGAAAACAGAGAGACTATTGCCAAATGAAAACCGAATAATTTGTTCAAATGATATTGACAATAACCTTAAAATCAGCTGTCAAAGATAAAATATAATTCAAACTTAACAAAATATTTGTGTGTTTGTGTATTGTTTCGTGTTGCTGCTACCCTCTTCCCTTTGGTGAGTGTTGGGTTTAATTTATCTATCCATTCAACATAAATATCGCCTCATGGCAGTTCTTTCACTCCATTGTTACTTAACTAAATATAATCTCTTCGAGTTGTGAACTATGCTAAAATTATTTTGAAGACATATTTAATAGGTTAGTATTCAGAACTCAAAAAACCTCCTGCAAAAAGTAGTTACCGAAACTCTGAAATATTAGTCATCAAAGCATCTAATTTTAGTAGTACTATTTCGTGAATTAGGCACTGGGTACATAAGAGTTTGTGAACAGTGAATTTGCTGATGTTAAAAGTTGGTATCTTTACAATTAACAATAAAGTCACTGTTCCTTAAATAGTTTCTTGAGGTTATAGGGGTTATAGGATGCATTCACTAGTATATTACACTTATCTTAAATGTTTGCAAACATTATTCCAAAGATTGTAGCTTAGGTGGCATTGTGTCCGGTATCTGCCACCAGTTGGTTGTGGAACAGACGCTCCAACAGCCAGATATGAAATGGATTACATCAGCTGTTCCCATTGTCTGCGGCACTATGGCATTGTGAGCTGAGGAATTCCTGTGTCTCTGCTAGTAACACTGTCATAACATCGTTGTTACAGTTAAGTGTTGTTTTTTTTTTTTTTTACAGATTCTAGTTGCTGTGGTGAATACACTTTTTTGACTGCCGAGTAAGCTGCATGTCGCCATGTTGCATAACCATTGATTTATTAGTTGTACGATCTTTATGATTGTTATGACGGACTTTTAGATGCTTTGATATTTACGGCCACCAGGGGACAATTTTGAATTAATTGACCTTAATCTTTACAGTGCTCAAATATAGAATGTAGTCTTTTTTTATTTTTCACCAGGTTCAAACTTTATTCCTTTTGTCTTTCTTCTCACAGAACCTGTTCAAACCTTGCTGAATTCGCTCTTCACCATGGTAACCCAAACTTTATTTTTTTCTCTCTCTAAGAGCAATCATTATTCAATTTTGTCTATGCCCAAAGAGTAGTTTATAATTCATTCATAAAAACTATAACTATTAAATCCTAACGCAATCTAAAAACTATGTCTGTTGTGTCACACATTCATAACATTTAATGCTATGTATTATGAGCTAGATACAAAAAGTTAAAATCAAGATCAAATTGCATATGTTAAGACATGATGCAAGGAAAGAACTCATATTGCGGATTTGTAAATATGAGAAGTGGATAATTGAGGACCAACTTCTTTTTTTAATGCCAAATGGAAAAACTACTATGTAACATTGTAATTATGTTTGAGATATGAAAATTACCTAAATAGTTTTGGTGATTATTTAAAGAATGGACCATAATCTGAAAAGTCAAATGTTTTGTTCTTACACTAAGACGAGTTTATTTTCAATTATTTACATAAAATTGTAACTTCCTTTTTTTACTCTGTAAGGTTTCTTCTGTGAAGAAGATTGTTACCAGAGAACTCTCAAACAGCTGTGTTGCAAAATCTTTCTTCATCCATACCGGAGGTTTGTTAGTTTTTTATGTAATGAGTGTTAAAGCAGTGACTGTAGACAAAGTGAGCTTTTTTTTAATTTACAAGCTGATGTTGCTGGAAACATACTTTTGTATTTCCTTTGTAACGCATAAGTTACATATTTAAGGATGTGAATGTTAACAGTTTTGATGAGATGTTGGTATAAAATGTATCTTAATTAAATATAACTACATTTAAAAGCTCAAGTCTAATAAGGATTTTAAAAAAATGTGTAGACTGAGAGGTACCCACTTGATTGCAAAGTTGAAAATGTTTTTAAATTATTGGCATAAAAAAGAATATGCATTGTAAACATCCTTGTGTCCTGTGTTGTTTTGCAGAAGATTAATAATTTTTTATTTTGGTGATGCATTATCAGTTTGATGCAACTGCCGTTTCACTTCCACCTTAGTTTTTGAATAGTTTTTCTCTTTACTTTTACTTTTTTCTACACCTTAAAGATTAAGTTTGCTAGGTTTTTCCTGAACAAATCAAGTGACTGATGAATTTTGGTATTTGAACTTCTAATTTCACTATCACTAACTGAGGAAAACTGAATGATAGAGTTTCCTTGAGTAAGCTTCTGATTTTCTTACACGGTAAGTTATGCACTACTGCAACTTTTTCTTATTCCCTGGAGCTGGCTTGTTTTAAATAATTTAATACCTGGAAGGATCCTTTATAAAATGTACATAGTCACAAATTCTACTGCCTTTTTGTTATCAAGTACATTGGAAATAAGTTTAAAATCTTGATCACTGATCATTTGATACTGAATTCACAGATGTAGGGTTGATATCCAGGTCACTATTGATTGCATTGCTCTGTAGTATGGCATTTGATAATTTGAGTCGTCATAATAAAAATAGATATTGGTTACACAGCTGATTTTAAAATAAACTAGTAACTTATACTGTTTGGTGATAACTAAATTTCTGAAAATCATATTATTGTTAATCATGAGGAGGAACTAAACCAAAAAATTAATAACATATCATGTAGTTAGAAAACTAACCTCAGACATTGAAAATTACTTAAATATAATAAAGATTTGGAGCATTTTAATAAAGTTTTCTCACTTCATTGTTGGTTCTTTAACAAGACATTTACTTATATTGTTAGAGATTATTTCAATACCATCTGTATATTGTATAAAAGGAGGTAATATTATAATGATTGTTACTTAAAACTTTTTTTTGTCACAGCTGTTTTGATATTCTATCCATCATCCTATCATTATTGTTTCTTTGTTACCAGCAACTGTTATTATTCATGGTATTGTGTTGGCAATTTTAGCTTTAAATCTTTGTTACTAGTACAAAATTGCTGTGTACAAAATTGAATGTGAGAATGTCAAATGATTCACAGTTCTGAAGCAGTTTTGCTGTATTTGTAGCTTGCAATACTGTTTTTGGATTGAGAATTAGGTTTTGTGGAGTCAGTTTAAATAAGTTAATTTTGCAACATGAATATATACTTAATATATTTCATAATATTTACCGAAAATTAACCATATCATATATGCCATATTGAAAAATGCATTGGTAGCAACAACATGATATGTATGCCATTCCATATTGTTCTGTTAACATGTTATTTTTAGTGCATAAATACCCTAGATTGTTACCATTTTATGAGCTTTTGGAGTGCAATAATACAAAAGAACATATACCAAGGAAGTATGTTTTGATCATTTTATTTATTCATTTGCTTTACAGAAAACTGGTGCTATATCTCATCTAGCCAGAGAAAGTTTTTTATTTTTTGTATATAGAGCATTTATGTGTAAACATTCCTAGCTTTCCATGTAATGTGAAATATAGTTCAGCATAGTACACATTTGTTTGTGAATATCTAGATTTTTATTAACTTTGTGATGACTGAGTACTGGATTTGTTATTAAATATGAGAGAGCTAAGCATATTTTGTACATCATTCCTTGTGCCTGTATAAATACACTGTATACCTTATTACTTCAGACCAAGCTGCTAGTGTATACTTGTCATTAAGAAAGCTGCTTCAGAAATTGCGAGTATATTATAGATCCAATAGCTTTCTACTGTGAGCAATCTCTGATTTGTGAATGATGTGCATTTCTTTTTTAAAAATGTGTATTGGTCATTGTATTAAGTTAGTACCTTTTTTTTTACGGAAAATGCAGCTATGCCATTGGGGAGAAAAGTAAAGTATGTCAAATGTTACTGAATGAGGTGTGCAAATAATTTTTTTATTTAAAGTGCTATTGCTGTACCCTGTTGACTATTATTAAGGAAATCAGTTCAAAATGCTTTAGGAGGCAGAAACTCCGAGACTGTATAAATAATGACAATATTAAGATGTAATCTGATGAGAATGTATGTGGTGTTTGTGTTATTGTAAAAGAATTGTTATTGATTATAAATGAAGAGTTTTAAAATGTTTGTAAATAAGTTTTAGAAAGCCAGTTTATACTGTACAGAGAACTGTTTAAAGATGAAATGAATTGTTTATCTGTGAATTAAAGTGTTGTTAAAATAACTTTTCTCCTGATCAGTATTTGTTTTATTTTAATCCAAGCTGCCAATTATTCAACAGTCTTGTCAGAAAGATCTTTCATTCTTTTATGATGATAACAATATACACTTAATGTCGGTGCATATAAACTAAAAGTGGTCATCATGGAAGTGGACCAATGATCTCAAAAAAAGTGTTTCTGTGCTTTAAAGAGGAACTAATAAGACACACCACCTTGACTCATGTAGACTGAAATGCAGACATGTGTTTATCAACTGACAGTTGACAATATAACTTAGGTGCAAAAGTAGAAATGGATGGGAAGAAGGAACATCAGATAATTACTTTTGCAATCTATATGTTGGGCAAGCATGAACAGAGTTGCAGAAAAAGAATGTTTGGCATTATATAGAGCTTCAAAAGTGTAGGCATATCTTATTTGGATGGAAGACCATGATTTACAACAACCATCATGTGTTTTCATTCCTGACAGTTGCAGGTTAGCACATGATAGATTGACCAGATGGGCACTTATGATGCAGAATTTAGAGTTTGGAATTAAATATTAACTCGGAGAAGAGAATGAAGTGGCTGATAGCCTATCATGGTTAGCTTCTAGGTTGGTACTAGAAGACACC
Organism: Vandiemenella viatica; assembly: GCA_031002005.1. NCBI lineage: Eukaryota > Metazoa > Arthropoda > Insecta > Orthoptera > Morabidae > Vandiemenella > Vandiemenella viatica. Next base: position 44,047,168 of record CM061914.1, read on the forward strand.
ATGACCACACAGGAAATTGCATTCTGTATTTCATATGTGGTGTACTCCAAGAGGAGGCTGCAGTGTTGTGTTTGAAGAACATGATGGAAACATTGCAGGATGTTGACCAGACCATTAAGATGGTGAGGGTCAACCTAGGCAACCCACGGTATTGATGGCTACTGGATAAGTATTATTACCTGTTCAAAAATGACCTGTTTAATCGTAACTTAGAGTATGTTGAAAATTGGAAACTACGATACCAGAATTTTGTGTCAATGTGCCGATGGTGCACTGTCATAAGCTACAGACTGTATGCTCCCAACAAATGTTACCAAATAATGAAAGAAAATTGCTAATTTAACAACATGCCAAGGGGAATTACAAGGTTCTCGTCAAAGTGCAGTCTCTGTTAATAGGTGAGAGTAGACAGCATGATAAGAATAGTTGATATGAGGACAGATCAAGTGTACTGGTGTCAGTCAATGTATCTGGACCATTGCCCGCCTTGCTGGAGACATGATCCAAATACTAGTGGACACTGATGTGTTTTCGAAGTATTTGAAGCTTTGCCTCCTCTAAGATGGCTACTGTAAAGATACTTGGTGACAATATCGGAGCAAATATCCCAAATATAGGAAACCCCAGTGAATCTTATCAAACAGTTAATGGTGACTTATGCCATGTTCTTAAATGTATATAACATGAATTTTTTCAAGGACTGTTGGGAACAAAATTTAAACAGTGCTTAACGACTGTTTACTAAGCATATTCGTCTGTATCTGCCAATAAAGGTGAGTTGTTTACAGGTACATAAGTATACTTGTGATTTACATATATGTCAGATGTAGAAATCACCACAGTCACGCTTCACATCATTTGGTTTTCCTTTTTCCAGTGGTAAGAAATACTTCTAAGCACTTGGCTGATCTGTAATTTCTCTGGCTTAATTTACTCTTTCATTCTCTTCTACAGTGCTCCCATAGTGCTCAAATAAGTTGTAATAAATTCATCACAGTTATACAGCCATACTTTTTTATAACACCGCACCTCATTTGCTGCCTACCCCACCAGCCTTTGGATCTTCAGAGGTCCATACCCCACTGCGCCATCAGTTGACTGTCATCTACTAGCATCACTCTCCAAATTTTTGGCAGTGTTGGTTTTGGACACTGCTGCCAATATTAACAGCATTGTCCAGATGGATTTATAGTATTTAAGACGGTCTGTTAGCCTGACACCTATTCCGTAAGTTGACCATTTTGTTTCTGCTTGGTTGGCCCCCTCTCTTTGAGTAATCTGACAAGAAATTGACAGTGTTATCTTGCTTCTAAATCTTCTCTGTTGGGGGTGGTTTCTGCTTTTGTCTAGTGCCTGAGTAACCATGGATTTGAGAGCTTGCAGGAGTGGGGTGGATACAGCCACTGTAAGAAACTGCAAACATGCGGTTTCGCTTACATCCTGGTGTCACACCAGAGGTCAACTGCTCTAAAACCTGACTCAACATTCTAAATAAGAACAAAATTCAAATAAAATTAATAGCATAAAAGAAATTACAGTTACAGACTAAACAGCTTCCCCAACTATTGAGTTCCAAAAGTTCAACACTGTGGCCAGCATCTTCACATTGTTTAAATAACCCTGTGGCTATGTTCAGTGATGGCTTATTTGTTATACTGTTCCAGGTAGAGGTGGCATATGTGCTCTTTGTATCAATTTTTTATTTGATCAACATTGTAAAAAAAACACACACACACACACATGAGGAGCCTGTAGATGTGTGAAGATACTGGTCAGGAGTCTTTCCCTTTTTTAATGTAATCCCCACAAGGCTGTTGTTCTGCTATTGAGTGTATAAAGTGGAGTAAGGTATTGGCTTGTCTCTTCAATCCTGGCTTACTAAAAATCGCTCGATATGTTGTGACTATATTTAGTTGTAAAATTCGCAGTAGTGAAGGAAGTTGAAAAACATGTGAAAACTTTCTTATAAAAATTGCAGTGAGTTACCGCTTTCATGAAAAAAGTTAAACCTCTATGGAAAAGTAATTACCTAATGCAACTAATTATTTCTTTATGATTATAATAGTGGTGTATCTAAGAATTTTACAAGTCGGGGCAGAAACTTGAGATTTCTGCCCCTTCAAACATGAATTTGTCACCCAGAATGGAGCTGTTCTTTGATTTTGCTGCCCCCCCCCCCCCCCCGATGGTTGCTGATTGGGTCAGCAAAACTAAAAGAAAGGGGATCTCCGCCACAAAAATTTGGCAAGTTCCCCCCCCCCCCCCAATTCCGAGATTCAGGATTGGTTTATACATAAATTATTTCAATGAGTAGCAGTA
>CM061914.1:44050486-44080488 GCA_031002005.1 Vandiemenella viatica
CTTTCAAACTTCTTTCATCCAATTATTTTCTGGTGCATCGTCTCAATGTATTGGCAACACTTAATAAAGTCGTCTTTTGTGGAAAATTCCTTCAAAAACAATGCTTAGTACATGTCCTTGGCAACGCCTTTCATAAGGTGTGCTACTGTATCTTCTTCCTTCATTTTGGGGTCGACTATTTTACACAGCCCCAAAACACTTTGTATGTATGACTGCGTCGTTTCCCCTTGGCGCTGCGCTCTACACTTAAGTTTTTCTTCAGCATCGCGTCCCTACCATTGTGTATCTCCAAAGCACCCTTGCAGTTCTTTCTGGAATGCTGGCCAGCTTGTGAGTTTTTCTTTGTTGTTTTTGTACCATTGTTTGCCAGTTCCTTCCAGGTAGAAATATGCATTTGCCAGGCACACTGTATCATCCCAGTTGTTGAATTTAGCGATACGTTTGTAGACTTTCAGCCAGTTGCTGGATGATGAATGTGCTGGCAGGCGGTCGGCGTCATCGTCGTCCTTACTTGTTCTTCTCCTTCTGACAGCTTCCACTCAGTTGAATATGGCTCGTACTCTGGCTTCTCGCCTCGTAAGCAACGGCTCTCTCGTGGTCTGATTGGGGCCAAGGTGTTTTCATAAATTCTAGCAGTCACGAGGATCTACCCGGCGTCTCCACCAAAATAATGTCACAAAGTAAAGCACAATCAGAGTCCTTGGACATAGCGGGGTCGTTGATGAACACACTTATTTTAAAGCAAAGAAGCTTTTTTAAACAGTTCGTACAGTACAGGAGCACAGAGCGAACTGACTCCGGCTACAAGGGAGTATCACTTATATAGTAATGAAGAACAGTCTAGAACATTAACACTGGTTACAACAAGAACATTACAGAACAGTTTATGCAAAGTTAAGAAATTAAAATTTTACGGGACTTGTTTAATTCGAACCAACGACCTTTAGTCCCACAGTCTCTTAACGTAACCACTACACTACCACAGTCTTTCCTTCTTCATGACCTGATCCTCTTGATGTGTGACAAAATTCACATTTATAACTTCATTGTATCACAGTCAAAACTTGAACTACAATGGAACTACACACATACAGCTGAAATAATGACATCAGTAATATGGATTCAGAGAAAGTAAAGGAAACTAAAAACAATTCATAACAAACTTACATGGTAGAACACAAGATTAGTTTTAATTCACCCAAATTTGTATTTTGAAGCAGAAATAATAGAAAAAAATTAACATACCATCAAAATAAAACCATTATCCAAACAGCAAATAATTTTACCTCCACGAGTAGCATTACATTTTGTAACGTCCGGCATCCCCCGGTAACAGAAGGCAAGTTGCCTCTGGACAAACCTTGCACCATGATAACAGCATCTTTTGATGCTGTCATCGACATGAGAAGAATAACAAGGGTATACCAAAAATTAACTGTCCATTAAGTCTGAAATTTGATACAAATTTTCCTGAAGTAGTAATATTTTACAGAATGTGCATATAAAAAGCCACGAAGTATATACTAATTAAGTAAAATAGCTTGAAATATGGGTTGTTACATGGAAATTACTAAACAAGAAATACATGTCATTACCTATGGCTTAGGGATGTATTTGTATGGCATTATGAAAATTGCCAGCGATTTTACTTTTGTTGCTGCAGTTGTTATCATTGACAACAAATGTGTGTTTACAAATGGACACTGACTGTACTGCCTCAGTGACTTTCATGTTTCCTTATATCTAAGGTAATTTTTTTATTTTATTTAATATGCACTTTTTATCAAAAGGTAGGTCCTCAGGAAAGTGTGTCGCAAATTTCTGACCAAAGGGATAATTGCTTCTTGATACATAATTTTAATTTTTTTATATTTCATATATTATATTGTGCAAAAATATAAAACTAACAAAAATCTTTGAAAATCAGTATGAAACCCGGATTTAAGGTAATAACTAAAAGAAGGGAAAGCATTTAAATGAAATTTACATTTTTTGCTTCTCCACATTAACATTTGGTACTAGAAAAAAAAATGTAAAGCACTTTTATATACATGCCAAAATCCACGAGTGTGAAGCAGTGGGCAAATGCTAGTTTGTAATAAACAGACAGCTGTCAAGGATACCAGTAATCTATCTATATCTATAAAATGAAAACCGGATAAATTGGAAAAATAAACACGCAGAAACTACTGAGCAGATTTCGATGAGATTTTCACCATTTCATAGCTTAGAATCTCAATGTAGTTGTTTGGTATGTTTTATATTTCAACATTATGTAATTCTCGATATCTAAATGGAATTCTGAACTTGTGATGACAAATACCAAAGTCGGAACCATTAGATGTTGCATACTCCGCAGTCAGCACAAAAGACAACAGCTACGATGTCTCTGGCCATAGCCTTAATAAAAGTAATTTACAATAATAACTATTTTGCATATTCCACACGAAACAAAACTTGAAATATTCTTTCCTTTAATTCGGGATGTTCAGTTTTTAAAGGCCACAGATGGCCGTATCGAATGCAAGAAATTAATAACGAAAATAAAAACAGAGATTTTCTTTGATCCCAATCTCTGTTAGCACAACTACAATCTCTGGCTATCATATACGGTTTAGGAAAACTGAACATTTTCGTATTACACTCTGCACTACACACGTGAATTTCTGAAACAATTTAGCTTTCAATTGTATTATAATTTATTTAAGTTCTCAAGATATCGAATATTAGACAAAATATCTGGCATTCAGAGGCATTCGGTTTGTAATTATTAATGTGTAGGTGATGTTCTTTAGTATAAATAGAACGTATTATTAAGCCTTTAGTGTTGCAAGTAAAAACAGTTTAGGACAACAAAGCAGCTTTACTTCATTTTATGATTTATCACATTGTTTATTAATGCAGTTTCTATGATAACCATGGCACCACCGTTTGTAACTACCAGACATAAATCGAAAGTAAAGAATTTCTTTTTTCGTATCTCGCTTATTTCTGAATTCCGATGAAACTAAGGAAAATGGAAGTGTCTTCTATGCGATATAAATAATGAAGGAAAGGGAAATTAACCCACCACATACCAAAGTTGACAGCTGCCATGAGAGAAAACACTTGGTGGACAAACAAATACATATTATTTTCGGCAACTGCCTTCTTCAATGGCAGATAAACAGGTCAGAGTCATTGGGTGACGTTCTGTGTGTGCACACGTGTTGGAATAAACAGACACATTCCAGATACATTTTTACATATGTGGTATGTAATAATGTGTATAATGTTTCGATTTTTGAGCTGCAACATTAACAAATGTAAGGAGGTTGAAATGAAACCTGGATTAAAATGAAAACTAACAATCCATATTAAAGCATCCAAACCACCCCATTCTTAGAACTGTGATGCTAAATCACCGTTTAGTTTAGAAATAGAAATGGCTGTTTTGAAATCAATGAAGCATGCTAAGTATGAGCCTATTCAGACAAATAAAAATAGTGTACAGGTAAATCAAATCAAACCCACTCCTTTCTTGGTAGGGTGTGGGTGTATCTAGGTATGCTTTAGTTCCAGAAATTGATGGCGCGAATTGTATGAAACTTGGTACATGTTTCTCATTGCATGAATAAAAACAGTGTATGGGTAAATCAATGCCAACTAAAACGGGCAACGCCGGGATCTCTGCTAGTTATATATATGAGAAACCTAACCAAACTGAAGACATTCCATTTATAATTTGACCACTCGCCAACCTTAATTAATTTCCAACATTACCTAATCTGAATGTTTAATCTTACCTGAAGTATCCCATAGATCGTCAAATAGACCATCACTTTTTTCATGGGGGGTACTTGTCTTCACAGCACTTGGTGGTCGCTGACTTGAACTGACACTGTTTGAGAGGATTTTTTGATTAGAGGGTTTGGGAGTCCTGAAAAAAAAGAAGAAAAACTTTTAAAATAATATGATTAAAATTAGAATAATTTATATTTTTTTATCTTGAGAGACTAATTTTACCTAGATGGAGGAATCAGATTTGCAGGTGATGAGAAAATGTCATCTTCATCTGCGTCAGTGCCAAACAAACTGTCCAATTTATTGTTCACAGGAGATTGTTTCTCTACTTTAGTTACTATTTTAGTTTTGGTATCTGCCAACATAAGGACGAGCAGTTAAATATAAATATAGAGCTGTAAATAAAAATCTTATGAGCTGTTATACAAGGATTATCAACAGCACTGCACAGTTATTAGGTCTTCCTAATACAATAAGGACAAAACTATTCAGTTTTATTAAACCTCTAGTCTTAGTTTAACAATTTAAACAAATATTCCAATCAAAATGGGTAGCTGTATATTTGCAATGCTGGAGAAATGGAGTGTCATTGCACTAACTTAAATTAGCTATCATTTACAGTTACATATCAATACTTATTGCTTCCCCACAAATATAAGTATTCACAGCAAAAATATTTATGCCGGCAATTCAGAATGCAAGTTGCCTCAGATAAATAAAAAAAAAAGCTTTCAGACCAATTCCTAACAGTAATTAATGAACATTAATATTAGTAAAAAATAAAGATAAATTTAAAGGAAAAAAGTACACAGTGATAGTGTCATTAGTTATCACAGCTTCCAGGCATATCAAAACAGAAACAGGCAATAATGAGGCAAAAAAAAAAAAAAAAAATCATCATTAGTAAAACGTGTTCTTTTTCCCCTTATGGCTTTATGTTTTGTCGACATTGAGGTCATTAGAGGACGGAAAGGACTGGGAGCAAGGAACAGGAAGAAATTCGGCCATAGCCTTATCAAGGAACCGTCCTGGCATTTACCTGGAATTCTTTGAGGAAATTATGGAAAGTCCAAATTTGAATGTCCAGACTCTGATTCAAACCCACACCCTTCCAAATGCAAGGCCAGAGCATAGTAAGATGAGTTTTTATGTGGCTATGGTTCGAAGTACTGCTTTCCAATTCAACGCAAAGCATATATCTAACATGTAAAATGTAATACAGTATGATATTACTTTAAAAAGAAGAGAAACTTTAGTAACATCTCCCAAACCCGTTATCTCCATTTGACATGGTAAAAACATCTTACAATAATATAAATGTCAAAGTTTGAATGGATGAATGTTTGGAATATATGGCTCAATCATGCCCTAATTGCTCAACAGATTTAAATGAAATTTGGCTCGGACTTGGTATACAAACTGGGTACTAACATAGGATAATTTTTATCCTGCAAAAATGAATGGTTCCTTTTGAAACTGGCATTATCAATTTGCAATTCAGGTAAGGGTGTCAGGGATTGGAATGAGTTACCAAGGGGAATGATGATTAAGTTACCGAAAACGTTAAAAGAATTTAAAGTAAAAATTTGTAGAGGGCAAATGTAGGTGGGTGCAGGATAGGGGAAAGTTGGGTGTGTAGGGAAATTGCCACCGGAGTGTGTGCTCCATTGCAATTAAATTAAATCAAACACCAAAAAGTCTCCTATTTTGTGGATGGTACTACTAAAGTGTGATCAAATTCTAATCCAACACAAAGGAAATCATTACCATCATTGCACATGCTACATACACCAATACATAACTCATATACCAACTTAACTGTCCTATATTGCTCTAGTTCTTACACAAGCCTCACAATCAAGCAGCTTTCAATCGAACAAAATGCTACAGTGGAACAGTTTCTAACTTTTAACCTAAACCATCCAGTGCCACCCATTTCCCTTCTGCAACTGTGAAAAAACTCAACAACTGTTTTACAAAAATGGCAGTCAGAGTTTTCATGGAAACTATAACCACTTTTGAACTTAACAAATGAAAACTAGCTTACCAACATATTCAGGATGTCTGGCATTCACCTGGAAAACTTCATTAAGATCCTACCAATAAACTTACACTTACTGCTTACTAATTTATATATTCTTTCCACATTTTTTCTAATATTCCTCCTTTATTTATGTATTTTTTTTATCATTATTATTCAATTTTACACATTTGAATCTATTTCTGTGTTCTGCCACCAACAGCGATATTTTTTTTTTTCAATAGGTATTGACAATTTACTCTGTTTTACTCAACCTCCTCCACATCGTCAACACCGTTTTTCATAGCTCAATCATGCTGTAGACTGCAGTTTTTATGTACCTCCTGATAGCAAATATCTTACACCTTTCTAGATAAATGAGACACAAAATCAAAATATTGTAAAATTATGTTCACCTCATGTATGGTATGTTCATCGTTGCCCTCCTGCCTTCAACTCTGTTGAATGACAGGTTTTATTTTGAACTTAAAAATGAGTGAACTATTGTGTAGCATAACCCATGAAGAATGATGTCTAGATATGTTTAAAAAGTATGAAAATTGGATTATTATTATTAATGTATCCATCCAGGTTATGACTGCACCAGCTACTGTTAAGCAGCATTAGTAAACAATAAATAAAATTCCATTAATTTATATGAAACTTGCTGCTATACATTTCATATCAGTACTCTTATTTTTAACATGGTTAATAAAAAAAATCAAGTCCTTAAATAAAAGGTCTAGCAACACAGTTAATATAATGGAAGAAGCCAAAAATGAGAAAAAGTCTTGAAATTGAGATACAGCTCATCTAACAAATTAATGTTTCTTGTACATTTGCTGGATTTCAACTTACTATAAATGCACAAGCAGCAGGGGTTGTAACACATCTTAGAATTTCGAATAATGAAATTAGTTGCTGAGATAGCGAGTTCAGTTGAAGTATATGGGACCACCCTTTTAAAGTCTTTTTTATAGTAAATTTTGCTAATATTTCCCAGTAATATGTCCCATATAAGCGTTTGTTCAAGTGTTAACAGTAAATTCAATAGTTAAATCCATTTAAACAGCTATTAAGAAACTTAACCTTAGATTTGAATATGTAGTATTTGACTTTCATTTAAGTTCACTAAATCAAGATATTTCTTTAGTTCAAAAGATGTTTAGGTAAATAAATAGCCAGTAGAGGATTAGTTTTGTTGTTAAAAGATCTTACTTAGAGTCTGAATATGTTTAAAAGTGATTTGCCGGTTTAGAATTTTATCACGTAATTTTCCACTCCAAACTCGAAGTATTTAGGTATTAGAGAACAGTCAAGAAGTTGAGTGATAGATAGAAAGCATCATAATTTCGGTTGAAACAACATATTAAAATTTTAGAAAGATTCATGCATTCTAAAGACCATTTTTGAATTTAATTTGATATAGCCAGACGTGATTCAGATAAAAGTTCGAAATTTCAGTCTTTTTCGGGGATTCATGAAAAGAAATTATATTCAGGATAAAGTTTATTTAAATATAAAGATTTCTGTAAAAGTTCTAGTTCAAAAGATAAAAGCATTTAATAGTAATAAAATAAAATGGGTTTTGGCACGAGTAAGCGCTTGGACAAAATGATGCAATTGCTCGGCGTTCGGGTGGAGTGAAATTTATAAAAATTTGTAATAAATCAGGGAATAGACTTAGAAATTCCAAATTTGTACAGTAATAGTTTTTCATAAGGGAAAATTGTTTAGAGTTATTTTCAAGTCGATATTCAGAATATTTCAAGACATTAAATTTTGTTTTCGAATTTTAGACCAGTTTCAAAAATAGGTTAAATTCTTTATTTAACATCGGAGCATAGATGAGCAATAGGAGAGTAGAATCAAATTTGTTTCAGCTCAATAGGAGCAATATTTCGGAAGTTATGGCAATCACATTTTACGACTCTTTTCTGGCTAAACTATTAAAGTTACAAAATTTTTTATAATAACTTAATTTGACGTTCGTAATAATATCTTGCTACTAACAAATTTTCAGAGAGCTAGGATTATTTTTACTGTCATGATCAAATCAGATTCGTAACATTTGTCAGAAACTGATCAGCTATCGTATCAAATTCCTGAGAAAGTCAAGATAAGGAAGTTCTCACGGTCCAAGAAGAGGCGATCCTATATATATCCCCACCAGAGCCTAAGCTCGCCCCATTCTAGAAGCAGCAGTTAGTCAATGTAGACGCATCATGTAGGGTGGCCAGCTCTGGGCTCGTGGTGCGGCAAACTGTTAGTTTGTTTAACATCGTTAGAAACTTTGTCATCATGGGAGGAGCTTTAATTGAAAAACTCATGTAGCTAAGAAATCGTGGTAGCGTGGGGTTCGGTCGAGCTCGAATGGTCAGTCGAATCTGTAAATTAAATTTGGAAAGGTTGTCTGATTGCCTGTGCAGTACATTGACTTTGTATCATTTTGAAGAATATATTCATCTTAGCAGAAGTGAACTTTCATCATTGAACTATCACCTTTCCCTAGTTTCTTGGTTAAAACTACGGTGGCGACTGTGTTAAGAGCTTAGTCAGTACTGCAATTCATTAGGTTTGCACAATCACAGTTAAGATGCAACTTTGTGCACCAACCCCAGCACAATCTAAGTTTCTTACAGGGTGCTATAACATTTGTATAATTATAGCTGAATGTTATATTTAAATACTAAAGTCATAGAGATGGGACAAAAGCACTACAGCATCACAATCATCAATGGCATTGAATTTGGTCTAACTGAAGAGGAATGTTTGCAGTAGTTAAAGTCAGTAATTGATGATGGTACTTTGAGACTAGTGTTTTTAGTTGCTATGGCAAATTTAAAAGGGGCACCATTACTTAAGAAACAAACAACATGGTCAAATACTATGTTCAGCATGCTTCTTCCTTTCACCTATTCCACTATGCAGGGTTATCTTTTTCTGGATGTAACGTGTTTGGGATTTGGCTAGCTTGTTACAGAGCCTGATGCCTAAAAACTATGTTCCACTCTGACCACATACGACCCATATTCACATAACTATAAAAGATGATTTTCAATTAACATTAACAGTAACAGACATTACTTTTAGCATTGCATCAACAGGTGTACATAAAATCCTGTATGTACAAATGCAACTATGGAATACTGTACTGCGCTGTGCTGTATACAAGAAATAGAAGAGAAAAAGGATAAGAACAGAGAATCAGTCAACAAGTTAAACAAACAGAGATACAGCACACCCAACAAATCATTGCTTCTTGAGTATGTGTTGGATTTGAACTTACTATAAACACACAAATAGCAGAGGTAGTCCACTATTAATATTATTGTAGCCGAGTGTTACATTTAAATATAGGCGTGAAATTTGGAATGAAAGTGTTACAACACCACAATCATCAATGACACAAACTGGTCTATTTAAAGAAGAATCGTAGCAGTCATCAAAATCTATAAAATTGTATTCAACATGGAATCTATGTATTTCTACAATGAACTGATTTGGCAAGAAAATGAAGTATGGGTGTTGGAAGATGACAACAGTGAGAAAAAAATACAAACTGAAAAAGTACTGCATGATATTTTCCTCTGAAGTACTTGACTAGTGTAGAAGCTGTCAAGTTTAAGTGCAGTCTTCACACCATTACAAACACAACACTGTATGCCTAAATTCTCCAAGAACTAAAAAATTTTAACCTCCTTAATCCACCAGCACAATGCATCTTCAATAATGCTGTAGTAACTGTTAACATTTCAGTTCATACTGCAGTTATTTTTTTTAACCTCAAATAGAATTAGCTTTATTACCAATTTATTTCAGACGACAATAGTTTAACCCATACCACAAATGGATGCTGTTCCTCCCAGCTAGGGGAACTTCACTTTCAAAAATCAGTACTTTCAATGAGAAAGAATATTGAAACAGATATGTGAATGGATACATAATTTCTCAACTGTACAGCCCAAATCTGTCGTCACAGGGAGAGAAGCATCTACTTTTCTAGAAGAGAAGCAAGCAACTTATGGGGAAGCACAATAGGACCAGTTCTCTTCCCGACATTTATAAATTATCTTGGAGAGAATATTAATAGTCATTTAAGATTACTTGGTGAAGATACAGTTGTATATAGGAACATAAAGGATTCTACTGATTTTTATGATATTCAATGTCATCTTGACATTATTTGAACAATGTGATCTCAACAACAGTATACAGACATACAGAAGATCAGTGTGAATAATGGCGACTTAAATTTCAACAGGTGAAAATTATTGCACATAACAATTAAGAAAATACCACTTCCCCAAGGAAATTCAATTCTTGTGTGTGTTAAATCCATAAGTACTTGGGTGAAACACTAAAAAGCACAATTAAATGGGATCAGCAACCAATATTGTCCATTAGAAAAGTTAATTTCTGATAGTGATTAATAGTTCAAATTTTGAAGAATTGTAATGTATCTGTAAAGAAAAGAGCATATTAAATTTTTATTTCATCATATGGAGTATTGTTGTGACTTACAGAATCCTTATCACAAGGGTCAGATAAATGGTATTAATGTGCATAGAAGAGGCATATGTTTTATGAGCACTAACTACAGTCCTTATGAAACTGTCACAAAATTAATACACAGAATAGGACTGGGATTCTTTGGTATCAAGATGACAGTTTCTGCACAAATTTACTGATTAGCATGGAAACAGATCCAGATTTTAATTTTAATTTTTTTTTGGGGGGGGGGGGGTGGCTTGGGGCTTGACTTGGGTGAAGGTAAGCTTTATAGGAGGGGGGTCGACGATAGAAATTTCATGTCACATTTTATTTCAGATTGCCTCCCTTGTAAGAACAGTGTAGCTAAAAAAATAGATTCCCAAAATTACAATGTCGTCGGGGGTGACCTAGATGCTTTTTGGGGGGGGGGGGGGTGAGGGGGGCTTGACGTCCTTATCGCTTCCCTCCTGGATCTGCAACTGGAAACAACTTTTTTAATTTATGAATGTAGTGGGCCAAAAAGATAAGATTGATAAGATCAGGAAAACATAGTGATGCCATTAGGGATTGGAATGTGCCATAGTTTTCTGTGAACTGCAGAGTATAGATATAGGTTTCTTCTAACTTGACCAGTTAAATCATATTTCAGTTGCCATTTTGAGAATTAATACAACAATTATGATGTCAAACAGAAGATTATAAAAAAAATAGGTAAAATATAAACATGGAACCCTAAACTGTAAAGATTTGTTAAAAACCGTACTCAAATTTATTATAATAATATGCACTGAGGTATATGGGGTAGGAAAATTAATTCTGTGATGTGATTACACACTTTCAAAATCAGAAGTCAAGCCAACCTTTTTCAGTTACACTTTTTCTAGATTCAGTTTCATTCCACAAGGGCTCTTCATCAACTGGTTTTTTCCAGTCATCCAGATCATCAAACAAACCACCTCCTCCAGAGTATTTGCCACTCTTCCCAAAGAGAACATCATCCTCTTCCTCCTCCTCAGGTGGCAAGAACAAATTACCTACCAAATCAGAAACAAAGAAACATAAATTTTGGTATATCAAGTATACAAACTCTATAGAAGAACAATAGTAAATAATTAGTCTGTTGTATTACTTCTTCAAATAACTCTTCCCAGCAGTATGAAAAAACCTAACCAAACTGAACCCTCGCAATAACACTACTATTGAAGCACAAATGAATCCCAGACATTTGGTCCAAAATGAGTATTCCCAGAGCACTTCTGAAACTGAAGTTAAGTAATGACTCTCTCAGGAATAATTGTTCTACTGAAGGAACATTTTACCACGAACAGCATGAAATACGTAGTTAACTGTGATATACTAAATTTAAATTCATTTGCACCTTCATAGAAATTTGAACTAATGATTATGCTGATAAGATTACACTGGTTCACACTTTATATCAAAAGTGTTGCATAGAACCTATGATTGGTGTAAGATATATAAAATTTTGGCATACATTAACTCACTATCATCAACACTATCATTGCAACCTTTAGAACGTTTCCAGTTTGTCTGTACTTATTTTTTAAAGCAGACTACTGACTTGCTTGGACTAGCACATTTTTGAAAGGTTAAAGGGATGCTTTACCACCAGTCAGCGATACATGAAGTTTGTGTTTCAAGCAACAATGGAGTATGTAAAAATGTTGAAAGTCACCATTAATGTGGAAAGGACAGGCAAAACACACCTACTCAAAGTTCAGCTTTGATGAGTGTCGATTGTGTTTTGCTTGTCATTTCCATACAGACATCCCCTCATGGCATTTCTTCTTACTCAATTATCTCCCTTCCACTTTGGTGAGTGGTGCGTGTGTTGACTTTCCTTTCCACGTAACTAGTGTTCTATGAAATAAGATTATTTTTGTTTGTGGAATGTATAGGTTATGAGGCAGAGATTGAGGATCATTTCAACATTCAACTATTTGGCTATGGAAAACCATCAAAAAACAGTATAGAGTACCCATGATCTGAAACTTGGCCCATTGTACCTCCTCAACCAAAGGTGGTGGCACTTTAACAAGTGCAGCCACACTGGTGAGTTTTAATACATTAACTGTGTGTTAATTCCTTAAAGTATAATCACAAAAATCATAGCTTACATATAATTTCCACATTTACGAATGTCCATAGGATTTGTACACCTAAAGAAGGGTGAATTGCAATAATGTATTTGTTAAGTCGTAGCTACGAACAGATGAGCAAGACAAGCACACACACACACACACACACACACACACACACACACACACACACACACACACACTGTTTTTCAACAGAGATTATAAGGTAGAGAGCAGTAAGTTATTATTTATTTATTTTTGCTTCAGGCTTAACGCCCTGTTGACATCAAAGTCATTAGAGGCAGGGAAAGGACTGGGGGACAAGGAACGGAAAGGAATTCAGCCACGGCCTTTTGAAGGATGCATCCCAGCATTCTCCTGGAAACCACAGAAAACCCAAATCTGGATGCCCAGTCGGGGATGCGAAAGTGAGACCAGAACATTAACCATTCGCCCATGCTCGTTTGCTTGGTTTTAAAGTGGACAATGTAATAACTTCCGTAAATTATTGCTAGAAGACATAATGTGTTGAATAGATAAAAAATGAATAGTTAGTGACAGTAAAATTTACTTCCTAGCTGCTACTATATTATTTTAAGTTGGACTGAAAGCTTATGTTAAATGTTAAAGAACGATGGTCATGAGAAATGGACACAGTAGAGCATCAACTATTAGATAGTACAGTTTTGTATAAGTAATATCTGCAGATTCTGCTAGTTCTTGTTAGCAGTGTTTATCTTGTTGGTGATGAGGAATGAACAAATACATATCTATTTGTGTGTGGGAATGTAGTTTCCTGTCTATTCTTTAAAACATATCTTTTTTAGAAATGAAATTTAAAGATTTTGATTATTGTTTGAAACATTGTCACCAGGTTGGGCTATACAGTATAGTAATGGACAACAATCAGCAATTACACATAAGGATAACCACATTACACATAAGGATAACCACATAACACATGTAATGCTAAATGAAATAATATAAAAATGATAAACTTATTTTCCAATGATTAAATATTTCAGGAACAATATTACAAACTCTAGTTTTACAACTTTTTAAATTAAAATTAACCAGTCTATTTGTTACTGAGTAGATAATTTCACATATAAGCTAAATATAAAAATATAATTCATAAACATTTGACTTCTTGCTGAAAATATACTACAATAATTCAATTTGTAGAGGAAAATTACTAGACATGGGTGCAAAGAATGGAAAATCTGACTTTTCTGTCACCTAATATCATCCAAATTTATTTAAATGAATATTAAAACTATAAAGTAAATTTGTAAGGAATTACTGGCCAAGAGATCCCAAAAGTTAGTTTGGCAACCTAACAACAATGTAAGAATGACTGTAAACATTTGTAATTACATTATGTCAGAATTAAGACTGTGAAACACTAAAATACATGTTTAATTCACCAAGAAGTTCGTATATTAATTCCTGAAATTCTTATTACATTTAAAGGTTATTTGTTTCATCTATAGTCAATTTGCTCAGCTTCAGGAAGTCAGTGGTTATGTTGATCATTGCTTAGAATGTACTAGAAGCCAAATAGAGAGATGTTTAGCATGTATTTTTACAATGAGTAATTTTATTGGCCTAGCCAATGTCATACAACATTTATCAACCAATACAAGATGCTTTAAGGAGGACTAGCTAGCAGCAGATAGCATCAGAATAATACAATAGTCAATAAAGTATTCTAAAAAAAATGCACACATTACGCAGGCAAGGGAAATAGTAGTATTAATTTATTAGTGTCAAGCAGAGGAGGAAAAGTTAGATGCCATAAAGAAAGAGGTATGTGAAAGAAGAAGAAATAATTAGCTTCATGACCTAATTCTGTCAACACAATACTAGCTGCCACATACAAAAAAAAGTGATAAGGAGGCATTTGTGTGTCATATCAGGACTCAGTATTTTGCTGTATGGACAGTTAGAAATATACAAATTGAGTGTAGAGGAGTAGAAACCTTGTTTTAATTGAAGGTTGCACATTTAAATGCCTACAGTGTAGCTCTCTCAATAAAATTAACTGAAGAGCCACAAAAACAAAGAATAAACAAGTCAAATTGAAACTACACGAGAATATACAAGATGGTAAGTGAACAAACAGTGATATGCTACTGCATGGTGGCTACAGGAAAGAAAACAAATTAAAAGTAACTGTTTCCACACAAAAACTTCTTAAAATGGTATGTTTTTTACTTGTAGCAGGCTTTTTAGATATATAGAAAATGTTACAAGCAAACTTTACAGTACAAGTGGTGTTTTTTTACAATTACGTTCAATGCAAATAAATGTGTATATACACCAAGTTATTCTCAAACTCTCATGTACTAAATCTTCTGTAAACTGTAATATCTAAGAGAATTTATGTGGCCATAAAACTTTGAAATTGTTATCTAAATATTAAGCTTATATTTACTAAAACCACCAAAAAAGTGTATATATTAAGTAAACAGTTGCTTTATAAAACCAAAGTTCAAGAGAGGCATTGCTGAATTCTGCCATAAAATTTGTTTATGGATGATACTGAGCCAGGGGAGTATAAAAATATTTTGAATTGATGACAGTAAGCTGGCTTCTCTCTCCATCAGAAGAATAAAATGCTTCCTTACCACTGTTCTTTGGTTGCTGCTGAGCAGTAGTTCTGTCCCTTGTGGCAGCTCCCTGTGTCGCCTGAGGCACCACACCCAGTTTGGCAGCCAATTCTGCAGCAAAATTGCTCGGCAGCATTGCCTATTCACAGAAAGGATTATATAAGTGTGTTAGATATATTAAATTATAGGTACTGATAAACAAATCTGTACATAACTTTGTCATAGGCTTTGGTCAGGGTCTGGGGTTTTTGAACCATCTATCAGACATTTTGATGAGGTTTACCGTGTTTGATTATTTGAACAGACGAGCATTAAATTTCAAAGAAGTTACAGTGAGTGTGTCATCTCACTATCGTCTTTAGTTCCATTCCTAAAATTCAAGGTGTCTTTTCCAGAATCCCCAAAATTACCTTAGTTCTCCAGATGATTTCCCAATGATAACAACTGATGTACTTAATGTCATTGTCATCCAATACCCTGATTCAGATCAACAAATATCTATACATCTGCCAACTGAAGACATCCAAACACACACACACACACACACACACACACACACACAGAGCAAGGCCCATCACAAAGACCACAGGTAACTGATGAAAAGTTGGTTTGAAATGTGCAATTCAAAGATGCAGCAGAACTCAAAAATTATGATAATATGTAGAAACCAATAATTATATTATAAGCGTTGTTTTTTTTTCTTTCATTGGTAAACATAACTGATTTTCTTCTCAGAAATATGTCTCCAGTATCAGTAGTGAACAGCAGTTGGAAATATGATGAAGCCTAAAGCTAAATTTGAACAGAATTTGAAAAGTTAATTTTACAATAGCATAAGAAACTGATAAATGGGACTTGATAAGATTAAAATGTATGTTTAGCAAAATAATTCACATTTGTCAACTTGTCGCGGTCGCTGATTTTAGTATAGATTTTTAGAATAGATTTTAGTGGTAATGAAGGCAGTGTGTTTCCAAGCCAGTGCAATAGTGTGAAGACTACACCGCTACTATATGACACCCACGGCAAGGTCGCTGGTCTTGCAGTCCTTACTGTGGGAAACTCGACCAACACGACTGGTACACGAGGCTTACACACTATGAACACGCGAACCACACGCATGTTCGTCATGACAAACAGCCAATGAGAAGAAGGTTTTCCCCACCTTCCAGAATCAAGGGCGCCTTTTTGCGCACACGATTCGCCCCAGTCCGTGATGTGAAATTTCGTAGGGCATACCTGTTACCATGCAATTAGGCCATTTTAGGCATTTTTCCATCAACCTTCCTCTGCTGGCTTGGGACGCATTCTGCGTTAGTTTTGGATCCTATGGTCCATCATTCCAATATCGCAAAATACCGATTTTATGTATCAATTACATGTAACTGTACCG
Organism: Vandiemenella viatica; assembly: GCA_031002005.1. Taxonomy (NCBI): domain Eukaryota; kingdom Metazoa; phylum Arthropoda; class Insecta; order Orthoptera; family Morabidae; genus Vandiemenella; species Vandiemenella viatica. The sequence goes on from CM061914.1 coordinate 44,066,888, forward strand.
TACCTCCACTTTCAACAATAAATCAAGTAGTCATAACTCGTCCTATCATTTCAAGGGGCACCTACTTCCTGATTTTAAGCAAATTAAGTCTCTGTGTGCATGTATTTTATCCTAGCCAGAAGCTTACGGATGCCGACTGGAAACCAGAAGTACCTCAGCCGACAGTAAGTAGATGCTAGGACGGATCCACAGTGGGTAAGTTCGCCACTCGCTCGGTTTACATGCGACAAACTGACCAACAGAATATATTCGGCAATGTGAAATGTCATATCTGTACACTTATAATATTTCTTAGTATACAAAATATATCATCAGCTTTTATCTAAATTTCACATAGAACTTAAAACGCATTAAGATAAATTCTGCAATAACTGAAAAAGCAACAACGTGCATACAAAACAGGTCATGTGAAAAACTATTCAAGATAAATAAAGAACATGGATCCTTACTGCCAGAAGTATATTTGAAAGATACATGCTCCCCTGACAAAAATGAACAGTTGAAGTATCAATTAAATATACTTTTGCGGTAACTATTATTAAGGCATATCCTATGTTTGAATTTCTTAAGCAGGGGTGAGTTTGTATTCAAAAAGATAATTTAGTATGCTCTAATTATGTGATTAATAAGCAAGGTCAGCATTAAACAAATGCAAAATTTATATACAGGGTGAGTCAAAAAGGACTTTAGAACTTTGGAATGACATAGAAATTTGTTGAGATAACTTACAGGATTGGGAGATGTGTCATTTTGTAACAAATAACCTCATGTTTGATGCACTATGTGTATCATCACACCATTCTGACACCAGGAGCGCCAGCGCAGTGCACAGTTAAAATGGCTACTTTCACTGGTGTGGAGCGTTCTCACTGTGTGTTTTGGTTTCATAAAACGAATGATGCAACAATTCTTTGGCATAACTTTCACACTGAATATGTAAAGAACCTCCAAGCAGGCCTACAATTTACTCTTGACATGTTGAGACAGCCCAAAAGAATAGGTGTTTTGTGCACTTAGTAAAATGAAAGTGTACGGCCCTTTCTTTTTCTTGGAGAAAACTGTCACTGGAATTGTGTATCTGGATATGTTTGAAAACTTTTTAACACCACAGATCGATGAAGATGACTGAGATGGGACGGTTTACTACCAGCAAGATGGTGCACCATCTTATTTCCTCATGGAAGTCCGAGATTTCCTAGATAATTGCTTCCCATGTCAAGGGCCACATCACTCCCCAGACTTGACACCACTGGATTTCTTTCTCTAGGGTTTCATTGAAGATTGTGTTTATGTTCCTCCCTTACCAAACAATTTGGCAAACCTGAAAGATCGAATATACACTGCTGTGGCACAAGTTACGGGACCAACCAGATCTCACCAGAGGGGGGCGGGGGGGGGGGGGTCTGACCAGATCTCACGTAGTCTCACCAGAGGGGGGGGGTGAGAGGGAGGGGGGTCCAGAAATCCGGAAAAACACTTCACGTAATTTATGGATGCCCCTTTAACTGATTTTTACGGGACGTTCACTGACGGGTTGCAGATCTGACATAAAGTAACATAGGATAACTTTTTTATCTTGGAAACATTTAAGGTTTAGTGAAAAAAAAAAGCCTTCAAAATCTTGAAAAACACGAAGTCGTGGGAAGCGGCTAGTTTCGCATAATTGTTAAAATCGTATCTAAATTTTACAGTAGATTTCAAGTTATAAGTGAACAGACAGGCAGAGTAGGACAAAAAGATAGATTTTGAAATTTCTAAATTATATTCCATACCAGAAAAATACTAAATATTATGAAAATTGGTTCAGCCTTTTTGACTTGATTGAGTAACAAACAGATTTTTTGATTATAATATCAGTGGGTAGATAACGAAGGATTTTTGTACTACTAGAAGAAGATATCGGGAATGCAGTTGTGGGTAAAGTTAGTAATTAATATAGACTGACGGAGAAGAAGGGAGGGTACAAAATACTGGGTTGAACAATAATGAATGGACGGCTACCATAATCATAAAAATATAAAATAAAACCATTATATTATTATGAACAATGCGTATACAATTTTTATTAGCTGGAGACATTTATTAGTATCTACTTAATGTATGACCACAATTGTACTACAATTTGCAAGACCAAAAAATCAATATTAATAAACCATTTTAAGAAGAAAAATTTTATAATCTATATAACAATATAATTTGTTTCCAATTCAAATGTATATTGTTGAACTACAGCTCTAGTTATAAATAAGTCAGTGATTTGTTGAAGGTCCAAATTATCCGCTATTTCTCGTTTTACCTGCACTACCATGTGATCATAGAGTCTTTGTTGGTATTAGTATTCCTTAAACAAGTTTTTGTTCTCCATACTTTGGGTAGTTAGATATTTGGGAACAATCATTCAGGGACAAAGAATGCAGCTTTGATAATTAAAGTAAATGCCAAGAGGAAATGACTGCACTATTTTGATTTTTTTTTTTTTTTTTTACACAACTACAAACATATTGCAATGTCACTCTCAGTGGTAGATTTGAATTACATGCAATTATTATTCACAGACAATGCCAGAAATAGAGGCTAAAGAGGTTATCAGGTTTGAGATTGCCAATTGGCTATTTGACTATTTTTTGAAATGGTACACGTTATTTACCGAATACTAAATATTTTTTGACAAAAGTGCTTATTTTACGTAAAATTCAACGTTAAAATATAGAGGATTTGAAAGACCGCCAAAACGTTCATGTACTGCCTGGCGTGGGACAAAGAAACTCATGACGTCACATGCCAGCAGGCGCTCACTCTACATAAGTAATGTTTGGTTTGTTTCTCTGAATTTGCGTATAAATTGTTGGAAATATGGATTGTAAATAGTGCGTAGTACATCAATCTACAACCACAACAATAAAAACTCTCCAAATAAACATAAGTGTTCCCGCATTAGCTGAAATAGGAAAAAAAGTTGCTGCAACTTGCTCATAGAAACCCAGACGATATTGCGACTAAGTCTCATATCATTTACTGTAAATATAATTTGCACCATAATTTCTTTGAGATTATGTAGTACGATGTTTAAGGCGAGTATCAGTAAAGTAAGGGTTTTTAGGTTCGATCCTCACTTTGGAATATGTTTTGTTATTTGTGAGCGTTTTCTTTAGATACTAGTTGCTGTTGGTAGCACTGCATATTCTTTTTCTAAAATCCACCAAAACATTATTTTTTTCCTGAATGTTTCACAAATTTTTGGATAGCAAGAGTATTATAAACATTTGAGACATAACCAAAAAAAGACTTCAAAACTGAAACTGGACGTTAATGCACACCGATAAAAAGTTAAAAAAAAAAAAAACTGAAAATTACTTGCTCATTAAAAGTAAATACCGCTTTAAATAGATGCATTTATGTCAGAAAGGCAACATATGTGAAAATTCCAACAAAAAGTATTCAAAGCATTCCAGAATTGTTGCGAGATTAGCATGCAATGTTATTGTTAAAATAAATTCACCGCTGAGTTCTTGGGTTTTGTTGCAATGATGATGTATCTCTGGTATGTTTCAAAATTAAAAGCAGGAGGTTTGCATCTTTTTATAAATGTTTTCTTGTATGACAGAAATATATGTTTCACACAGTTGCATGACGTTTTATACTTCTTCTAATAAAAACAAGATTCTGTAAAGCAATAAATGGCAAACAGGAAAAAAAAAATGTGCGTACGAAAAAAATATTATCATCATCAAGGTTCAAATACAGGATCTTCAAATTCCTATAGAATTCTTTAACCCTGCAGCTACCTGGACACCACGGCATCGTTACTTTTCTTCTCGTTAATAGTGAACACTTAAATATCACAGTTTCTACGTGCGTTGAAGTGAACGCGGTTGGTAAATAAATAAAGAATGAATTCAGTTTTGTTGGAAAAAAATATTATTTATCTATAACTATTTATCCGCAGTTAAGAAATATTGTCCATAACATCCAATTATTTAAATGTTGTACTTACCTTATACTGCACTTGCATTTTTCTCGTAAATATCTGCTAAAACAAATAATTTAATTTAAAATTTTATGTCATTCTTATGAAGGATTTCTGTTAATCTCTAACTTCCAGTTTAAATATAAATGATTCTTGAATTGAAGTTATTACATTTTCAAGCTCCGTAGAATAAAAGTCAGTGGTTGTTTCTATAGCTAGTAAGACAAATAATTTACGGTATTTTTCAGCTGTAGGCTTCTACAAATTGTTCTTCATTTTATATTCAATGCAAAATCTCATTATTAACAAGAGATAACCAACAACAAATAATTGAAAAATTGGATAGCGGGAAACACTCCATACACAGCCGTAGCGCCTACCGGCATGTGACGTCACTAAAGCGATCTCCAATTTCAGAGAGTTTTCAATAACATGACAAGAGGCAAGAAAAATTTGACTTTTATTTCACTTTTTTTAATTAAAAACTATCCATCTTTCTTTTCGAATTTAACAAAAAAAGCTTCCTTAAGCATTTATCTATGTGAATGACTACAATTTGTAATATATTTTGAATACTGTCAAATAGCCTATTTCTTGGCCATTTCCTACATGCAAATGGAGAATATTGTAAGCTAAAAGGGATGAAAAACGGTACTGTATACAAATTACCACATCCTGGCAGTAGTGTCACGTGAGATAACATCAAAAGAAACTAACCCAGAGAGACAGAATTTCTTCAAGCCATCATGACACAGTAGTGGCAAAATTGACAGTGACTTGGAAAAAAATGATGTAAAAATAAGAGTGTAGGAAGGAAGCAAAGATAAGCGCAGTATATGTTGCTGCATGATCCTAGCAATGGAATGACTTGCATGGAAAATAATAATGTTGCTCAGAGGAGAAACGAAAGGAAACTGTGGGAAGAGTTAACGTCAAGAAATTACAACAAAGTAACATTGGTGACAGGATTCTGCCAAAGGCCACAACAGGGCAAGCTCAATAGGTTTCAGGAATTGAGAGCGTTTTTTTTTTTTTTTTTTTTTTTAGTGGGGGGGGGGGGGTCATAGATGTATACTATAACAGTTAACATTTCCATTTAGATGGAATATATCCCCGATCTTCTATGTTCTGTTGCATCACATCACAATATTCTAATGTGTGATCTTGAGATGCAATTTGAGGTGTTGCACCAGTCGCAACTTATATGGCTTAAATATTAACCATCTCTTAACACATTCAGTACACTCATGTAAGGGATTGCAAGTTAATGACTGGCTCAATGAACTGGATTGTGCTAACTGCATTCAAAAGCCTTTAATTTTCCAAACAGACTTTTCCCTTGAATGCAGTTGCCATAAGCTTTTCCCTTTGAGCAGACAAACCATGGTCTCAAATTTTTTATACTGAATTACAAATACTTTTCTTCATAGGTGGATCAGTACTGAATCATTGTAGAAAAGCATGAGCACCACATTAACAGGCAACACAGTTTTGCTTGTGACTAAATCTTGTATTGTGAAGATAGAGCTACTCCTTGTTCTCCCTCCCCCCCTCTCCTCACCCTGCAATGAATAACAGGCACTTAAAGTAAGGCTCTTCATTTTCAACCAATAACACTAAAAATTTTGGGACCCCCTGTATATATATATTACAGCTTTTGATAATATTTATAATACAAACTCCTCCAGTAAAGAAGAGAGCAGTACTCACAGAAGGACCTGTGTTTACAGCAGCCTGTGCACCTTCAGCTTCTGGCAGACTCGCAGAATCAGGAAGGCCTGCATGTTGTTGTTGCTTCTGCTTCAGACCTGCCAGCAGGCCCGATTGCTCACTCTCTGGCTCAGAGTTCTCACTTTCACTAGAACTGGCCTTCTGCAAAAAGAAATGAGACATGAATGGAACATGGTATCAGTAAACAAAAAACTGCTGAAAATGTCATCAACCATTCCAAAAAAAAAAAAATCCAAAAGCTGAAAATTTTATTATTAATTAGAGAAGCTGAACATAATCTGTTTAAAGATTGAATGTTAAGTTTGCCTCTCTAAAATGATTAAATAAGACAATACACCAGAAACTACAACAAATCACGTTTGGTAACTATAATTCCCTCTACAATCTAATGACGCAGTTTTCCGTAGAATTGAAGGAGTTGTAACTCTACCACTAATTATTTTTATTTTCTTGAAGGTCAGGGTCACTGATAATTCTCTACAAAATTTATGTACTTAAAAGACTCGAGTCACTGCTGATTTATTTGAAAATGCTGTTTTGTGAATCAATAAATCAATTCTTCTATAGCTTTGAAGAGTTTTATAGGACTGCACCAAGGAATATCATAAATAATATTCTACAAAACATTTTTTCTACAATTAGTTACATTTTGTGTAATCTGATGCATAAATGATCAGTTTTAATACAATAACCACACAGTTTGAATCCAGTTTTTTTTTCAGTTATTTCATTACTACTACTAAAATTTGGTAACATTAATAACAAAATGTCAAACTCTATCCAAAATTTAAGTTTAATTACTGCTAGCAAATTGGAGGTTGCACATCAATATTTACTTTCTTTCTAAAAAAGAATATAGATTACAAGCATTTTTTTGATTAATCTGTAAGTGCTTTCATTTATAGCAATTTTATCTGAAATTATTAATTTCAACCTTAATTAGTCTAACATCATAATTACAGATATATTTATAATTTACCAAATTAAACAAAAAGCTATAACATGAATGATTGGAGGCTTTTCTGGTGTATTAGCTGCATAAAATTTTCCTGGGCCTCCCACTGGAGAAATGCATCAATTTGAAGTGACTTTTTGAAATCACTCTCCAATTTCATCATCTGGCAAATTGTCAAGCTCCCAGAGAGTAAATCCTTATATGGACTGCATTGGGCAACAACTGCCAATGGTATCATGGTGCTTGTTGGTGCAGTGCCGATGGGGTAGGATGCCTACTGGGTCAAGTTTGGTAATGGGGTAGGAGGTGTGGCAGGAGTATGCGCAGTGGAAGGGGACAGTAGGAGATCAGATTGTAATTTGTGACTATCTTAACGGCCGTGTCTCTGCCTCCTTAACTGACAAGATTCTCCAGGAACTCGACACTTTGCCAGAAGATGAAATCAGAGAGAGATTTTGAAACACTGCTTGAAAATTGATAGGCTCCTCCGGTGGGAGGCTCAAGAAAATTTTGTGTATGTATAAAATGATTAGTAAAAGTAAATAAAGTTTTTATTTAATGCAGATACTGACATTCAAACTAGTTTATGAGGTCTAGTTATTAAATAAAGATGGTATCAATGGCAAACTAGACTGTAAAGATTCCAAGCTGAAGGCTTTTAGCCTCAGCAAATATTTATTAAAGTTTAAAAATATGGGAATTTTATTTTAGTAAGAAGAGTGTAGGAAAAGACGTACACAATGTAGGTATTTTAATGATAGAGGGTAGGATTAAATTCCTAACTATAAATCCTAATTATAAATATCAGCATTCATTTTGCAAATCCAGTTGAATGGGAAATTTACTAAACTTTTACCCACCCTCCCCTATAACAGAATGTAGTTCATTTTGCCTTAAAACATTACAGACTGCAGGCTTTTTTGGTCAGGGATTGACACAAATTGGATGATGTTCAATAGAAATTGATGCCAACAGGTTTTGGAGCATCTTTTGCAGATTTAAATATTGTGGAATATGTTTTGAGTTTAAAAGGGTTTATTTAGGGATTTATCCAACAGTTTATGCTTTATATATGATCAGAAACAAAAGAAAATAATATCATATTTTGAGGTATAAAAAACTTTTTAAGAGTAGATAGTTCCATTCATACAGTTAATGTATAAATGAATTTAATTATTTCCTGACAAAGAAACATAATTAGAAAGTATAAAGTGAAGTTTCATTTAGCTCATCCAACAAAGGGGATAGTGAGTGTCGTCGCTAATAATCAAAATACCAGTTCAATACCAGTTCAAGTTGATTAATCAGAAATTAAAGTTTTTAAAAATTAGTAGAGCTTGAAAGACAGTGACAGATAACAGTTTCATATCACAGAAGAAGTTAGAAATAACTGGATCTGGATAATAAAAGATACACGTTTTAGAAGGAAGGCATGAATCAATACTGTTTTCACAATTAAGAGGTTTGTAGTAGAGAGACAGTGTGCAAGATTTTGGAACGAGTGGAATAATATTTTAACATAATTTTGCTGTCTAAACCCGGCTATCTGATGTAAAAATTTTGGAAAAATTAAAAGATTATTTGATGAGCATGAGAAACTGAAGTACTTGTGTTCACGTGAGAGGACCACTCATCAAATTGGTGATGAAACAATGGAAAATGCCACTTTTCAGCGAAAGCATAAATATCAATGGCAAGAGATGAGTTCAAGCTTTTTATCTGCTGTACTCAAGGGTGGCCCTAGCAATTAATTCAGGTGGTGTGAGATGTCATTGTGGCACCTGAAATGTGCAATGTGCATCAAGATAACATACATTTTTTACATCCTACTAATATTATAAATGTAAAAGTTTGTTTGCTTGGATGTTTTTACCGTTTTTTGTCGAAACGGCTAAATGGCTTAGTATGAAATTTGGAATAATTTTATCTCAATTGAAAAATACAAATATGTGTATGAATGCATTATGAATTCTACTCATGCAAAGCCACAGGCAGAAGATAATCTTTATATAGTAATAACAACTCAAACCTCAGAAAGATTAGTACAGAATAGCAGTGGTACAAATGAGAAACAACAACATTAAAAAGGAACACTATATGTTTAAAAAGGTTTATTTAAGCTACTATGGCATACACAATGCTCACATCACATATACATCAAATTCGCATAGTATTTAATATCTTTTTTAAATAAAAAAAATGAGGAAATAAAATCATAACTAAAAGGTCAAGATTTCCATCTGCCTCACTTTTGTCCTTGTGCAATATTATTTTCTGTAGATAAAAGTGCAAGATCTGACAGTATCTAGAGACTGTGTTTACCATAAATAAGTTTTGATAAATTTTAATTAACCAAATTTTCCTTAGTAACAGTTACAGGTATAATTAGCAAAATTCAAAGTGTTGTCCACACATTCGGAAATTTATCCAACCAACCATTTTGTTTCATAAGTTGAACTTTTATTGGTTCTGCCGATTCAAGCTCCGACAACAAGTTTCAGTTAGAAAATTCCTCAACCAATTCACAACCAGATAGCTCACATTTTTCTCCATCAAACTTATTTCTAAATCTGCACAGAATTATCCCAATTCGGACTTTTCATGAATTGTTTTGATAATGTATAAGAACGGCACTGTATCATTAAATTTGGATAATTGGGTAAATTAAGTGACCAACACATTTTCAATTGTGTAGATCATAAGCTAAAACACATTCTTTGTAAACAGTTCTTCTGGATCTGTTGCTATCTCATTTACAGCCTCGTACTAAAACAACATCTCCACTTCTTTTGACCTGACTGGCTTATAAGATTTCTTTAGCTGGTATCAGAGCAAACCAATAACCCCGGTACCCTTTCTCAAATTCCAAGCTGTTCTGATGCAATCGTAAAGCATTTGATAAATCCACTTTCAGCCTGCATAGCCTTACTTACAATATTTACTTGAAACAATGTTTTACACCAAGTCACCATTGCAACTATGAACTCAAATTTCTCCATGATCTGACTCAGAAATAAGGCCTCTGTTGCTGCAACTGAATAATATATTTTCAGAAGGGTGTTGCGATCTGAAGAGTAGTGACAACAAACTGCAGCAAGGCTAGAAACTCCAAATGAGTTTCACATAATTTTTTTGTGATAATCCTTCTAAGTGCTTGGATACCACTTCCTACCATTTTATTGACTGAGAGAATAGAACAAATATTCTTTAAGGAAATCCAGACAAGGAAACCAATATAACTGATGTTTTGGTTGCTTCTGCTATTACCAAATTTAATGACAGCTACATGGATTAAAAAATTCTCAAAGATATTGGTTCAGAGTTCTGCTTTGAACACCTTTGTTTCCTTCCAACATACTGGATCCATTGTCATATCTTTGGCCTCAAAAACTGTTCATATCCAAATCTAACTTTTGAAAAGTTACATTGATAAACAGGTCAGGAAGTCCTGCTCCCAGGGTCCGAAGACTCACTTTCTGGTATGCAAACAATGAAAAACTCACATAATGTTAAAGGCAATTGCTCGACGTGACTGACATCAGGAGATGAATTCAGTGCAATGGAAATGTATTTAGATGTCTTAACCATAGTCAAAATTTTATTACAAACATCATTCTATTTGAGTATATTTGTCAAAATAATAGTCATTCGTCTCCTTACTAGCAATACGCCAGAGATGCTCCATCATCACATGGTCATATTTTCAGAGCAGTTGCAATATACTCAGGAAGTTACAATTATCAGAAGTATTTAATGTTTAAGATCCAAAGCTCTCTCTGAACAACAAAGTTCTGCATGTTAAAAAGAATAATTTTGACATCATTCATTCGAGGATAGCAACCCACCGTATTTTTTGTCTTCAATCTGTATTTACAAATGCTTGACTAATATACTGAAGTTCTTTAATTGAATCAACACTTCTATCCAACTGAGCATGGTGTGCTGGTGATTTGAGGAAGTTTCACAAGTTTTGAATTGCTTTGATAAGTAGCTCCAGTCACCAAATCGTTCTTTTCCCAAATACGAGTGAGGCGTTCTGTTAAATAATAATAATTTTTAAAAAAACAATGATGATTTATAGTATACAAGCTATCTTCTATTATAAGTTTCTCCAGTTGGTATTACTCTTAAAAATATGTATTTGGAAAATGAAATCCATAATTTTTTTTCTTGATTTTTTTTTGTTCAAATAATTAATCTTTGGCTGCAGAGTCAATGAGCAACGATTTTGAAATATCTTCATAATTTGTACTTTAAAAAGGGGATGGTCGTGGAATGTTTGGTATACCCAATACTGTAATATTCTGAAATGCAGACGACGTTCCAGCCATAGCTAAATCTTCTTGTACATGCTGATCTTTATCATCATGAGCCTCACCTGAAGAATGTCTATTAAATTTCCTTTGTCATGTGTTGAACTAGGTCTGGTGACAAAAATTCACATTACTTCTCAAATCTATTTTTTTTTTAAAGCCTTCTCGGTTTAAAAGAGACATTATGCTTTGTAAATATTTGCAATACCAACATTAATTGCAATCACTTAAGGTCTAACAAGGTAGAAATAGATAATTAGATTGAATCTCAGCCCATTAACATGCACCTGCAAGTGAATGAACTTCAGGACTACAGCCCAAAAGGCAGAAAAGGTATAGGAGGTGTGGCACTGGAGAGTGCTAATTATGGGACAAGTTGTGATTTTCTTAATCGTGTTACAGCAAATTAAACTTTCAAAGAAAATTAATTTCTCACTTTAATGCTGAAAATCTTTATTCTTCTCAAAGTTCAAAACCTAAGTTCCCACACAGTTGTAGTCTTTAACTTTACCATATTAAAAAATATCACTGCCATCAGCTACAGATATTCAAACAGAGACATGCACACCTTGCCAGTGCAGCAAGGGGTGGTGCGAGTGGTGTTACTATACCAGGCACTGTCATATGGGGGCAGTGAAAATACAGTGATAGGTAATCTGTGCAAAAAATGAAAAATAAATTATATAATAACTTATCTTGCTATTCACATATTATTTTAACAACACTAATCATCCAGAATTTATAAAAGTAAGAGCTTAAGCTTAATGCATAGTCGTATGTCTTCATAGAATCAAGTTCAAGCAGCTGGGGGGAAAGAGGAGTAAAATGGCTTCTCAAGATGTTCAATGGATGTTTACATAGTTGTGAGATTACAAAGCTCTGGAGGAAAGCTCAAGTTGTAGCACTACTAACACCTGGTAAACCCCCAGATGATGCCAATTGCTACCGCCTGATATCACTCCTCAGCCACGTCTATAAACTTTTTGAGAGGATACTTCTAAAACACCTCTCGCCTGTTATTGAAGACAAATTGATACCTCAACAAGCCGGATTCACAACAGCTCGCTCCTGCTCAGACCAAGTCCTACCTCTAACACAATATATTGAAGATAGCTTCGAAATCGGTTTAGTTATTGCAGTAGTCTCCATTGACCTGACAGCAGACTATGACACGATTAGCATAAAAAAACCCTCTTTCCTAAAGTATACAACATGACGTGGGATTTCGGATTCACAAAAATAGTCTATGAACTTCTCGGCAATAGGCAATTCTTCGTCAGCTTTCAGAATTGAAAGAGCCGTCCACGCAAACCAAAAAATGGACTACCTCAAGGAAGTGTTCTTGCCTCATCTTTATTTAACATCTCACCAATGATCAACCCCCAGACAGCCATTGCATGTCCTTTATCTATGCTGATGATCTTGCCCTAGCTACTCAACATGTGACTTTGAAATCTGTGCATTTCACTTGTGCAATAAATGCACTAAGCGAAAGCTGAATGTGACCTGGAATGGATCGTTGCACAGTGAAAACCCGAAATACCTCGTCATTACTCTTGATAGAGGTCTCACTTTTAAAAGCCAATGTTGCAATATCGAGATGAAAGTATCATCACACAACAATGTCTTAACCCCTTACTGCATACCGGGACATATATGGCACATACCATTTTCTTGTTTCAGGAACACATATTTGAGCAAATACTTTGAAACTGCGTGTTGGGACAGATATAGTACACATTCAAGAAGAGCTGTGCAAATTTTAAATGCAATCTGTTGAGAGAATAAGGTATTATGAAGTATAAATTTTTGCTGTGAGCAGTTTACATCCAAGTTCGGTCATACAAACAGTTGTATTTGTTACAGCAAACATTTGATTTCAGTGTTTATACAATTTCTAGGATGAAAAGGACATCAGTGGACAATTATAAAGAGGTAAGTTTATATATTTGTCCAATAGAATATATGTAATATTGAAAAAGGGATTGTGACAGATACGGCATAATATTCAGTCTTGCTTGTGTGAACAAGCTGGCCCGTATTGAGAAGAAGAAATACGGACAACAATGCTCCTATTTTATTTTGAGTAGCAGTTGCAGATGTCCTCTGGCAAACAAGGAAACCTTATCCAAGAAACTGGGTAGGACAAGAAAATGAAATCCAAAAATAGCTGGACAGTAAGAAGAGAGAGCCTGCGGCAGATCTTCCGCAGTATCAGGATGGGATAGATCACATGCCCGTCTGGTTGGGAAACTGTAATTGCTGCAATTATCCAGACTGTGAAGGAAAATCCTATACAGCATGTCTGAAGTGCAGTCCAATATTGTGCTTGGACAAGGAGAGAAACTACTTCATCAAGTTTCATAAGAAACAGACTGAATTAGTGTTATTTGCGACAAATGTGTATTCTAATTAATAGAAACTGTAATTATTTTATGTAAATAAACTAAGTTCTACAAGTATATTTATATATCTTAAATATTTTCCAAATGTTGCATCATCCATCTCGAAACTGGTATCACAACATGTTAGCCATTATTGCATGCTGTCCCATATATGGCACAAACCCTTAAATCAATAATAATCTCCTCCAAATAAGATTTGGAATTTTTTAAGTATTTTTCTTGAAATCACG
>CM061914.1:44081488-44111475 GCA_031002005.1 Vandiemenella viatica
CAATATCTGTAAAAAACAATGATTAAAGATTTAATTTAATTTTTTTTAATTTAATTTTAATTGCAATGGAGCACAGGCTCCGGTGGCAATTTCCCGACACACCCATCTTCCCCCTATCCTGCACCTACCTACATTTGCCCTCTACAAATTTTATCTTTAAATTCTTTCAAAGTTTTCGGTAAATTATTCATCATTTCTCTTGGTAACTAATTCCAATCCCTGACACCCTTACCTAAAAAAGAGAATCTTCCTACACCCTTGTGCCTGATATCGAGTGCCAGCTTGTGGTCATGGTCATCTTTTCCCTTCCATGCACTACTTTTCATACCTATTGCAATATCTTTCCATGCCTCATCGCCAGTATATGCCCTGTACACTCCCATGACCCTCCTCATTCTCCTCCTGTCTTGCAATGAATCCCATTCCAGCTCCTTTATCATATCCGTCACTGATTGCATTCTGCGATAATTTCCAGAAACAAATCTAGCAGCCCTTAATACCAGCTACAAAGTAGGAGGTTATTTGGCATTGATAAAAATTCAAGACAGTTGAATGAACTATTCATTTTTGGAGTTGTATTATGTTTAATTCACGTATTCTGTTTACTTTAGTGTACAAAATATATAGTACTGTCGGCTGACTTGTAAAGAAAACATTCACTAATGCTGCTTTTTATTTAACTCAAAAAATAAAACAGAATCTACGCACGATTGCAGTGTAATCTTTTGAATAAATCTTTCTTCAAAGGAGTGCTCACGTCAAATACAGAGTGATCTGTGCACGTATTTCTTTCAATATGAAAGGAAATTAATTTATTGCTCCGATCCTCAGTACATATAAGACATAAGCCATTTCTGCTGATTTCATTCTGGACCATTAACTTTAAAAATTTGAAAACACCATCCAAATTGCTGCAGTAGTTTTTGAATGATAGCGGTGGAAAGCTTATGATGACACAGCTTGCTTACAGCTTTTTAATGGTACAGATATGTATTGTTACAAGATAATGATTTTATTCATCGTATAGTCTGTACACTCAAAGTAGTGGGAGAAATTAGATGTGTAAAGTAAAAATGAACTGTTGCATGACTGCTTTTATATTTGGTAAGTTCCTATTTCTACCATAAAGTATTCTTTTTTTCACAAATTTTAATTGCTGCCGTATTAACTTTGGTTAGTATTTATTCCTAATAAGCTGTCTGTGCTAAATGTTCTATTATTGTATGGTGCTCATAAAATAAAGTAGAGCTACATCTTAATGCTCTATGAGGGAAGAAAGCTACTTTTTTTCACTGTTGCATAGTATGTTACAGTTACTCCAAGCCACAGTTCTCTTGCCAAATTTCTTTATTTCTTTTATTTTTGTTAAATTCAATCTTTCATTTAGTACCTACAGGTGAGCAGAAGTAACTTATTACGAAATATAAATAAGGACATAGAACAGAAGTCATGCTTATGGCAGGCTACAAGATTGTGCAGACACATTAAAAATATGAGGATGCAGAGTAAGGTTATTTTCAGTCAATGATAAATTAGTACTGTATTGTTTAGTGATAGTTGGTTGAGTGAAGGAAGAAAATGGTCAGCTTAGAGGAAATTCTGTGATGAGAATAGGAAATCAGGTAGGCTTAAGCATAGAAGAGAAAAGAACTTTAATAGTCGAATGTGTATTTTTCCCCCCTTCCCCCAAAGGCTTCCATAAAGATCAGAAGATGTAAAGGTTGTTATAAGGTACCTTCCCTAATTCTGCATAGTTGGGAATGATGACTCCTTACAGGTAAAAGCTTAGCTTCCTTGTCCTGCAGATTATTTCATTAATTGTTATTTAAGATTCAGCAGTTATTAAATTGTTTGTGAATGACCTAAAATTCAGTCCCTATTTCAGCCATTGAAGTAAGCCACAACAAAATGGCAGCAAAGATGATGACTTATTTGCACCAACAAATAAAAGTACTGTTGTTAAGGAAGAAGTTTCTTCAGATTCAGCAACACAACCTTCAGTTTTCAAGGTAATGCTAATGCAGTTGTAGTGCATAAGATGCTTTCAGTATAATAACTGGATATTTTTTATGTCTAGTTGGAACTAATATTCATTTTAGGCAAACTATGTGACATTTATTTTAGTGAAATTAATGATTTCTCTTACTACTGTTCTGATTTATTGTATGCAATATTTGTTGTTGTGGCAAAAATATTGATATTTTGTACTCGGCAGTTTTGTCGGTCTTGTCTGTTGAGATTTGTGTCAAAAATTTGACTCCCATATTGCTATAAAAATTATAGAAGTATGTGTTTTAAAAGATTGTGGTTATAATATAAAAATTCTCATAATTGAAACTTTCCCATCATATTGTTGTAATGAAATCTGCCAGATTTTTTTGTGAAAGCAACCCAGTCTAATGGTACACCAGTGAAGGTTTCATTGCAATCTCAAAATTGGTTCCATAACAGTGTGAATATTTTAATTTCATCTATCTGTTTCTCACCAAAGATTAAGGAGTTTTACCTGCAGCCTTATGTTTAATTTTCTTGTCTTAGTTTTTTTGATGAATTTAATATATGAGAAATTTCCGTGATGGTAAACCACTTAATTCTGTGGAACTGTGACGGTAAAAAATACGACTTACAAATACACAAAAATTAAGTTGATTCTAATCATATTAGAGGCTAAATGAGATACACAATGATCTTTCAAGTGGTTACTTGTATTGATATCTACATATACTGAATATTATTTTTCAAAAAATTGATATTTCAAGGTAAATACTATCAAAATCTACTCATCACGTACGTATCACTGATATTGTTTTGTGAACCCCTCATTAAATTTTAAATCACTATGTTAGAGTGGGTTGAAAACAGAGGTTCAACCATTTTTTCAACTGCACAAGATCATATATATAATAAAAAAACCTATCAGACATTGTCCTTCCTGTGTATTTATTTGTATCTGTGTATTTAAGAATGGATGGTGTAAATGTATTCAAGATTCAATAATTTGCTGCGCAGAAATGAAAGATAGCTCATACCGATGAGATTCTATTATTTTTATTGATATAAATTGATGTGTAGTAATCTGGAGAGATATTCTCCTAGGTTCCTCCCGGGAGCAAGCCAATAGGCAAGGATTGCGTGGTCAGATTATTGCCAAGCGCACACAACCAGTCCCCGTTTATAAGAAGCAAATCAATTGAATCAACACCCGCAGTGCATTATGTACAGCTTTATTACAAGTAAACATATATACATGTATCTGTCAGGTTTAGGTACAATAACGTATTTCGTGACTGAAGTAAGACATATAAGGTGACTTGCTGTCATGTGATATTTAAAGGGCTGAATGCGAAAGCAAGCGGGCATGAACGTGGGAGTGTTATTCTATAGCTTCCCGTGACTCCCCAGGCATCTGACCTTCCCACAACTAATCAGCAGAGTGTTCCCACCTGTCTATGCTCAGCGGCTGTGACGATGTCGACGGCAGTGGCTCCTCTGATACCTGGCCGGTTACCCCGAGGCTGTTCCTGCGACACCTCTGGCGGCGGCGGAAGACCCCAATTTCGACCTCGGTCCTCGGTTTTACCCCAACCCCCATCCTCTCGATTAATGTGGAGGGGATTCTGTGGGCCTATCGAATCACTCCGTAATGCCGTCATCTTCCTTCGATGCAGTCATGATAGTGGGGCGAGTCTGCTGTCTCGGCGTTCTACTTAAAGTGCGATGCCTGGCAACTCGGCGATTTTGTATGCAATTTCTCGCAATCAGCCGTTGGGTAATTGTTATGACAACTGTTACAGTGGCCTGTGGTCACTACATCTCCACCCTCGCAACAAGGCGCGACAACCACTCACGCCAATACTTAGTCTAGTAACAAGTGATATGTACATACAATGTTTCTTACATCTAATTCCCCTCATGGCAAAGATCGCTTCTACCTTTCCAGGTTAGCTCACAATCTCCATAACTCTTTAAGGACCTGTAGATAGAGGCTCTCTATGATCCCTATGCTTCACACAATACTGCCCTCTTGCAGTACCTCCCTTATCTTCCTCCACACTTGTTACACCTTTGACCAAAATCCTCTTTACTCATTATTTAATTTTGTGAATTTCCAATTGGAAAATTATCGTGGAACACCCCTCCGTGAACTGCACTCCTCCATTGCTTCTCTCGATGACCTTTTTCTCACCAACACAATTCATTTACCACTTTATTGTTTATACCTAATCCCACTAACCGATTATACATTAAATCAGCTGTTTATGCAATTATTTATCTCGTAACACTCACGAGCATGCTCTAAACCTGTTTACTCTCGGAACATATTGGGTACTATGGCCAATATATTCCCCTACTTACAGCTTTATCTTAATTGCAGCATTATCAAGTTATGAAATTATATAATTGTCAACACATATCCTCAAACATATCAATGTTATCTTTCGCGCACTCTAGATTCCAAAATTCGTCACTTCCCATGCCCGCACAGTACGTTAAGCAATTCATTAATTTATTTTATAACTATACAACATTACCGTATTTTACCACGGTTCCAGTATCTCTGTTTTTATGTAACTCCCTTTAGGTAGAATTCTCGTTGCTTAGGAATTATTTTTATTGCTAACACACATTTAACATTACTATCCTTCATTAATCTTGTCTTGTTTTTCGTTTGTGAATTTGTGCACAATAATACGTCTTTTACAATTCTAACATTGACACAACTTGACCTCACTTGTATGACGCGAGTAACTAAATTTCCAATCGCATATAATCTTCAGAATTCTTGCAACCCCTTTCGAATAAATCATGCTTCTAATATTCAAATAATTTATAATTTGGTAATTATTCATACTCCTTTACATCTGAATACATATTCCACTTAAGTACTAGGTTCATTGCTTCCATTTAAATTAACTATAACAATTTCCGTGGCACCACTCTTGTTATAAAATATATTATTTAGCCGACAAAATCATATGGTAACCGATTAGATTTTCTGCTAACTCATCAACATCTTCGACTGAATCACGCATCCGGTTACATTCTTGAACAGCACTCTATTGCAATGGATAGAAAATGAGAGTTTTAACACATCTAATTTCTAAAGAAAATAATCATTGCTTATTTTGGCAAAGACCTGTGTTCTCCAAGTCCAAGGATTTCCGATTTCAACGTATTCTGAACAATTTCTAACACAACCATATCTTTAATATTTTTTTAATTTACCTTAATTACAATGGGTAATACACTCCGGTAGCAATTTTTACCTCGACTCCTAGATTTTAATAATAATCAATAATATGTAACGTCTTTTCTACATATAATTTCACATACAGGAGTACTCATTTCATACTTATCAATAACTTATGGACTACATCCCCCCGAAATTCTGGCTTATTCAATTTTCAAGAATTCTCTCGCCGAAAACAATTTTAAAACTTACAGTGATTTATCTTTTTCACATGTTAACATATTTCTTTTTACAAAAAGGTATTTTTCTAATGTATACTGTGCAATTTAATCTCAAACAGCATCTTTCACTAATCTTACTGACATATTGACTGCCATCAACCACTAATTTCTTCATAATAATATAGTCGCATAACTTTTTTCATTTCTCAACTACGGTTTCTTCTGATGGAGTTAATTTTGCTTCTGTTAATACACGAGTTGTTAACACCTGGCATCTGTTTATGCACTGCTTGGCTAGCCTGCATTTTTGAGTCACTTACTATCAAATGCTGATGCGGTTGTACGCTATGTGTGCGTGCTGTGACGCTGCTATATGACGTTTGCTGAATGGACTCTGAACCTGTTGGCTGGTGCTGCGTTGTGTTGTTGATGGCGAAGTCGTAGACCCCTTTTGGCTGTTGACGACTGCATGTCTGCAATTCTCCAACCTGCTGCATGTGTGTTGACATTGGCTCCTCTTGGACTGCCATAACTGCAAACTGCAACTCTCGTATCGATTATAGATGGAGCTTCCCTTTGCTCCTCTAATAACTCTCTCTGTGGCTCTACTGGAAGTTGGATAATGGATATGATGGATCTGATCGCTCCTCCTCTATAATTACAACAATCCGATATGCATCTGTTTCTTGACTCGGCTGTGATTTACAGAAACCTAAATACATAATAACTCCTACTACAGACAAAGACTCAGTGATCCCGTGTGAACACCAACACCCCTTTGTGTCGGCTTACTCCAACAACTGACGCCAGAATTTTGCAGCTGTTGGTTTTCAACCCCACATCTGAACAACAGAATCCTGTAGTGACTTGGCTGCCACCCTTTTGGGGATGACCCTCAAAGTCACTCTGTCCAGCCGAGCGGTGAGACAAGGACAGATTGCCATAGGGATTCATGGATAAGCGTCTACATGGAAATCGACGGATTGTTCGGATATGAGTCTTGTGATAGGATTATTACTTGGAAAATCAGGGCTAATCATATCTGAATATTTACATGTTTATTCGCATCAGGTTTCTGAAGGTATGATACATATTTACACATAAACGAAGATAGCTGTGGAAACATTTACTATTACTATATGAAACTGATAAAACTGGTGCAGTGGCGCCTTGCTAACCACCACCAACATTATGGGAATGAGGAGAGAGAGCGAGCTTTGTAACATTAGTACCATTAACCCAAACATGACAGGACTATTGTAAAACATTGGAACTCTGCCTAACTAATCCTATCCGTCTCATATCCAACTCTTTCTCAGTAAAGCCTACCTTCTGCGTTGCTGTAGAACATCTCTTGTGACTGTACTGGCTCTGCTCCGAGGCCAGAGCCCGGTAACTTCTTTCGTCGCCTCCCGGCTGCACATTGCGACGATCAGCTCAACCGACAGATAGATAGCTGTGCTTTGGGTTTTACTAAGAATAAGCCCCACTCCACTCCAGCTCTTTGGAGAGGGCAAACTCTGACATCACCTAACTGCATTCGGTCATAATGCCAGCTTGCGTTCTGATTTCGGCGCCTGACAATTGCCGAATCGCTGACTCGTGCTCTACTTGCAAGTTGTGGCTCTCGTAAGGTTGCCTAATCTTGCTCGCTCGTCTGTCCTCTATCCCAACCCCAAACAAATTTATAAATTACACAAGTAAAACCTCTGGTTTTACTACAGATGAACTATATACATTTTTATTAATAATTCACATGAATCAACAATATTTTTGATTATGACATTTGCTATATCATATCTGCCAACTTTTACAGTTTTTCCATAAAATTTATAGTTTTACGGATGAGCTGTGTTAGTTTACGGATTTCCTAACTATTGTTCGATCGCGTAGGTGAGATCTAATATTAACAAGAATATATCGGTTTTTGTGGACAAATGTGGTAAGTTTTCAATTTCTATGATGGCTGTAAGGGCTCTTTAATGTGTGTTTAAGCTTCTTTCTAAAATTACGCTAAGTAACACCATATTTTACTGTAGTCAATAATTGATCGATATTTTTCTGAAAATCGAATCTGCAATCATTTGAATATCGTTTTCTTTCACTTCTGGACTGTCCCGTGTGCATTGTGTCACTGGTTGGTTCAGTGTCTAATAAAATCTAGTGAAGGAGGAAATTTGCATTTTGTGCAGTTTGTGGTTGTGATATAAACATACCAGATAACGGAAGAAATTATTTGGCTTATCACGTTAGGTAAGCACATTGCATGTTTAAAACCAAACGAGGAGAATCACAAATCAACAAGATTTCGCACAGTCAGGAAATTCTGATTCGAATGTGGTTAAAGCAGAGTGTTTGTCCACTTTTGGTGCAACACAATATTCCACTAAGCGCAGAAATTACTTTTTTACAGTCTGTGATTACATCATAAACAAGTCTACCCTAACTACTGATGTGCTAATACATGCACAAGTAGACACATTTGACAAAATTGAAGAAGTACAATTTTCTTCAGTCTATTTCTTCTCTGAAAAGTTTCCTTGGTATGTAAGATACATAAGAAGAAAATGAAACAAGGGATGATGCTGTAAATGCAATTCACACACAGTTCATAGCTCTTTAGTTAGATGGCATTTCCAATGTTGCAGATGTAGATACTTCAAATGATGATAAATGGTTATCAAAAGTTATTGGTGCTTATTGACTTCTTAAATGTAATGGATTTCCAAAGTAATGTTGTCCATACTTACCATACCTAATAGCAATGCAGATTGAGAACACGTTTTCATTATGATTAAGAAGAACACAGTTCAGATTATCCCTCTCAAATGAAATCCTAGAGATTGTTTCCATTTTGAAGACCACCAGTTCTGGGTCTTGTTATGCAAACAGTTTTGCTCTTCATCTTCAAAATCTGATTGAAAGTACTCATAGGCGGGATATAGAACAGTGTAAATAGATCCTGTCTCTGCAAAGTTTTAGTTTTTACCAAGTTTAAGTTATGACTTTAAAAAAATGCTGACTTCAAAGTTTGTCTTGAAAGGATTGTTTTTCAACAAACAATATGGTGTAAATAGATACAATTTCAATTAAACATACTCTTTACATACTTCTGGAGGTTTAGTTCATGGTCTATTAAATGTAGATTTTAAAATTTTTGCGGTACATGGTCTTTACGGAAACACTGTTTTTGTGGTCCAGGGTTATTATGGAAACAGAATTTTTGAAGTTGGCATATATGCTATATAATATCAACTTAAAATAATTTAAACAAAAATTTAGCATAACACTAAACAATATTTTTTGGTTTTCTGATTTGGTGTATAGATGAACAGAGTTTTGGAATTCCTGCTCTGGAACAAGCAAGATATAGTTGACTACGCAAAAAAACCTGAATTTTCTAAATTTAATCTGGCAACGAGCAGTGATTGCCATTGAGCTTTGTTGATTGTCGCAAAAGCAAGACACATGGGAAACTGTAGTTATTGGAATGTGAAGGTCAAATCAGTGGGAACCATTAGGATGTGCAGAATCAGCATATCAGTGCCATCTACATAATAATAATAGCAATTACAGATAACATTACGGGCATTTGTACATATGACTTTAAAATTCTTTATGTTATGTACTGGTTTATATTTCCTGCTTCAGAACTATTAATTTATCGTGCATCCATTTTCACACTTCTAAACTGAACACACCATTGAATATGTCGTAATGTTCTTGTTCTGATCTCTGAAAATCAGCATATGCAATTTAGTTGAGAAGCAAAAAATAAATATGGCAGTATGGTTTATGGAGAAGCATACTTTTTGATGATGGAGAAATACAATTTGATAATAAGAATTTTCAAAGGAACTATTCGCTTTTGCAGTGAGTTACAACAAAACAAATAGTATAAAAGCCTTCTGGATGAAAAAATATGTATAAGTGCAAACTCTGATGCATGGCATTTGGTCAAATGGCGTTTAAGTGTATTTATATAAAACATATATACCAATACGTATATATGATAAAAAAAGGGTGGGGAGAAGTGAAAAAATTATTTAGAAGTTTTACATTGAAAACAAAGGTAATGCATTTAGAAAAACTAGTTCCATATTTTTTTTTTTTTTTTTTTTTTTTTTTTTCAGTGAGGGACTATAACAACTTTATGTTCTTCACCCTCTACAACCAATTTGGAAATGGGGGAGGGCTACTGCCTTTCTTTCAAAAATTGCAAATTCAAACAAAAAATTTCAAAAATAGGCTCCACATTTGATTTCCTTATCGTATATCCCACCACTATACATGTTTATAGTTTATATTGAAAGAGAGAGAGAGAGAGAGTATGGAAAAATCACCCCCCTAGATTTTCCCTATCCAGTAATAATAGCCATTCCATCAACTTCACCTCATCTTACTCTCACACACAGGTGACGTGGATGACTCCCTACAGCAAGATGCAACCTCTGTGCACATCAAGCCAACAAATTTACAATAGTACCTCCTCTTCAGTAGTTGGCATCCACAGTTGCAGTTCTACACTAAACATCGCCTTCCTTGTAAGCTTGTGATCCATGACAGCCACATATGTTCCAGTCGTGAATCACTTACCAGATATTCCCTAAACCTAACATAAGCCCTCATTTCCCTCTACTGCCCCCTTGATCTCTACAAAAATAAATCTCTCATGCTAACACCCACCATATGCACTACTTCCATCCATCCTGCACTCCCAAAAGCTGACTGCTGCCCCATATTCCCCATCAAGTTCTCTCCTGGTCTCAAGTCCATTAACTAGATCTTTCACTGTGGATATAACTTTTTATGATTCTTCCTCAGAATGTACATCCTTCTTTCTAACATATTACAACTGCCTGCAGTACATGACATCTTGATCCACAAATATTTATCTTTTTATTCCTTCTAACACATGGATATTTCCCACACATCTTGCACAATCTATCCAGCCACCACTACCTTTTTCAATCCTACCACAGTGATAACTCTTTCTGTTCTCCCTGATCACTTACACAGCTTTGTACCTCATTTACTGGCTTACCTGCCTTCATTGCACGGTTTCTTGTATCTCCATCACTTGTTCGTCAGGATGAAATGCCAGATGCAAAATTTTATATTGGTAACCTAAGCAGTCCAGCCTCAAAAGCTGTTTTGCAGTGAGGGATGTCAGTGTTTTTGCTGTATTGCTACTCATTTGTGACTACTTAGATGGGAAATACCCTGTCAACATATCCCTGACCCCAGATATCCCTCTGGTCTCCCATTAACATATCAGTTATTTGTATTATACATACTTCCCTAATCCAGATTTTTATTTTATATATTGTTTTTTCTTTGTTTGTGTGTTGTTTTGTGTTGCTGCTGCCCTCCTCCCTTCAACTTTGGTGAGTGTTGGGTGTATTTCCCTTTCTTTTCCATGTAAATATTACCTGCGGCTTTTCTTTCCTTTCATTGTTTACTATCGTGTGTTCTTACTTATTTTTTTCCCTCAGTTTTCCTGCCTCCTTCTGTGGTGAGTGATAGGTTTACTTTTCCTTTCCTTCCTCATATTTCTATATATAAAAGAGAGTGGAACCATTGCTTACAACTGCTATTGGCAGGACAGTGTAGAAACAGCAAAAACACAAACACAAAATATAGAAATTTTCAGTATTAAACCCTTTGTCAGAAGAATGTGAAGTGGACTATGTGGAAGCCACTTTGACTATAAACACAATTATGTTATTTGTCGATAAAGAAAATTAGTTTTAGGTTTACCAATGGTAGGACATTACTAAAGGACATGGCTAAATGAAAGTTATGTTAGTAACCCAGTTTTTTTCTATTGAGTTCAAAAGATTGTTTCTTGAAAGATTCTGATAATTTATTTTTGTCATTTTTTCCATTAATCATATTTGACACTGCAAATAATTTTTTTTTAAGTGCCCTAAAGTGCTCCATCAAAAGATGGAATTGAATGGATAGTATGGGTTGTCTGGCATAGTGGCTTAAGAGTTGGGATTTAATAAATTGACACTGTATTACAGTTCTTTTTCAACTATTGACTTGTACCCTGTGTCAGGATCCCTGCCAAATTACATTCTTCAGTTGTTCAGACCCTCTTATCTGAATGCATTTTTACCTTTACAGTGTTAAAATTCTTTAGTCTTTATTTTTATTCCCACCAAGTTTTGCTTTGGTTCCCAACTTTATATCTTCCTCTCCACTGAGGTGTTTTTTTTTTTGGGGGGGGGGGGTAGAGTAAAAATTATTTAACCCTAGTAAGAGCATTAAGTACTGAAGGTGACTTTACTCCATAAAGATTGTCAGTCATTTGATAGAGTAATTGGATGGTGGAGCTGCCACATTTTAGTGTCCCATCCTGACTGATTTACATGTGCTTTTGTCTCTTGGCCAGAATTTCCTCAGCTTTAAGGTATTGGTAAACCTGCCATTTATCCCTTCCCACCAGCAACATTTGAAACAGACTGCATTGCCCAGGGGCCATGCCTAGGTGAGTGGAATATAGGGTTTGCTGGCAGAAACATTTCTGTAGCATCCTTGTGATTAATTAATTCTCTGTCTGGCTAGAGTATTGTTCCAAACAAATTTCCCTACGTTTGTCTCTCATGCCTTTCTCATCTTTGTTCAGCCGTGGTTTACTGGCTCCAAAGTTCAGATATTTAGTGATGGTTGTTTTTTTTATCTTCTGGATTCATACTGTATTTTTAGATGATGATCAGATTACTTTAAAATCACTGATGACCTAAAAGTTTCTCTGAAAAATAATAATTTCTTATATCAATTCTTAAGTCAATTCTATTAGCTTGATCCAGAATAGTTATTTTTTTAGTGAAAAAATAAATTTAATACCAATTTTAAATTTCAAAATTCAGTAGAAAATTGATAATGTGAATGTCGGTTATCCTAATGCCTTTAAAACACATACCTGGTGTTTGTTAAAGTATTGTTGCCAGTAATATACTCATAAGCAATGTAATACAAGCTTTGATATTGAATGTTTGTTTTAAGTGTAATGTGACAACAATTATGAGTGTAATTATAACAGTCTTTCATTGTGCAGCAGTTTAGTTTCTTAGAAATCTGAAACCCACTTTGTTGTCCAGTGCCTTCGTTATTAATTTGAAATTTTTCAACATGCCTGTTTTTAATATAAAACAAAGTTGGCTGCTTTAGGAGCCAGTGGTATTCTGACTACGAACATGACAGGTGTGAGTGAGTTCTGTTTTGCCATGTCTGGCATGTTCTGTTTTTTTGTACCACCTCTTCCTTGGTATTCTTATGTATCTTCTTCCTAGAGGCCATCATGGGCTTGCGTAAAAACTTATAACCAGCCATAATTCATTTCTACTCTCATTGTTTACAAATGAATTTTATCAAGGGGGATCCAAAAATAACCAGAATTTCTTTATGAAAGCATTTACTTTATTTCTTTAAATACAACAAAATCTCCTTCAAAGTACTCTCCATTTGTATTAATGCACTTGTCTGAACATTCATTCCAGTGTTGGAAGCACCTTTCAAGTCCCTTCTCATCCTCTGGAACAAGAAGAAGTCCGAGGGTGCCAAATCTGGTGGATATGGTGTGCGTGTCAAAGTAATCTCCTTCGCTGAGACCAAAAACTGGTAGAGCCGTGTACGCATGAGTGTTATGATGCAGGAACCACTAGTCGGAATCCCACAAAGCTGGACATTTTCGCGCCAAACTTCTGAACAGCCTTTTCATAATCTCCATATAGAATTTCGATTTATTGTCTGATTTTTAGGGACAAATTCTGAGTATATAATCTCTTTGATGTCAAAAATAGAGAGACAGATCATATCTTCACATTTGATTTCACCTGACGAGCTATTCTTGGACGAGGTGAGCCAGTTGACTTCCATTGACTTGACTGTTTTTTACTTTCTGGATTGTATCCACAGCACCATGAGTCGTTGCCTGTGATGATTTTCTTGAATAAATTTGGATCGTCTTTGAATACGTCCTTCATTTCATGACAGGTTTGAACGTGACGTTTCCTTTGACCTCTGGTGAGAAGTCTCGGCATGAACATTGCTGCCACTCTTTGCATCTCCAAATAAACATCCAAAATGCAGTTGAACTCCAGGAGAACCCGAATACGAGGTAGATCCGATAAGTATTTAGCCTCTCTTCCTGATGGCACCAATGTCGCCAGAGTAATTTATTACCGTGTAGTACATTATCTTAGATGGCTATTGATAAAATTTCAGCCAAATCGGACTTATAGTTACGTTTTGATCGTGTATGAAAGTGGGTGTGTCCACGGATTTTAGAAAAATGGAAAAAGAGCAATATCAGTCGGTGATTCAATTCTTGTTTTTGGAAGGAAAATCACGCACAAATCAAAGAGCGCTTGGATGCTGTGTACGGTGACTCTTCTCCTTTTATGGCGACTGTCAAAAATTGGTTTAGCGAGTTTCAACATGGTCGCACATCTGTTTTTGATGAGTCACGCCCAGGTTGTCGGGAAAAAACCATGTGGGTGTAGCATGCAACAACAACTGGGTAGTTTGAATTGTTTAAATGATTAACAGGTTTGTTAGCCTCTTGTTGAACTTGAAAGTATAAGTTTATTCAGCTGATGGTACATAACCAACCAACCAACTGATTTGACCGTTTATTGAAATACATATATATCACTTATCTGACCGTGGATAAGGCTAATACGGACTGGTCGCCAAAGTTACAGATTCGCCTACGGCAACGTAGACACAGACTTGAATAATACATTTTCCCGATCTAAGAGCACTTCACTCCAATAATTCAACTTTAATGTATAGCTTTTTCCAAACTATTTAAAACTTCCAATACTGATTAACTATGCGCTTAAACTGCCGTTACACGTGCATCATGCTACGTACGACAACACGCATGCTTGCTACCACATGCCGATCCAGAGACAGTGCCGATCGGTCTACTTACTTACTTACTTACTATGCTCACTGCAGGGCCTCCTGCTCTCGAACCTTCCCATTGTCGCCAGATTTATTCTCATTGTTATAATTGCTCTGGCATTTGATAATCAATTAAACCTTACGTATTAGCCTTTCCACTTTACCTTTTGTATCAAATTACTGTCTCATCACAAGCCCCAAAACCGTTACCATGGAGGATAACGTGACAAAAATCCATGATCTCGTATTGGCAGACCGTCGATTGCTGGGACAGTAGGCATCTCAAAAGACTGTGTGGGTCATATCTTGCATGAAATTTTTGGGCATGAGAAAGCTGTCGGCGCGATGGGTGCCGCATTGTTCCCTCCAGACAACAAACTCAACCGTGAGACCATTTCACAGCAGTGTTTGACGCTGTTAAGCACAATCCAAAGGAGTTTTCTGCGTCGTTACATGACCGTCGATGAAACGTGGATCCACTGGTACACACCAGAGACCAAGGAACAGTCAAACAGTGGACTTTACCCGGCAAACATGCTCTGAAAAAGGTGAAGACTGTCCAATCCGCCGGAAAGGTGATGGCCACCGTTTTCTGGGATTCACAAGGTGTGATCCACACCGACTACCTAGAGAGGGGCAAAATGATCACAGGGCTTTACTATGCCGAATTATTGGACCGATTCGACGCCAAATTGCAGAAAAAACTGCCCCATTTGTCAAAGAAAAAAATGCTCTTCCATTGTGCCACCGCACTGGCTCACACCTCCACTGTTGCCATGGCCAAATTGGTCGAATTGGGCTACAAACTGCTGCCCCATCCACCATATTCTCCAGATTTGGCCCTGTGCAACTTCTTTTTGTTTCCAAACTTGAAGAAGACACTCGCCGGGCAGAAATTTGAGTCGAATGATGAGGTTATCGCAGCCACGGAGGTCTACTTTGCAGATCTCCATAAAACATATTTTTTCAGATGGGTTAAAGAAGTTGGAGCATCGCTGGGTCAAGTGGATCGAGCTAAAAGGAGACTATGTTGAGAAATAAATCGCCACTTTTCCAAAAATTTTGTGTTTTCTTTTGTAGGCTAAGTACTTATTGGCACCCTCGTAAGTCTTAGAGTTGGTCGATGTCTTGCATCGGTCTTTGTTGACCAGATTACTGATTTTTCCGATGCTGTCCTCGCTTCGAGCAGTTGAATGGCGACTGGAATGGGGCTGATCTTCAATGGCCATTTCTCCTTTTTTAAACCAAGAAACCCATTCACACACTTGAGTTTTATTAAGAGCATGTTCTTTGAAAGCTGTTTGCATCATCACAAAGTTTCTGTTGCATTCTTGCCGAGTTAAAAAGCAAACTTCACAGTCGCTCATTGTTTGTAAGATATGGCCATCTCTTCATGTCATGTCAGTACGTACACACGTAATAAGAAACCACATTAGTCGCTGTTGGGTGACACTGCTTGGCAGAATGACTTAGCAGAGGTCCTACAACAGCCCTCTAGTGGTGCAATCTGTTACTACAACTGCACAATGTACAACATTACGATTCTGGTTATTTTTGGGTCCCCCCCTCATATAAATAACCTTTCATTCCAAATTTTTATCAATCTTGTTGCACTAAAGTGTATTAATTAAAATATGTTTCCACAGAAACCAACTGGTGGTGTATCAGTATTTGGCAACATGAGTGTGAGTGCATCACAGCTAGCTAGCCGATTGCCCCAGAGCTTAGCAGAACAGAGCAGCAACAATGCAACCAGTATTGCTGACAGGGGTATGGTGATTAGCAAGAGCAGTGGCATCAGCAGTCAAGATGATGGGTCAAGGTGAGTCCTTCCTTCCTCAGTTGATTCCTTGCTGGCTTGCAAACTCTGTGGCATCTGCTGCCTTCCAATTGTATTGGACTTTGTGATATGATATAGGAGCTCCAAGACAACTACGTACAGGTTCTCTAGAGTGAACCAGACATGAAAGGCAAGTTACCAAAAATTTTAAAACATACTTTACTACCTGCATCCCATTCTTGACCACGTTTCACACTCCCAAAACACCAGAAGCAACTGAAGATTAGCACATCCATACTTTTTTGGTAAAATAATATCATAATTAAAAGGCATTTCCAATAGAAAATGTTTGTTGTGTATAGAAACGAGATTAATTTCTAAAGGATTGGTTGTACCTTGTACGCTGAGGTACTAGATGTTGCTGCTAGGAAATTGGTTCTAATAAGTACACTTATTTGCTCCTCAGGTTTGGGAACCTTGGCGAGTGGGTAGTGATAAATCAACAGTTTGATAAATTGTAGTAGAGCATCATAACTAGGGTTTGGATCTTTATGACTTAAAAAGTAGTGAAATTTGCATACAAATATGACCTTAAAAATGGGTAAATATGACCTAAAAATGATAAAATATGACCAAACATTTAAATTTACTATACATGTACAGGCTGGTACCATAGTTTATTCTTGTTTGATGCTAGCACTGCAGTATATCACCACATGCATCTTCAAGTTCTCGAAGAGGAATTTTCTCCTGATGTCACTTAAAAGTCTCTTATACTGTGAGAAGCTTCATTCGACATCCCAAGATGTCAAGGGAGCATAAGTAAACAGAGTCAAGTCACTGCAGCCAAAACAGATTCACTGCCATTTAAAATTTACAAATTGCTTTATATCTAGTATCCCCACTCAACATTTATCAAGTTTGTTCTTTAGCGAGCTAGCCGCTATGTCCCTGCTTGATCTATCTTCGTTTCCACACTTTTAATGGCGGTTGCATAGTCAAGATTAAAAGTTGGTAGGAATATTAATGTTTAGAGAGTAACAATAATGTATAACTTTAATTCTTTGCTGGTGAATTCTGACCAATTCGGTGACAATTGGCTTTGTTTTTTCATCCAATCAATAATTGGAGTACATTTCTGTGAATAATTATCTTAATTTCTTTTCATCTATAACTTCTAGTGAATTCCCAATAATATTAAAAAAATACCAGATTTTTTTCTCAAAATATGACCATTAATACTATTGTAATATGACCAAAACTAGGAAAATGTCCTAAA
Organism: Vandiemenella viatica; assembly: GCA_031002005.1. NCBI lineage: Eukaryota > Metazoa > Arthropoda > Insecta > Orthoptera > Morabidae > Vandiemenella > Vandiemenella viatica. The sequence goes on from CM061914.1 coordinate 44,098,879, forward strand.
TATGCATTTATATGCTATATAAAATAGATTTAGAAACATTCAATCAGTGTTTAACTCAGCAATGCAGCTCAAAAAGCATGACTTGCACTTATGATCCGGACCATAGTCATAACCTTTGGATTTTGATTGATTAGAAATTAGGGCTAACCTTAAGGAAAAGCAGCTTGGAAATTGATAGTAAAGGGCAGTTTACATTCAGAGTAAAGGACAGTATAAAAGATCATCCTGTTTTGCTTATTTTTTATATGATCTCATTGCCAAAAATTTAAAAGCAGGTTTTAGTCATCTCCACATTTTCCCAAATACCAGTATCAGAAATTCAGTCACATGATGGGACATAACAGCTCACGAGGCAAGTAGTGTAGTCACAGATATGCATTAATTCTCAGGTTCACATCCACCTTAGAACCTGGAGTGTCAGGTGGATCTTGAGGATACACCAGCAAGATAATATTGCACAGCAAAGCTGGGAAAGGGTATACGGCACTGGTCCCACCAATTTTTGCTTCCAGCTTTGATCATGTGGTAAAGTATCAAGCCAAACATTGATGCACAGACGTGAGGATGATTGCAACATTCTCATGTCAGTGTAAATGTGGTGTTGAAGCTAATGTTACTGGGAGAAAGATCATACTAAGATCACTAATCTGTTTAGAAACATGACTGCCTCTCTGATCCCTGCTGTATATGTTGCCATGTTAAGTCACAGTATCAATTTCTGCAATTGAAATACCAGCAATGGCAGCATCGGTGACAGTAATAGAAGTACAGGCAAGGTCTTAGAAAATCCATTGCCCAAACTAACTAAGAGGAACAGGCTTTCACACAGTCGTAGGTACCAACTGTATCTTATAATGCTGAAATGTATTTCATGCAAGAATATGCAAGAATATGAACTCGTGCCTCAGTTGCGCCAGACTGAAGACCAACCTCAATGGTTGTAATTAAATAGATATACATTCTTCGCTTGAAGGTGATGTTTTTAACATTACTATAGGGGAATTATGCTTAGTATTCACTCTTCAGTAGACTTATTTTAGATGTTAACACCGTCCATTCCTTAGAGTTTACTATTATATGGAAGTATGATACCAAGAATGATTGTGTGAAAGGTGGAAAACCTGTTTTTGAATAACTGTTCACACTAAACCTGTTCATCTGGTATTTGCAAGCTTACCAGTAAGAATGTACGATACAATTTAACTCATCATTTCTCAACCTGTGGTACATGGACCACTAGCAGCTGGCAGAGATGATTCAAATGGTCTGCAAGCAGAATATTATAAATTTAGATACTGTTTTTGTACGGTATAAGGCTGTAAGCAAGAATAACTACAGCCAAATGTTTTAAAAGCCACAAATACTTCAATGACCAGCCAAAAATCTGGTATTTTCAGGATGATGATAGGACAGCATTGTTCCTACAATAGTATATTCACTTCCAGATGACACCAAAAAGAGCATCGTTCATCTAAGGATTAAGTGAATGACTGTTTTCTGAAGATTTTGTAGTAAGTATGAGGTACTGCGGTATGTAGTAGGGTTATATAAACATGGTGAAGTAAACAAAAATATGAAGTGTAAGGTATAGTGTCTTTTATTTTGTACAACTTGATCAGTGGTATAGTTTAGCATCTAGGCTACAGTAACATTATTATTCATTCCTTTACCAAATATGAAGAGTCTGTTGAAGATGTAATTAACTTTTAATAGTTCACTTCTAATTCCATAACTGTTTCCATAGGAATCCAAATATGTTATAAGGGTACAATAAAATATGTCTCCCTTGGAGTCCATCAGACATGTTAAGAATGGATTTCGATCTCCTTCATATATGTTGATGGGTACACAGCATATATGCCTGTGGTATAGTTGTTTCTCAAAATGCACCCTAGAGTTTCAGATATTCGCATGCAAATAAACAAAAAATTCTAAATGTCAGGTATATAGTAAATTTTTGCCTCATTTTATCAAATGGCAGTGTGGTCTATGCGGTAGGGTGTTATCTCCATAATTTTCTGACCCAAGTTCAAATCCCTGTAGAATCAAATATTTTTATTTATTTTTATCTTCAGAAATTGTCAAGCTTGACTTATTTATTTTGTTAAAACTTTATTTACACACTTGTATTGCGCGAAATGAAATTTAAAACAAATCACATTGCTTATAACAGATACACCAAACATAATTTTGACCCATATATCAACAATGGCTTCCTAATATTATTCACCCATACCCAATGAAATTAAGTCAGGAGGAGAATCTGCTTGTAAACTGGAATCTGACACAAGAATTTTGCATTGTTTATAAGCATTTGTCACTTGTTCTTCAATTCTCCAATTGTTGAGCTCCATTTTTCATCACGGATAGGCCTACTATTTCATTTTCAACCATTTACATGCAACCGTTCTTGAAACAAATCAAGTGTAGAAGAAAGAAAGAAAAAAACTATCTTCCCAATGCAATTTCTTTAAAATACCTCCTGATGATATACAAGTAAAGAAATGACGAAGCTGAAATAAATAATATGATAGTAACTATTTCAATTGAAAACTCACCAAAACAACTATTAATAAAAAGTGAAAAAAAATGTAAGAATGGAGACTTTCCTGACGTATGATTGGAATGAAGTTTTCTAGGGTGTGTGGCCAATTTGTGTTGTGAAAAGACAACCCGTCGGTAGACCTATGAATTCATTAAGAAAAACGAATTTCAAGAAAAAATGACGCTGAATTGATGGTAATATAATTTGTTTTAATATTATTTCACTCAATAAAAGTACGTAAATGAAGTTTTAACAAAATAAAAAGGTCAAGCTTAACAATTTCTGAAGATAAAAATAAATAAAAGTATTTGATTCTGCCAGGATTTGAACGCTGCTAGGAAAATTATGAAGCCAACACCCTACCACATAGACCACACTGTCGCTTTATAAAATGGGGCAATAATTTACTATTTTTTGTTTATTTTCATGCAAATATCTCAAAATCTAGGGCACATTTTGATAAACAACTATGCCACAAACATTTATGCTGTATACTCTTCAACATATATAAAGGAGATCGAAATCCGTTCTTAACAACTCTGATGGTTCCCAAGTCAGATGTTAATACTATACACATCAGTAAAAAATTATTCCCATATAAGTTAGTGATCCACAGCATTATTATTATTATTATTATTATTGACAATTTTCTGGTCCTTGGGTTGAAAAACAAAGAGAAGCATTGTATTTTATTTATTTACTACCAAGTACATCTGTTGACTATGAAACTTAGCTAACATGATATGACTAAGCTTATTGAGTCATAAGTTTCCACACCTACTGTCCCACAAGTCACTTATCTTATAGAGCTGGAAGAATAGTGCATATTGAAATTGGGGCCAAATCAATCATTCTCTTTCTTTCGGCACTTGATTACCAATAAAATCTAGATTGAAATCTGAAGAAATATTGCAAAAATGGGACCATCTGTCAAGTGCCAGCCATACTGTACAAAATGAAGCCACCCTCAATTACGATAACCAGGTTGGAAAGCTATATATATATGGGCTCTCCACCCCACTGTGCAAGTAAGAGCAGACCACAGAGTATAGAGGAGAACCAACTTCCCAGCTGACTATTACTCACCACTGTTCTGATATGAGCAGACCTGCTATTATTTATTCATATACTTCCTGAGGAAATTTATGGTTTGTTCACATATGTGCTATGTGTTTATGGCCACAACTTAAACTGTAAAAAGCTGCCAGTATAGTTAGTTTTTCCTTACTTGCTCTACCTTACAACTGCTCCCACCCATTGATTAATCAATTGAGATGCCTAGATAACTAGCCCATTGGATATCTATTGCTTGGTGATCTGGGTGAGTTCAGATGTCTATTGTTAACAGTGTGCCCTTAAGGCCTTAGTGGATCAGGGAACTTGATACATCAGAAAAGCCAGTTATTTATTTATTTATTTATTTGTCGTATGGCTAAGCAACTAAAAGAAGACATATAAATATATACAACTGACAAGAACGTTAGCAGCGTTCACAAATTGTTATCCAGTTCTTCCAGCCATTCTATGAAGGAAGTTGTAGCTCCGATAACATCTTAAAATGGTTCATCATACTTCCTTAGAAGGCATTCTTTGATGATATGCTCCACACTCTGGGAAGGAGAACTGCAGTCACATGCAGGAGAATCCTGAAGACCCCATTTATACAGACAGCATGGCATTGCATTTCACGTGGCCTGTTCTTAGGCAATTTAGTTTGACCCACTGGTCTCTATTTGGGTGGAATCCCGGAAGTCCAGTTGTGGGATCTTTAAAGGGCGCTAATGACCCCGTCGTCGACGCGCCCTAAAACTTAAATAACAACAACAACAACGTGGGATCTTTAATATCAGGATGTTTCACAGATGAGGAGTTCCAGCTTTGTCACCATTTTTCCTTGCCATACTGAATTTCTGGATTAAGACGAGTGGGGGGTAAGTTAATTAGGGCCACGTGGATTGAGAGATCCTGTGGATGGTCAAGATGGTGTAGTTTTATCCAGTCGTGTGCTGTTGCTTCTTGGCGTCTTACCTCTGGAGGTGGTATTTTGCTGATTAGGTGTAACCAGGGGACCAGGGTGGATTTTAGGGTGCCAGTTATTACTCTCATACACTCATTCAGATTGACTTCGATTTTTCTACTGTGAGCACTACGTTGCCACACTGGAGCACAGTACTCAGCGACAGGGTAAACCATGGTGAGAGCAGTTGTTTGTAGTGTGTCTGCATCAGCTCACAACGAAGTACCAGACAACTAACTATTTTGAGTAGTGGTTGAGCGATTTCTTATTTTTCTTTCCGTCGGCCGCGGGCATCTATGTTCGCGGCGGAATAAAGGTCAGCTGGCGTAATTCAGATATCCACTGGCCTATGCAATATTTGCGTGCCTTGTTCCACAAGGAAATTATATATGTGTGACTTTTCTTTTTTATGAGTTACTATTGTTGTTACGCTCACGTCCGCGACGGTTAAGTTTGCGTGCATAAACATCGTAGCGAATTAAGCTACTTATTTAACTGTCGGCGAGTTATGCCAAGTTTCAGAGGAAAGAGTATTCTACAGCTCAGATCCAGTACATCCTAGTTACATCTTGCTGGAAATAACAGCCGGTGTCACGTTATAGCCTGAACATGCAAATCGACGCTACAATCATAAGGTGAGTGGATTTCTGTTTTTTTGCGCTATTACTGGCCGAATCGCTGCTGCCGAATTTCGGGTGCCTGTGGTCGGCGGGAGTGAGGAGAGAAATCGCTCACCAATTAATTAACCACGATTACGTTCCCTGCGGGAAGTACACTATTTATACGTGGCTTTCCCAAATAGATTATCCATCATCTATTTTTTGGTCCTCCTGGGGTCGGATATGACACGATCAGTTTGATTAATATAATCTTTGTATAAGCCAGTTACGCTATACTTCAATCATATTTTACAATATGGCTTTCGGGACAAATGTTGATTCTGTAGAATTCAAACGGAAGCTAGCGTTATTAACTTCAAAGTCGGATATGATTTTTGAGAGAGTTAATAAATTGTGTAAGATTTCTATGAACATCTCTTCGTTTGATTCCCGGACCAATGAAAGTTTTATGACTGATTCTGAAACAATTGATGACCTTCAGATCAAATTTGAATCTATGATAGATCAGATTAATGATTTACATTTGACTAAAGATCCTGAATATACACCTGATTATACCCCATTAGCTGCATTTGAGGATTTGTACACGCGTATTAAACGAACTCGCAACAAAATTAGTGCCTCTGCCGTGACATTGTCATCGCGTCCGAGTGAACCGGAACACATTAAATTGCCTCCTATAGATATTCCTAGCTTTGATGGTAGTATGGAGAAATGGCCAGTATTTTATGAATCTTTCAAAGCTAATATTCATGATAACGACCAGTTAACTAACTCACAGCGTGTGCAATATCTTGTAAGTAAGCTAACAGATAATGCATTGAAGATAACGGCGGGTATTGTACCTACAGCAGAAACATACCAAATAATGTGGGAAAATCTGGTAAATAGGTACAGGACAAGCGCCTGTTAGGTACTCACTATTTAAATATCATTTTGGATATAAAGCCTAGCAGCAATAATCCAAACAGCTTGGATACATTTATAGAGAAATATTCAGCCGCAGTTGCAGCTTTGAAACAATTAGGCATCCATGATCTTACAGATTTTATTTTATTTCAATGTGCATTGCGTAAGATCGATGCTCAAATTGTACAAGCCTTTGAAATGTCAGTACGCGATAAAGAAATGCCCACTTACAACGAATTAACTTTATTCGTGAAAGATCAGGTTAAAATTTCTAAACGTTCAAGCAATATGAACAGTGCAAGTTCGGGATTATATTCTCGCGCTTCAGATAACATGAACAAGCGACTGACTGAAAATGTGACGCGCGGGCGTACTTCCAAAGCATTTGTTTCTAAAGAAGATAACGCAATATGGCAACTAAGCTTATCTCTGGATCCTGTGCTTATTGCAAGCAAACAGATCATACATTACTCTATAATTGCTCACACTTCAAATCTTTGGGTTCGCCACAGAATAGATATGAATTTGTAAAATCAAAAAGAGGCTGTGTGAACTGCCTGGGAATTTCTCACACTGTTTCCAACTGCAAATCGTCGTCTGTTTGTAAGTTATGCAAGAAACGACACCATACTCTCTTACATTTTGATAGGAAAAATACGCAGACTCATTCCACTCGTCTCAATACGAGTGAGAATTGCGCGTTGCAAGCCATTTCCAACAACAGTGTAAAAACAGACCGCGCCAAAACTTGCTTACCTTGCGGTATTGATGTCGACACCAACTGTTCTGGTCCAGTGGTCGCATCATCGGCTCATATAAATAAGGCTTCACATAATGAATCTCCGCTTTCCTTGAGCGTTAGTGTGACTAATTTTCATATATTACTTTCCACAGCTCAAGTGTATGCCAAGTCCACTGATAATAATTATCAAATAATTAGGTGTCTAATTGATAATGGATCACAAAATCATTTAATTACCATCGATTGTTGTAAGTCATTGAACCTACAGATAATTCCATTAAATAATTCCTATGTGAAGGGTATAGGTTCGAGTTCGCGACCGATTTATGGTTATGTGAATATCGAAGTACAATCCCGTGTATTTAAAAGTAACAAATATAACATTCAAGCTCTAGTTGTTGATTCTATTACAGACCAATTACCTTCTCATTTTATAGAAAAGTGTGACATGTCATATTTGGACAACATACCTTTAGCTGATTTAACATGGAATATTCCGGGTAAAATTGATCTTGTGTTGGGTGCTCAGCTTTTTCCGTATATTTATTTCGGAGATAGAGTTGAATCAGGTACTATGGCACCTCCTGCTTTACTGACCGCCTTCGGTTATGTGTTGATGGGAGAATATTCTAGTATTCATACTCACCCTACATCTTTTACTGCTCTAGCACTCAATGACTTGGTGCAAAAATTTTGGGAATTAGAGGAGATATCTCACAAAAAATTCCTAAGCCCTGAGGATACAGAGTGTGAGAATTTATATACTTTATCGGTGAGTAGGAACAGTGAGGGTAGATATACTGTGGCTTTACCGTTCCATTCAGATCCTAATGAGCTTGGCAATTCTCGTTTCAATGCTTTACGCCGATTTATGGCGCTCGAAAGGAAATTTAAACTATGTCCCACACTCCGAGAGAGCTATAATAAAGTTATTGAGGAATATATTACAAATGGTTACTTAACAGAAGTTCGTGAATCAGAGGTTAGCGATGACGGGTATTATATTCCCCATCATGCAGTCATCCGCCCTGATAAACCCATGCCTCGCATTGTACTTGATGCAAGTGCTAAAACTCATACTGGTTTGTCATTAAATGACATTTTGCATACCGGTCCTAATTTACAGGCCGATTTATTCTTGCTTTTATTAAACTTTCGGTTATTCCCGATTGCTATTACAGCGGATATCAAGCAAATGTATTTGCAGATTGGTGTTGTTAATGACCATCGCAGATTTTTGCGAATATTATTTCGTTTTGATGATAGCGAAATAGTTCGGACATTTCATTTTAACCGTATTCCTTTTGGGTTAAAATCGAGTCCTTTTCTAGCTATGCGCACTTTGCGACAGCTGGCGGCTGAAGCGAGTTCTCAGTTTCCTGAAGCCTCTGAAGTCGTCGAGACTAAAATGTATATGGACGATTTGGTTCATTCTGTTCCTGATGAGGAAACAGCTTTTCGTTTATCCCGAGAACTAATCTCATTATTGAAGTCTGGAACTTTTGATTTAGTAAAATGGTCCAGCAATTCTTCTGGGTTACTCGATAGTCTTCCTGATTCTCATCGGAGCCCAGTAAACTTCTCAGAAGGAAACGTAGTGACGTCAGCTAAGGTTCTGGGGCTAGCATGGAAACCTTCAGACGACGTTTTCTACTTCACCACGACCCAAGTCTGCGAAAAGTGCACGAAGCGGAACATATTATCTGTAGTGGCTCGTTTGTTTGATGTTTTGGGTCTGGTTGCTCCGGTTATTTTGTTAGCCAAGTTGTTAATTAAAGAACTGTGGCTAAGTAAAATTGATTGGGATGATACCCCGCCCGAGAGTGTGTTACGCCGATTTGCGGCGCTCACTCAAGAATTACCTCTTCTTTCCACTATGGAAATCCCTCGTCATGTAGGTGCATCAAAGGACTGCAAGGCCAATATTGTTGCCTTTTGTGACGCAAGTATGAACGGTTATGGTTCTGTTATATATTTACATACTACTGATGCGTCTGGCATATCTGTTCGACTATTATGTGCTAAGTCCAAGGTTTCACCTACCAAAATAACGACACTTGCGCGTCTCGAGTTATGCGCCGCGCTTCTGATGTCGAAATTAGTTAAATTAGTTAATGAAACCTATCGAGATCGAGTCCATATAGTAGGCACCTATGCCTTTTCAGACTCTACGGTAGCTTTGTCCTGGATTCATTCTTCCCCGCATCGTTGGTCTGTTTTTGTGAGTAATAGGGTCGCTCAATGTCAAGAGAACCTTGCTCCGCAGAACTTCTTTCATGTTGCGGGAATCGAAAATCCAAGTGACTGCCTCTCTCGAGGTATGTTACCGTCACAATTAGTTTCTCATAGCTTGTGGTGGAATGGACCGTCTTGGATGCATCGTCCCACTTCTGAGTGGCCCATTAAAACGTTTTCTCCGGGTGATTGTAAGGAATTACCGGAACACAAGACGAATGTTTTCACCATTACTACCACTCAACCTGAACCTTCCGTGCTGTATGGTTTATCTCAGCGCGTGTCTTCTTGGGACAAATTATTGAGAGTTGTGATTTACATTTTTAGATTTATAAAGAAGATTACCCCTTCTGGTGGGGTAAAGAATTTGTTCTTTGCTGAAAGGGCAATAATTCGTGCGGTACAAGATGTGCACTTTGCAGTAGATATTGCTCTTCTGAAAAAGAATAACTTGCCTTCGAAGAAGCTGCGGAATTTGTCAGTATTTCTTGATGAAGAAGGTATTTTACGAATTGGTGGACGACTGTCTAAGTCGGACTTACCCTTCGAAGCTAAACATCCAGCGCTACTTCCCAAGCATGACCATGTTGTGCATCTTATTATCAGACATTACCATGTTTTGAATTGTCATGCAGGGGCTGGTCTGTTAATATCGATTTTGCGGCAGCGCTACTGGATTTTAGCTGCGAGGATTGTTGTTCGGTCCATGGTACGTAAATGTAATTTTTGTTTTAGAGTTAACCCTACTCATCCTACTCCTAAGATGGCAGATTTGCCTCCCTGTCGCATACAGGAAGCTAAGGCTTTCGTTCATACTGGAGTAGATTACGCAGGTCCGATTCCTATAACCCTTACACGACGCCGTGGTCAACACTCTCAAAAGGCGTACATTTGTCTTTTTGTGTGCCTAGTCACTAAGGCTATACACATAGAGCTGGTCTCAGACTTAACGTCTGATACATACTTAGCCGCATTCAAGCGCTTTATTGCAAGACGAGGACCTGTTTCTTGTCTATATTCAGACAATGGTACCAATTTTGTAGGTGCCAAGGCTCAGTTAGAAGAGTTGAACAAAGCTCTAAAACCTGAATTAAGTAGTCGCCGTATCGAGTGGAAAATGATCCCTCCGCGTGCTCCGCATTTCGGAGCATTGTGGGAGTCTAATATAAAGAGTTTGAAGACCCATTTATTTAGAGTGATTGGAAATCAACTTCTCACTTATGAAGAACTGCAAACGGTTCTAGTTCAGATTGAATGCGTTATGAATTCGCGACCTTTAAATGTAGTGTCGTCGGATCCATACCCAGAAGTTATTACTCCTGCACATTTTTTGATGTCAACTCCACTACAGTACTTACCGGCCGCTGACATGTCTTGTTCGAATCTAAACCAACGTAAGAAGTTGTTAGATCAGATGGTCCAGTCATTCTGGAAAAAATGGCGACTTGAATATTTGCACACCCTGCAAGTTAGACATAAATGGTCGACACCGGATAACCCTGTCAAGTGGGTACAGTTGTAATCGTGGGGCAGGATGATTCTCCCCCTTTGAACTGGCCCTTAGGGGTGATTATTAAAACTTATCCTGGTTCAGACAATGTCACTCGGGTGGCGATGGTGAAGACACGATTCGGCACTTTCAAGCGTCCAGTGGTTAAACTTTATCCCTATACCAACACAATAATATTTTTTCTTTCATTCCTTTTAATATATCAAATTTATTAATAGCCTTTTAATTTAATCTTTCGTCAATCCTACTCTCAACCCCTATCTTCATTATTGCTTTAAATCAGTAAAGTTACTTTAATTTTTATGTCACAACTTAGAATATCCCATAATGTGGGGGAAAATTATTTTTATTTTTTGAAAGTCCTAAGAACTTTCAAGGGGGGGAGCATGGTTGAGCGATTTCTTATTTTTCTTTCCGTCGGCCGCAGGCATCTATGTTCGCGGCGGAATAAAGGTCAGCTGGCGTAATTCAGATATCCACTGGCCTATGCAATATTTGCGTGCCTTGTTCCACAAGGAAATTATATATGTGTGACTTTTCTTTTTGATGAGTTACTATTGTTGTTACGCTCACGTCCGCGACGGTTAAGTTTGCGTGCATAAACATCGTAGCGAATTAAGCTACTTATTTAACTGTCAGGCGAGTTATGCCAAGTTTCAGAGGAAAGAGTATTCTACAGCTCAGATCCAGTACATCCTAGTTACATCTTGCTGGAAATAACAGCTGGTGTCACGTTATAGCCTGAACATGCAAATCGATGCTACAATCATAAGGTGAGTGGATTTCTGTTTTTTTTTGTTTTTTTTTTTTTGCGCGCTATTACTGGCCGAATCGCTGCTGCCGAATTTTGGGTGCCTGTGGTCGGCGGGAGTGAGGAGAGAAATCGCTCACCAATTAATTAACCACGATTAAGTTCCCTGCGGGAAGACACTATTTATATGTGGCTTTCCCAAATAGATTATCCATCATCTAAGTAGAATAAAAATTTCCTTGAATAAATTAACCATGAGGTAGCTGATGTCTCCTCCATTCCTAAAACCTCTGCAAATCCTTCACTAGTGCATGTCCCATAGTTATTTTATTTCTTTTCCTTTTGGCTTTATGCCTCATCTGCATTGAGTTCATTAGAGGCAGGAAAGTACTGGTGGAAAGGAATGTGAAGGAATTCAGCTTAGGCCTTTTAAAGGAACCACACAAGCACTCAGCTGGAATGATATGGGGACTTTATGGAAAGATAGAACTTTCCTCCATGAGGGAATGTGCATTGGATGATTTAGCAGCTTTTCAAGTTGCTAGAAATAATGAAATAATGGAAAATGTCCTTTGATTCCATCACTAAGTACAAGCAAGTTATCAGCTAGCAGCTTTTATAAGTGTTACCTTAAAGAGCTATATTGGAAAGTTAATAAAGGAGATAGCGAACTGCTACTTTCTCATATCTGTCTCAAATCCTTGTTGCCTTCTGTGTAAATTCTATCTCAGATGACACAATTCTATTACATAGAATTGACAATAGAGAATACTTGTGGGTAACCAACACATCTTTGATATGTCATTTAAAATAGATAAAGCATATGCTACTAGCTAACATAATGGAATCATACAATGACTATATGATTGGAATTTCATTAGATATTTGTCTTTCTTCTTAATCCTTTTTATCATAACTTTGCTTACAGTGTGAAGTTTTTGGTCATATGATCTTGAAATCTTTTAGTACTAAACAAGCTAAGGAGTTATATATAAGCTACAAGTCATTGTTTATTGTTCTATTGGGGTCTTGTGATCCTGCTGTTAAATGGGTAATGTAAACTATGCAGGAATAATAAAAAAGTATCCTAATCTTATGTTTGCCACATTGCCTCCACTGCTGTGCTGAGATAATGAATGGACATTTGAGCTTTGCATCTACCAATCTTATATCTATAGGTACATGTTATAAAAATGAGTAATGTTTTTTTAGTCGTTAATGATACAGAATAATGTTGATATGGTCTTCTATCTTCTACCATATAAAAA
>CM061914.1:44112475-44136475 GCA_031002005.1 Vandiemenella viatica
TACGTTCTGTTGCTGTGTGTTTCCATTCCATGTTTAATTTGATTTGAAGAGAAGTAATAAAATGAGCTCTAACATGGAAAGTAAGCGTTTCCGGACACATGTCCACATAACATATTTTCTTTGTTTGTGTGTGAGGAATGTTTCCTGAAAGTTTGGCCGTACCTTTTTGTAACACCCTGTGTATATATATTTGGAAAATCAAAGACACATGTAGAAATTATTTAAAAAAATTGTAAGGTATTTATTTTTACAATATATCAATCCAGAATTCCTCTGATGTAGACATCAATAGAACTCGTAGTTGATGCCACATGCTAAAACTAAAATTATAAATAAATAAATAGACAACTCATTTTTAATTCAAGGACGTTCTGTTTTTCCCTTCCCGCCATTTTGCAAGGGACAACTACGAAACAATCATGTTTATATCTGATAAATGTGAAAAAGAGTTGTGTTGTGGATCAGTAACGTCTTCCGTCCCTCTCACAAAAAGACGCTCCAGAGTGTGCGTTTCGTTTTGCCTTTAGCACTATGTCGTTTGGAAATTAATAACGTAAACGAGCGTTCTCTTCCATAAATTGCATAGTTTACCACAAATACAGTATTTCCGTATACTTTATCGTTAGGAAAAGAACAACGACCAAAAATAATGTATGATATTAGTACAAAATATAATTAGGAATGATAAAATCCTGTTGGGTGTCCAGCCAGATGGTGTTGTATAAACACAACGTTTCGATAGCTGGCTCTGCTGTCTTCATCAGCTATTCGAACCTAAGCCAGTCAAGGCGGTGACAGTCACCTTACGACAGCTACAAGATACCTGATGAAGACGGCAGAGCCAGCTGTCGAAACGTCGTGTTTATACAACACCATCCGGCTGCACACCAGAGAGGATTATATTGCATCATTACGCCGGGAAAGTCTCCACTCACACATATAATTAGATTACAATTTATTAAACCCTATATCATACTCACAATATTCTGATAATAGACATTGACTGACTTACTTGTCCAATGTCAGCTGATGCAATGGTAAAACTCACTTCACTGATACTGAATATTGCAAAGATTTTTTTTTGAAGATCTCTTTTTATCCAGTTATTTGTTTTATTATTATTACTATTCCGCGATTCACTAAAAGTGTGTGGCGGAGGGTGTATTGCACCAAGAGGTGGGCGCCGCCTGCAAAAGTCTCGGCGGCGGCGCACCGAGCATTTTCAGTCGGCGGCGGGGTAACGCCGGCGGCGTGGCGGTGCTACTATTTTATGTATAGGTTTTACTATATATATAATATTTAATATTAATAATAAATATTGTTTCACTTATTTATATATTTTTGCACTCTTTGTAGTTATTGTGAATAAAGATAATGTTATTTAAGCGATTTAAGCTTAGTTTAGAATCTAAATCTTTTCGCAGAAATAACTAATCCAGCCACCGAAAAATACTCTTTCGCTCGGCGTGCTTGTGGCAGGCCCAAAAAGCAAAGCATTGGCAAGAAGAGAAGTTATAAAGACATTTTTCTTGTCGTTCCAATAATTTAAAGGATTTCCATCTTTATGTTCTGACGGATCGTATGAAGCTAAATATCTCCAACATTCTTTATCGATCGGATCACACTCTCAGTACCATCTGGCCGAGCATAAACACGATGTTTTTCATCAAGAGTTTTTGCAAAAACGATGTATCATTGGTGGACCTTCAACAAGCATTAGGGTCCAAACCTTCATTTGTTCTGGCACGTCAGAGTCAATGGTTGCTTCCTTGATATATAAGGCAAGAAATGAAGTTCTGGTCTTTCGTATTGACTCTAAATAAGTAACTACGTCTTTGAGACCCACAAAGCAGTAATACAAAATTGATGCTTCTACGAATGATCTTGTAACAGGTAATCGTTTGTTAATGTTGCTCTTAAATTGAAACATAGTCAACAATTAGTCGTTAAAGACATAATTTATTACATTAATTATTTCAGAACGAAACAGAGGAGACACATTAATACAATGTGCCTTTTAAGATGACATTACCTCAGCTGCTGAGCGAAACCTTTTCAAAAAATTTACCAGATCCTGTAAGAGATTCTACTCACTTTGATTAATCTTTAGCTCATCTTGTCCAATATTTTTCAACATGTTGTATGATGGGTCACAGTAACAAACTTTCCAGCATCTCTAAAACGCTGACTTGGTGTTACAGTTTTGATTGAAGGAATATATTTATTACTAGCTGGTGCCTACGACTTCTTTGGTATTTTTCAAGAATTTTTAAGCTTTTTATGTTTTTGTATGGAGTCTTAAATATTTCCAGGAAAAAACGCAGCCTATGCTACTCCCTGGCAAATCAGCAACCCTCTAGTGAAAGTCCATCACAACTGGTTCACGCAGTAAATAAGTTGCACATAAATATTCATACTTATTGATAGCTGAAAAAGTGTCATATTCTAGAACATTTTTCAAGTACATCCTAGAACATTTTAGTATATTTTAGAAGATTACAAAAAAATTTAGAACACTTTGGTCGAAATATGACCACTTTCAACCACAATATCTCCCATACCCCCACAGCTACCGACAAGCAACCACCATAGTGCATGATACAAGACTGATAGAGGCTACTACCACAGACAAACAACAGTGAACTACGCTAGGAAATTGTGGCTGAAAATTGAAATATAGGGACACACATGTCTATATATATATATATATATATAAAAGACTTCCAATTACCGATGGTGAACTCTTTTCAGCTACTTCATCCAATCTTTCTGTTTCCACTGGTTCCGTGAAATCATTTTCTAAAATGGGATCTCTTCTAGGGATTGAACGACATTATCAAAGATATCCAAAAACTTTGGTAACTGCTTCTAGCTCCAGCAAGCGATATCTTGACTATCTTCTTGAAAATTTTTTTCCCCCACGAGCGTTTTAATTTCTGTAACTCTATTCATGACGTCAACTGTCACAAAATTATGAAACCTACGACCAAGACACAGATGATATTCCATATTAGCTAACGAAAGTACCCTTAGTACGTTTTTTCAAGCATCACAAAACTTGTGAAATATTCCCAACAAAAAGTAGTTCGGCTTTGAGAGTTATATAACACAGATTCAGAGGGTTTTTTAATTTTTGTTTTAGCTAACTCAGTCTTCTTAGTACTTGCTTATTCACTCAATTTAACTATTTTTTTTGAAAAAAGTAGTCTTATTGAGACTTGTTGCTCAAAGACACGCCGCGAAATAAATGTCGGCGGCGGGCGGCGGCGGCGCGCCACTGAGTCGAGGCGGCGTCACGCCGGCGCGGCGTCCACCTCTATTTGCACCTATCGAAAAGGGTGATGGTTTGGAAGGGATATGCGGGATATGGCAGGAGGTGCTCATGGGCTATTGTGATGGAACCATCCCAGCATTCGCCTGGAGCGATATATACCTTTATATTTCTGTAACTGTTTAGGTTTCTTCACTTTTGCGTTCTTTGGAGTTACTGTTGTATCACTTGTATTAGTATTACAAACAGAATCTGAATTACTCTCCATTTTAAACAATGTAAATGAAAAATAATGCATTTGAACACTCCAGACCACAAAAAAAAACAGGAACAGAATAAACCGCTTGTCAGTCACATAACTAACATCCACTCTTACATTCAGTATTTTTTTTTTTTTTTTTTTTTGCAGCTTTACGCCTCTCGTCTACGTCGACGACGAGGTTATTAGACGCTGGATGCGATTGGGGCAAGAAACAGGAAGGAATTCGGCCATGGTCTTTTGAAGGAAGCAAGAATCCCGGCATTCGCCTGGAGTAATTTTGGGGAACAATTGGAAAACCCAAATCTGGATGCCCGGACGGGGATTCGAACCCGCGTCCTCCCGATTGCGAGGCCAGAGCGTTAACCTTTCACCCACCACACGCGGTGCAGCATCAGGTACTGTTGCACTCTCCACACCATATCATCACGGACAATGTCTTATAGACTTTAGTGACTTCTATCCCTTTGAGGACTTACCTGTAAGACGGCGCTGCCGACTTTCTCGACGGCGAAGACCAGCGCTGTGCAGATCGCTCCCATTATGACGACAACGGCCTTCATGAAGATCCCCGTCTGCCGTTCACTCAGCTGGCGAGAGCTGAATGTCTTGAAGAAGTCCTCGAGGACCACTGCTGACATCGAGTTGAGTGCCGTCGACATCGAGCTAAAGACAAACGACTATTCTCAGTGACCACCCAATAAACTAATGTGAATCAGCGATGGATATACCAGACGATGTTGCATTCACAGGGAACGTGATTCACGTTAAATTTCTGACATCTAATATCACTCTTGAGTTTGTGATGATGACATCTACAGTCTTGCTCTGAAAATTTAACAGAAATCCTCTTCGAAGGGTTACCGAGATAGAGTCACAAACTCTTCAAGAATCTGTCATGGCATCTTCTTTCAGTTCCCCAGTCGTCTTGTTACGATTACTACGACATTACATGTAACTGTGATTATAAAGAGCAGATTCTTGTACCAGGCAAAACAATCTATCACGTACGACTGCCAAATTCAGATCTCTCCGTGTGTAAAACCCATTACAGATAAAGATTTGGTTCAAGGTAAGTTATTCAGAACATAAAATTTACAAAAATTAGTTCATACAGTTATTTATTTATTTAGCTTATGGCCATTGAACAAAAATAATACAATTTAACATTAATTACAATTAGCATGGTGTAGCCCGCTTCTTTACTAACATACTACACACAAGTGTCATTCCTGCAGAGTTTAAACGGGCAAAGATCATAGCCATTCTAAAGCCTGGAAAAAGCCCTGAAGTTTCAGAGAATTTTAGACCTATTTCACTGCTAAGTACTACTTACAAGTTATTTGAAAGGATCATCTACAATAGAATCAGTCTAATTATTTTCGCAAACCTCCCAGTTGAACAGGCGGGTTTTAGACCTGCAAGAAACTGCGAGGATCAGGTTCTGGCCTTGGCAACTCACATAGAAGCAGGATTGGAGAGTCGATTGAAGACTGGTGCTGTATTTGTTGACCTTAACGCATCCTACGATACAGTGTGGCGAGAGGGCCTGGTATATAAACTGCTGAACATTTTGAAGTGCAAAAAAATCACTTGTCTGATCAAGACCATGCTAGCTAACCGAACATTCCAGGTTGTCTCAGACAATAAGATAAGCAAAGTAAGAAGAGTGAATAATGGTCTGCCTCAAGGCTCAGTTCTTGCCCCACTTCTTTTTAATGTTTATATTTCTGACATTCCTCAAACAGAATCCAGACAGTTCTCTTATGCTGACGATCTGGCAGTAGTACAACAATCTGATTACGTTCAACAAATTGAAAATAGTTTAACAGCAGACCTCAAAACCCTGGGCAACTATTTTCGAAAATGGCGTCTCGTACCCAGTTCCAGCAAGACGGAAACTACTGTCTTCCATCTTAACAATCGGGCGGCAAATCTCTCGCTTGATGTTCTTCTTGATGGCACTCCCATCCGACACAACCCCTTCCCCAAGTATTTGGGAGTCGTAATGGATCGCACCTTGTCGTACAATAAACATCTAAGCAACCTTTCAGCAAAACTAAGAACCAGGAATAATATTCTGCAGAAGCTCATACAGTTAAATACTAGTAACGAAGTGTCATAGGAGCAGATGTTAAAATAAGAGAATTTTGAGCACTGGAAGCTACTCCAGTTTAGAGTTAGGTCAAACTGGTCTAGAAAGACTGGCCGCACCTTGCACTCATCAAATTAGTATTCTACTGACTTTGTAAAACAAGGTTTGCGCTTGACTATCAGCCACGGCAGTTTTAGAGCGACATCTTTCAGTCTATCACTGACTTCGTATGGCGTTTTCACGTACTGGACGAGCGGTCTGATGGGTCTGTGGTAGAGATGGGTCACAAATAACTAAGCGGCTACAAATAACCGTTATTTTAAAAACGCCGTTTAGAAAGTAGCGGCCAAAACGATAACTGGAGTTATTCAAATAACGGTCAGCACTTCCCTCTCTGACAGCGCTGTAATTGTTCGTCGACCGCCCGCTACGAGTGCATCAGTCACCGCTTATTGCCTCTCTCACCGTTATTAATTGCAATAAATACCCCTAGATGACACTACCATCGCAAAATAATAGTTATTAACTACGATAGTGATCACTAGAGGACACCACCTATGTAAACCGCTTTTTCCAACCTCTAACCGTTAATAACTGCGATAGCGCCCAACAGATGTCGCTACTGCTGACGACGTTAAATACTACTTTGCAGGTGTTATTTGCGATAGGGTCCAAAATTTATCATCTCTCTACGTCTTAGTGACCATTAAACTGATTTTCAGCATCCATCCTTCCATCAAAAACCACTTGATTATGCTTTTTGTTACAGCTGTGTACATGTGTTATATCGTCTTTGCCAGTTGAAGGCGTTATTAACTTCGATAGCGATCACTAGAGGACACCACCTATGTAAACCGCTTTTTCCAACCTCTAACCGTTATTAACTGCGATAGCGCCCAACAGATGTCGCTACTGCTGACGACGTTAAATACTACTTTGCAGGTGTTATTTGCGATAGGGTCCAAAATTTATCATCTCTCTACGACTTAGTGACCATTAAACTGGTTTTCAGCATCCATCCTTCCATCAAAAACCACTTGATTATGCTTTTTGTTACAGCTGTGTACATGTGTTATATCGTCTTTGCCAGTTGAAGGCGTTATTAACTTCGATAGCGATCACTAGAGGACACCACCTACGTAAACAGCTTTTTAATACCTTTAACCGTTATTAACTGCGATAGCTGCCAACAGATGGAGAAACCATCGAAAAGCGCTAGTATTTCCACAAGTCAATTAGTTTAAAACAGCAAATCATATTTACATTTCAAATTACTTTTATGTACATCTGAACAACATATTTAAATTGCAGCTGGTCTGTTATTGGGACACATTTACAACATATGTAAAGTATGCTATACATATAACTATAGCCACACAAAACTTAATGCGAATTAATAGCCAGACTGAAAAATTGTTTACTTTCAGCAAAGTTAATCTTCTGTATTTGTTGCATATATTCATAAAAACTCATACTACAAATTCATTAGTTTCAAACAGAAAAATATATTAACACGTAATCAAAACTGCCCACTTCCCATTTTTTTTTTTTTTTTTTTTTTTTTTTTTTTTTATCGTACGTCCATAAATCACGTTATACACAAACCGCTAAAGCTGGTCGTGTTAAAATTCTATATTAATTTATCAAGGCATCACTGCGACTTACTAAACAAATACATAAACACAAGTCGAAGGCGTATATAAAGTCTCTGACAGTTACTATGGAAGCCGCTTATTAGGAAGCCGCTTATTTGAAAGCCGCTATTCGTGACGTATCGTTAAACGCTAAATAACGCTAATAAGCGGCTTTTCGTGACGTCAGGGCCGCTATATTCGTCACATCCGGTTATTTGACATTTCCGGCTTTTTTCAACAAGAGAAGAGCGTTTCTGAGCAGAGATTTTAGTAGCGTCACCACAGATATTACTTCAGAACAAAATAACTATACGTTATTTCTAACGGTTAAAAAAAGCGGTTAGATAAAAGAAGCAATAACTGAATAACGTATTACTGGAAAAAAGCTGTTTTGCCCATCTCTAGTCTGTGGTTAAGGCCGGTCGTCCATTGGCACCGAATTCGTCCTACCTGCTGTTCGGCCGAATATGACCGACTAATCCCGAGATATGTAAAGGCATTATCACGCGTCCACTGGACACGACCTGCTGGGCCGATTGACGGACCGACTCCATTGAAATGGAGTTAGTCGGACGTATTCGGCCGAATGGCAAACGCATGTTGCGCTCCTAATAAACAAGTCTTCATTTTTATCTTTTATGGACATAACTTCGAAATCTATTTTTTTTTTTTTTCCGTAATTGTTCAGAGCGATGTTAATAAATTGTATTGAATATGTTAATTATTTTAAATTGTTTTCATTTTATCTCAATAATTCTATATTCTTCTACATATATATAGTAAAATATTCTGCAGTTAAATAATAAATTTCAAATGTTTATTTTAGGTTTTTGGTTAGGAAATAACTATAAAATGCGAGGTTGAATTTCGAAATATTTGCGGGGCAGGGCGCGCATCACAGGTTCAGTCCACCGTTCTACATTTCCTAAATACTGCCCTGACTCTCGTAATATTTCGCAAGGGCAAGGTAAAGTCTATTTTTACGAAATGTATGTCACTATACATTTTACATATATTATATATATATATATATATAACCACCCCGTTCACTTGGGGAGCGTGCATAAACCACGTAACTCCATTGTGGCCTCCCGTGAACACCCCCCCCCCCCCATGTAGCTCTACGTGGCTTTTGCCCCCCCCTCCCCCCACGTAGATTTTTCCCTTTTGATTTCATAAGAAATTTTGTGTTTTTTTCTCATGTCAGACTATTGTAAATTACATACGGAGATAATTGAGTGAGTGAAATAAATATTCACATGCTGTTGTGTGTTCTGTGCCTCATTTTAACTATGGGAAAGCCGGCCCTGGCAGTGTAGGGGCTAGCACGCTGGCCTCGCATTGTAAGGGCCGCCGGTTCGAGTCCGGCCGCGGGCATGGGTGGTTTTAATTAAGTGTTGTGTTCGTCTTGTGCTGTCCTTACTGTAGTGTCTACAATATCATGATTAATGCCTGATACAACAGTTGGTACAAAAACAAATTCGAGCTGGCTAAATGGTCGCAAAGAACGAAGGCCATATTAAAAAAAAAATTTTTTTTTTAAAAAAAACTATGGGAAATGTTATGAAAGGAAAGCTACGTGGCCTGTCTCACAACCCCCCCCCCTTCCCCCCACGTAGCTCAGCGTAGCCTTCCAGCCAACCCTTCTCCCCCCCCCCTATTTTTTTTTTTTTTTTTTGACCGAGCCACGTAGTTTGTGCACGCTCCCTTGGTGTTGTAGCAACAATGATGGATCAGCTGTGTGTGTCGGATGTAATTCGGCTGCAGTGGACGAGGATAATCGGACAACCTGTTCGGCCGTAAAATCGGACGTTACTCGCACGAATATGTTTCGGACAAAATTCGGTTTCAGTGGACGCCCTAAGGGGTTCGAATCCCTGTCTCTACGGCCCTTCGCTCAACTTTCCATCTGGCACAGCTTGCTGTGTAATGTAAAGCATGTCCGAACGCCTAAGAGGTTTGGAGTCCGCGTTAAACTGTAGGTCCCCCATACCCGGTAGGATTTCCGGGTTAGGTTCGGTGGCAGACACCTTAATCACTGAGCCATCAGGCCGCTCGAAACCAAATTATTAAGGTAGTGGCAAACTAGCGGTCTGGTGGCTCAGTGGTTAAGGCGTCTGACTGGAGATCGGAAGGTTCCCTATCTGGCTGAATCCCTGCTTCGGCGGGGATTTTCATAGGCCCTTAACCCAGACGAACCCTATTAAACATGCGTCTTATGAACTACAATCTACAAGCGTTTCTATTTGTATACCACCAACCTGCTCAAGGTTGTTTCTAACAAAAGAATTAAATTTTTTGATTGAATGGAAAAGTTAAACAGTTACCATTTGCAAGAACATAAAATATCCTATATTTAAGATTCCACTACTTGGAACTACTGTAGATCATATCGCGATTAGTCGTTACCTGAGGGCAGCGCTGAAAACACCAGCGACGAAGAGTCCAGGCAGTCCAGGAACTCCTCCCAGAGTCCTCATTACCAGTAGGGGAAGCAGCTGGTCTTTCGCCTTTGCTTCCTGCAATATAAATAACGCCGCATGTTACATCTGCAGCCAGGAATAAAAATAAAGTTACTGGTAAAATATCAATAGGATGGTAACAAGAAAATTAGTCTAAGTATAGTCTACATTTCGATATTTGACATATTTTGATTCTCATATTTATGGTGAAGTCAATAAAGGAGCTCTACTGGGATTCATTGGAAGATTAGAGAAGGGTAAAGAGAGTTCTGGGAGGATACAAGGCATATGTTAGTGATGAAGTTTGGAAAGATATTGGTGGAAGAATTTTTTTTTTTTTTTTTTTTTTTTTTTTTTTTTTTTTTGTAACTGCTTTACGTATTTTTTTAACATCGAGGTCTTTAGAGACGGGAAAGGATGGGGGGCAAGGATGGGGCAAGGAATGGGAAGGAATTCGGCCATGGCCTTTTGAAGGAAGCATCCCGGAATTTGCCTGGAGTGATTTGGGGAAACCATGGAAAACCCAAATCTGGATGCCCGGACGGGGATTCGAACCGCCGTCCTCCCGAATGCGTGGAAGAATTAAAAGTGGTGCATGGAAGGTAAAAGATGATTGTGACCCCAAGCTAGCACTCGGTTTCAAGCATTAGGGAGTCAGAAAGTTATCGTTTGTAGGTAATTTAGCAGACTTAGATAATCTTAAAATAAAATTAGCCCAGGGCAAACGTAGGGGGGTGGTGAAATTACACTGGAAGAATTTAAAATAAAATAAAAATTTAAAAAAATCAACAAAGAGGATATGAGGTGTAGGTAAATTGTCGCCAAAAAATGAAAAGACAAAGTATTTTATCATCCACATAAGTATCTTTCCTTTACCGTATCCTAGATTGGACAGTAGTTCTACACGACTTTCAGAATCAGTCATATTTCTCCGTTAATTTCGTCCACTAACAATCGGTAACAGGGAATGGGGTGCGGTCAGTGGTGAACCACGGGTCTACTCTGTTCAAGAGAGCTGAAGGCATACTGTGCCACACTGACCTTGGTGGCGAGAGGATCGCAGTCGTGGTAGGTAGCGAAGGTGACTAGACCGCTGTAGGTGGACATGAGTACCAGACTGGCCGCTCCTACGGTGAAAATCACCACTGCGCTGTAGGAAACAGACATCACTAGACTCAGAAAACAAGGTTAGGGACATATCACGTGAGCTTCCTCATAATCTGTAATCAAGTTTTAATCTTACTCTGACACTACGTACAAAACTTTTCTTAACTGTGAGTTATTTGGAAGAAAATGACAACTGGATTCTCCGTGTACTCACAGGTTGGCCGAGGCGAGTGTGGGCAGCGCCAAGTACCTCTGGATCATGATCTGGTGCACACCAGAGATGGCTACCCAGTGGATGGTGCCTCCCACCACCAGGCTGAGGAAGGCTTGGCGCACTGTCGGGTCTAGGTTCAGGCTGGAGACACAAGTGAAATATCTTGTAGATGTTGCTTGCTTAAAGCAGCCAGTTGGAAGAAGCTGATATCTATTGGTAAATTGTCAGCTAACCAAACACGACATAAGGTTACTTCATAGATTAATATCAAAAGTTGGTTAATGGAGGCTGATGTAACAGACTTCTCTTTAACGGAAGTCACAACTGCAAACATGGATCCATTCGGCTGAGTACAACAACGTTCGACTTAGAAACCAGAATTTTCGTTTGACTTCTGACTGGGGCAGTGTTTCCTTTCGCTGTAACTATTGGAGGAATAATCATCGCGTCACTGTAGACGGATTCCGTAAGCGTTTGATTCATGATATTGGAACTTAACAATCATAAAACTGAAAAAAATCTATCGTAACATCTTCTGTATATCTGAGATACTTACGTCGCAGATTTGCTAATTCATTCAGACAAACAACCACGGGTGAACGTTTCAAGATATTCAGTATACATAGGGAACCCAATGCTATGATACCGTTGAATGGTCAGGAACTTTTATAGATTAGGTCATTATAAGCAAAAATTCATATACAGAACGTTTACACGAAGTTATTTGCTCTTAACGACCTTTTGTTTCACCTCCAGAAGTGCTGACATTTCCTTCCTCTATATTCTGGCTATATCCGCAGAACAAGAACGTGACAAGCAACATGATTCCTTCAGTTTCTACTCTGAAACTTTTGAATATTGTCATTGATCGCTGTTGAAGGACAAACCTAAATGGTGCAGTGCATCCGCTGTCAGGCAATACTTACTCCGGTGGTTCAATGCGTCCTGTGAGAACGTTCCTGTCCCAGACGACGTCGAAGCCGCCAACGTCCAGTGTGGCCTTAACGATGACGACTATCATGGAGGCGAACATGAGGAATGTCTGCACCACGTCCGTCCACACCACCGCCTTCAGTCCTCCCTGCAACATGTTCATCATGTATAATCGTAGGCTTCCGCGACCAGAGTAAGTTGATTCTTGGTTGTCCGGGTGGCGCCGCGTCATATTTCTTGTAGCCGACGTTTCGACCCTCACTCTATGGTCTTCTTCCAGGGCAGAATGTTCGACCCTCATTCTGTGGGCCACCCGGACAGCCAAGAATCAACATGTTTATCATAGTGTATGTGCTTTGTTGTTTTCTGTGAAGCGCAAAAGACCTCATTGAATGCTCTACACTGGACTATATTTCAACGGACTCGAAGATTCCACCAATAAACCAGATGACAATTAAGGATTAACATCGTGAAACTAGGCCAACACATAACTTTAATGTAAGCTACAATCACTCGCTGTTTCAATCTAGTCTAAACGTGTTTCAACTTTAGCTCATAAAATTATTAACAAAGTAGAACATAGAAAGAAGCCCTCATTATTGCTGAGGATACACGACACCATCGGCCATGAAACATTATGGATTCTTTCTCTGTCCGTAACTCAATATATTAACAGGCATCCTTTCTTTTCTGAAAAATTACTTATAACGTATAGTTTAGAACATTTACATCCTTAGTGTGATCAAGCTCTTAAGCTATTATTGGTGAGCCGTGTAAGATATTCTTTATAAAAGAAAACACGTCGATTATGCTAATAAATATCAGCTCAATAAGTATGCAGTATAATCCATAAACGAGGAAGAATATTTAGTACATGGCTTTGTTCTGTAAATCAGAAACATTAAAATTTTGCTCCTATGTTGCGGAACCAAGAAATGGAGAAGGAAGTGTACTTTGTAAACGAGTCGAATAAAAACTGAATTTTCGAGTTCTAATGCTTCTGCAAGATAAAACGAGAAAGAATAGCCAGATTACATGGCGCAGCTAATTCATCTTCATACTGTAAGAATGGTTACAATCTCCCATTTATTTATTTTGAAATAGCCTATGGCTAATATGTATATTCAATTACAATTCATACATCACAGTAAAAATAAAAGAGAAACAACAAAAACAAACAAGGTGTTAATTTAATTGAATCCTTCCCCCCCCCACAAAAAAAATATTACAATCTCTCTCCGCTAGCCATTTCCCCAGCTTTTCTCTAAAACTTGCAACTTTATTGGTTTAGACGTTACTTAGTTTTGGTGCTAAAATTAGTTCTACTGGAAAGACTGATACAGGCTTGTAATTGGTTAGTTGGCTAAATTTGAAAAATAGGTTAATACTTTACCTTAGTATCTATTTTACTAAAAAAAAAAAATATTTTTAGAAAAAAATCGAACATTTACAATATATATTTTGCATTTTAAAAAACGAATTTAAATTTACCGCGTAAATGGTCAAGACTGTCATGGCGTCTTGAATGACGTCGCATCACCCGAACCAAAACAAAGCAGTCATGCATGTAAATGGCAGGTGCCAAGTGTTCTTTAATTAAAAATGAATTCCTCGTTTTATAAGTACTGTGTAGTGCCCCATTGTAAATGCACAACAATAAAAGCGCCAAAAAAGTTATTTATATATGTTCCAAACAATGAACAGATACGGGAAAAGTGGTTAAAACTTGCAAGGAGGGAGGATACACATAGTTTATCTGCAGATTCAAGAATCTATTTTTGTGAAGATCATTTTGATGTAAGTGTTTGTGCACAATATATTTCTAAATCTAAATCAAAACTGATAAATTTTGCAGGACCACTACTTTTTAAGTACTGACAACATAATAAGGTAAGGGTTTTGGTTTTATGATTTATAATCTTTCTTGAGTGTTACGTTTAATATAATAAACACACTCTGGCAGCGCTTTCATTACCGTGGTGCCACAATCTGATGATAGATTCTTATGGAGCTCGATGAAACAAATCGAAAATAAAGAATAAATTTGTTTAATATCTCTCAAGGTTCTCGAGATATCATAACTGAAAGGTAGTGTTGTTAGGCTGATACGAAGCTTAGAGCAGACTGGAAATTGGCAGTGACATAGCTTTAAAACTGCCACACCTGTTTTTGAGGATATACCTTTTCCATAAAAGGTGTATATAAAAACAAAAAGAAACATACCTTAGACGTGATGCAACTGTAAATTTACGATACGAGCTCGGCATAGAAATAATAGTACCTAACAACAACTACTGAATATCCAATGACATTATTCACGCCAAAGATACAATCAAAGCCAAGAACAAAATATTCTGTTATTTCGCTTAGGTCTTCCTTCTAGTTTAGCTATTTACCACTTGCTTATATTTCGCAAATATAACCTCATACCAGAATCAATTAATTTACAAAACGTGTGTCTAAGCAATAGGTTATTCTTTAAAAAACTGAAATAATGCTATTTAAGCTTATAATGTATAATTGACACTTGTGTATACTTACATCGAAGTTTTAACATTGCGGAATTCCGATGAGCAAAAGTCGATGTTTGACGCGAAAAATCTGCGAAGTGTTACGGCGTCAATTTTAGGCAAGTTTCTACTGTTTTCTTTGGTAAATACTGGTTCCATAGCGAATTACACTTGTTTTTCAGCATATAACTGAGAACAGCTGTATTAAAGTGACAAAAGTTCCTGCAAACGAATAATTTATCAAGTAACCTGTTCTTTCCCACGAAAATGTCAATAACAACTTTGGCGTCTCGGGTGGTGTGACGTAATGCTTTCTCATTGGCGTTCGCGGTCACGTGAGATAATGCCTGATTTGCCGAATTTATTTTCTAAAAATAATAATAATCTTTATTGATTGGTAAGCAAACAATTTTACTGCAACACATAACAAAATTAAAGAGCAGTTTAAAATAACATTTTTACTACTAACAGAGACTGAAAAGAAATTCCTCTTCTGCATGAATCCCAAAGCCCCCCTCCTGCGATCACAGCCTAAAATACATAAAGAAGAAAGTCCTATCAAACCAATATTCAATTCAATAAATAGTCCTGCTACAGACTAACAAAAAGGCTAAATGATCGATTGAAAAAAAATTTCACATATGAAACTGCAAGTAACTGTGTTGCAGTAAAATTATTTGATTACTAGTATAATGTCCCCTTGGTGACGACAAATTTGTACGTGTGTATTAACCAGTTTCAGGCCGGGCCGAAACATTCCACTCTTCTTTGTCGTCTCCCAGCAAGGGTCGGGTGACGCCTACCTGCGCCGAACAATTTGTGGCAGGCCGAAAAGCTAAAAGCTTTGTTCATTCAGATAAATTAAAAGGACAGTATTGGACCTTCGCCGAAAGACGGTTTCCTGGTAGAGTAGAAAGTTGAAAACTAGAGAAACGATACTTCCGAGAAGAAGTCGGGTTGCGGAACGCCTCTGCTGGGAACCAGCGAATCAAACAGTGTGTTAAGAACTTTTATAAACTATAAAGTTGTATGTTGCATGAGGAGTGCCAATGGAGATCGAAGACGCCTCGCCAAACGGTACCACTGGTTGAAATTTCCCGCGTCAGCTAAAACTCCGGAGCCTGGAGGTCTTCGACGGGGCCAACAAGCGAGGAAGAAGACATTCTGTTTCTGGCCGGCAAACAACCCGCAGCGGCGCGCACCTGGAGATTGCCGGCGGGGAGCTAGCTCGCCAAGCGGACGACACAACTGACCTTGCACCCAGCTGATCAACAGGGTCCGTGAGACTCTGTGTTATCCGCACCTCATCTGCTACGGTAAAGAACTCCGGTGATATTTAGACACTCTAGCGTCATTTAACCCTAGGCAACGCTCTGAGATTTGCATCATGCTCTGAATTTTTCAATAAACGCTTAATGTTGTAACCTCCTTAAATATTTAGTTCTGTTCAATAAATCAATCAATTTTATATTCAAAGAAATTAATAGGTGTTGTAAACCCTGCTTTCAAAAACTTCCTTTCCAATGTATCAGTATATCATTTGAATAGATGAAGATATGTGTTTTCAATGGTAATTTCAAAAGTACAATTGCTTTGATAAAAAGTATTTCAGAATTGGAATGTCGCTTCTCTCCCATTCTTGGCGCCTACCCGGGATTAATTTTGCAAATTAATTTATTAATTAATGCATCTTATTAATTTTTTAAATTTTAATAACGTCTTAAAAACAAGACGCCACACTAGTCAATTGAAAACAGTTACAGACGTTCATAAGGCCATTTACTATGGATAAAGTAAAGAATAATCTTTTGTAATAAATAATTTTGTGTTTTATTATCTCCTTAGCACGATTAATAATAAAAAAAACTGCTATGCGTCCGATTTATTCTTAGTGGACACAAGCCTATTTTCGGAGTATACACGATGAACTGTACTTGGTGAATTCTTCGGAATACGTATACTCATTTACTGCTTTTCTATAAAATCGTAATGAATGTTTAAAGCTACGATTACCTTCAGCAAATTTAGATTGTATCTTATACTCGTGATGCACAGATGAACTGTTTTGTGGAATTCCCATTAGAATGAAAGAAATGGTCTAGCTGCATAATCCGGATGTGATACGTTGTAAAATTACGAACGCTGTTTTCTCGAAGGCGGGTTTTGAGACAGATTCGGTAGGAGCATGGGTCGAGACCGACGCAGTCAACAGTGAGAGGATACAGGGAAGGGAGAACAGATCGGCAGCAGTAACAGAAACCTCGAGATGCGGGAATAATCTTTGCGACTAATGTCCGCCAACGATTTACAATAGTTCAAGATGAAGTGAAAGGGACAATTCAGTAGTAGTGAGATAGACAACGACAAGCGATCAGCTCACATAAGATAACAACGCAGAGTACGCAGTGACACATTTTCCAGAACAGTCATGGACAGTCAGTGACGGAATATATTTATGACTAGTACCTTAAAGTACAGAACTGGCTGCAAAAAAGTGATACTTTTTATCTTCTCCGCGGCGAAACTGAAATTTATAAAAATGGAAGAATTAGGTGACATGGGCTATTTGAAAACAGCATAAAAGTTAATAAATGCAATAATTTACCTCATTTATTCAAAGAAACCAAACGAGTTGTCTTAGAAATCCTACCAACAGTAAGCGGAGGCCATGAGGTAAGCGGCCGGTCAGTAGGATAAGTCCCTCATGAGAAATTGTGATTTATGTAGTTTAATATTTGCAAAATAGTCGGCCAGGACCACAACACCAAAATGTGCCTGTTAGCATCTGTACAAAATAACTACAAAAGTGAGTTATTAAGGCAACATGTGTGGCTATGGTTTAATGTTAAATACCATTTTAGAGGAATTTTATCTAACGGAAAAATTTGAGGTCTGTCATACTGGAAGTCCGGATTCGTTTCCCTATCCGGCCATCAGATTCCAGTTTTCCATGATTCCCAGAATAATTACAGACGTACGACGGAATGGCTCTTTTATAAAGGTCAGGGCAACAGCTCTATCACGGCGCTAGTGACATTGCTGTCGACGAACTGACAAGCCCCGTAGCACTTTCAGTTAACAGAGGTGCCCAATGGTCAATCTGCTACATCCTCGCTCCACTGGCCTTACCCCTACATTCGAAGAGGAAATTTGTCACTCGCCTCGCTGTCGATTCGGAGAGGTAGGAACGGAAGGGGTTGTTGAGATGAGGAGCGGGACCAGACGAACATTACCTTGAACCGCAAGTTTTGAGTGAACAAGGTATAACTGAAAAATTGAATGTAGTAGCTAGGTATTGATGTCAGTATCTACCTAGTATTTAGATGTGCCTAAGTTGTTAATAACTGGGACACCCCCAATTTCAGCCTCAAACAAATTAGCACTTAATATACAGAACATAATTTATACTAATGGTATTAGTTGAAATATTGAGAAACATGAGCTACATCTTATTGCATAAGTAACTCCCAAGCTGGAGTGACTAAAGATGTGAGTAAACAGTCAACCTTTCCATCTAGAAAATTCGAGAAAAAGAACTAGTTAATAACAATCTCTAACAAAGGAAAAGCCTTTAATGAGGTAATATACTTACCACGCAGGTGTAGAATATGCAGACTAAACACACTGTTGCTGATACCACGTGTATGTTGATTCCAGTAACTGAAATTATACACAAAAAAATAAGATAATATTCTGTGACTCATACAATAGGGATTACAATACAACATACATGTATTTACGCAATGTTTCAGGTTGTTATAGTTTAATCTGGAATCAATTTCTGGCAGTTTGGCAAAAGACATCAAGGTACGACAGACTCTGGGCATAATATGTACAAATCAGGCTCAGAATCTACAGCGATCTACGAGTAATCATGACTACAGTTATCTGGTATGTTTTCTGCAACAACCTAAAAGAATTCTAAAATAGTCTCCAATTGCAGCTACAAAACATAACATGAAAATAAGGAATATCACAGTAAACATAAATTTTAAGTGTGCACAGTTATCAGATAGGTAGCGACATCCAGGTTCATCTTCAACTTGAGCGACTGGACCGTCGCGATCGGTACACGATGATCCCGGCGTACGAGGAACAACTCATAACCGAGTGGCCAGACACTGATGCAAACAAGCTATAATAAAACGTTTGGCCTGTTTTTCAGCATAATCCTCACTTCCTGCCAGGACGTTCGAATGCTTTTATGCCATCCTCATAAAACGATTTATCAAGGGTGTGGAAAACGAAAATACAATACATGTGACATCAGCATCTGATTTGACTGGGGTGCTAGATGTAAACCTTTTAATGTTTGCAAATAAGATATCTGAGGAAGTCTTGTAACGAGTTAGTTGCTTTCCCTTCCTCCTTCTGAATGTAGCGTCGTCGTTGGGCAGTAATATCGCTGGACAGAATCTGTGGGCATGCGCAGGATTGTGGCTGGAGGCCGATACTATCCATATGTGCTTAAAATTGCGTGGAGTACAGCTATGAACATGTATCAGGTTGCTATGAGTGATAGAAGAGTGTTATTAACTACGGTTGGACAGTGAAAGTGACAATATTTGTGATGTGACTTGTGCAGGGCAGGTCAAAAACTGTGTACGGCAAATTCTCGTAATGGATTATTTTGTCTGGCGTTAACTTAATACTAATTCTTCCCAAAAGAATCTTCGGACATAGAGTTTCCGATTAGCTATTATAATTAAAATTTAGTAATAACCACATAGTTCAGTGTATCAGTGGGACCAATAATAAACTTGCACCGGACGGCATCGTGCTTTATTAACTTGTGTATTTTCTTGTTAATAATCCTCCCACTCAAAAAAGAACTGGTTTTGGTAACCCCTGCCGACCACAGCATACACGGACAAATTATTTAGAACTGTTTAAATTAGTCATGAGAACTGTGGACCGGACTGAAGTTATTATATTACTAGAGTAATCCCGTGACCCTTTTTGGTGCATCATCACGGGTTTAGAATAGTTTCTGTTTTTAGGGTCAAAGATTATGACAGGTTGACCTGATCGGACTAAATACGAACATGAACTGTATTATACCCTTAGGGTGAAATAAATCTCTTCAGCTTGAACAACTCAGAAGTTTTAATAGACGTATTAAACAGGACAGAGACGGTCGCGCTATCGTATATTTGTTTCAAAGGTCGTAGACTCGACTTTGCTGAAATACAAACTAAAATTTCACTCTGAAAATTTTTAAATTTTCCTATTTGCTTCGGAAGCATCACGTTGCTTTTATTGCGGCTGCGCAATCATTCATAATGTAATCTTTGGTCATGGAGTCTGTAACGGTCAGAGAACTTAATACAGATACCAGATTAGTTGAGGAATTCCGAAGAAATAAACTGCTAGAATACTCGATCCGGTGACATATTTGGTCCGATGTCCACTTTAAATAACCTAATAGCTCATGTACAGCGAATATGAACAAAGACCATTTACCAAAGCGGTCAGTAATGTGCGTAAAAAACAAATAAATCGTAATGTATAAACTTTGGCCAAGCAGCAACATTAACGAAAGTTTTAAATAAATTAAATTTTATCCTAGGTGGGAATGACAATTGACATTCGTGGTTAAAGCAGAGAAAATCAGAAATTTAAGTTCTTAAAAGATTTTGATGTTACTTTTCATTAGCGAAATGTTACTGAGAGGCAGTTCCACGTTTCTTACAGCCGTAAAGTTTACCGACTTTTTTTAAACTATGAAATGCTTCGAAAAGCAAACTTAGCGAATGTACTATGGCAATTAATTTTATAGCAGTTTTATACCGACTTTTTTTAAACTATGAAATGCTTCGAAAAGCAAACTTAGTGAATGTACTATGGCAATTAATATTATAGCAGTTGCTTAGGTATTAATTTAGGGACATAACCTCGAATTTCTTCTTATGGCATCTCTAGCTGCTGTTAATTAGCGAACGAAGGCTATCGCGTGACGTCACCCATATCCAGCCAATAGCTATCGAGGTGAGTGAGTCAGTGAGCTTAGGAAATTATGAAGTAGATAATTATCCACGATTCATCGTTACAGTCTGATTGGGAGAAGAGCAAGGGCAAGGGATTACAGAGCACCAACTGCAACACAAACTAATGAACAGCAATTAAGTTTAGAGAGAAACTTGAGCTTGGGATCAAATTGGTCATCAAACATCTCATTCGTGACAACTGTCCTCACTTTTTTCCACGATTTCTGCTCGCAATTGTTTCAGAACGTTATGTTAATATACCTCTGTAAAGTTAACAAGTTACATAGGAACAATGTATGCTCAGAATCATTCAAAATCATTTTTCCTGCAGAATGACCCTGCAGAGGGGGGGGGGGACCAGTGTGCCTCCAATCTACTGACTGTTGATTTGATTGAGAAATAAAGTGTCTGGCCCAGATTTCATCTGTAGTCATGCATCTTGCAACGGGCGACGGGTAGAGGCGCACCATCCCTGCCAGTAAAGGCGGCTCCCTTCCCACGGCCCACTGTTCGTAGCTGGACCAGCGCGGCCGGCAAATGCACGGGACGTGGGAAGCCACCATAACACTTATGAACACTGTCACTCTGGGGAAGGCAACGGGAAACCACCCTATTTCATTTCCCAAGATATTCCTATGTAGGGGTAGAGATTTCCCTCGGGAATCACCTACTCCCGGACACGGGCAAGGCGTTCATAAGAAGAACACACCCGTGCCTTGTTTAAGCTAATACCGGTAATCCTACCTGGTAGGGGGACCTACAGTTTTTACGATGAATCCTAAATACGGAGTGTTTTAGCATATTTTTCATGAAGAAAGCAAAGCTCTGCTTGTTGAAGGGACCTTAAAACATCAATCTGTTTCTCGATTCGAATAAGGTACATCTCGATCTCCAGGCAGACCTTTAACCATTGACCCACCAAGTGGTTCTGGAAATAGTTAATATAACGATACAGAAAAATATTGTAGCAGGTAATAATTATTTCAACCATATTGAAGTTTGTCAGTGTCTTTCCAACTTTTCTGCAGAGTTCTCTTTTCTTCTATGATGTGACACATCTTATTTTCTCAAAGTCTATAAACTAAAGGGAATGTAAACGTCATCATCTGTTTGTGAACCGTTTAATCATCGTTGTGTACATTTTTGGCAATTTGTTTAGTGTAAAAATTACAGAACATACCAGCACTCACCTGGTTGATCACGGGGAACTACCTAAAATCCGTAATAAGGACAACCATCAATGCCTTTAACCCATTCAGTTTTGCCTTCCCTGCCTGTGCTTTAACATATTCGCCCGAACTGCCTGGTACCACATTTAATATACGGTATTTTACCAAAATCTACAATCAATATCTGTTACTAAATTACGGATCGAATACTTACCTTGATTAAAAGCTATTGCAGGTACGTAGATGACAATAGGAATCCAGCTTATCTGTAACAATTACATTCTGAGTTACTTAACACATGCTCACACACATGGATAGCTATAGTTTCTAATGAGCTTTTATAAAATGTTACTGTAATTCGTTCACAGAAACTGAAGAGGAGATATTACTTTTTCAGTATTTTGCAGTATTTATGTGCAAGGCCACAATGTGTTCAACTGGGTGTAAACATGAATATATATATATATTCGTTTGGGCCTAATAGGATCACGATAAATCTTCGTTTTAGCTTGAATTTTTCTTTTGTTACACAGCAAGCTGTGCCAGAGGTGTAAATCGGGTTAAGATCTTAAGAAAATCTCCAACGAGACAGGGATCCGAACCGAGGACCTTTCCATTTCCCATCAGACGTCTTAACCACTGATCCACCAAAAAGCTACCATCGATATAACATTATATTAATTATTTGCGAATGGACCCTATACCATCAGACACAGCCTTGAGTCTCATCATGCCTTGTAATTAAAATTTGTCCAATTTTTTCAATAGTTAGTACCAGGGATCATCAGTTTCTAGAGCAATGGGGTGAGCTTAAGAGTTACCATCTGCGTCTGATTAGTGACTCTTATGTTTTCTATGATACGTGTTATTTTGTGAAATGTGTTGTTTAAGAAGCGAGATGGCGGAATGTCGCTGCATTTGCTTAGATGAACGCCTAAAAGCCGCAACTAGCCCAGCCGCGGGGTTCAGGACTCAAACCTGGAATTTCAGTTGGCAGGTGATAATAAGAGGTTTCGAAATTATGAAGCTATTATACAGGATAACCGTGAAAACTATATGGGAACTATATAAGAAATCTGAGCTATAAATTCTTGGCCAGGCCCTTGTATGCCTGTGATGTGATAATATGTGACCCACATTATCGGAATCAAATACAAGACTTAGAGGGGTATGTAGATTTGCCTGTGAAAATTACAGTGAAGCACAACGAATATTACAACAAACTACTTTAGGAATTAGTGCAAGAGAGAAGGCTTGTAAGTTTTAGGAACAATGCTCTTATATATGTTGGAATTGTACATGTTTGGCCACTTTTAGTCTAGGTAACTCCTTTTTTTGTTATACTAAAAAAATTACGGGGAAACAGTGAAATCGCTTGTAAGGGATATCATATGGTTGTTAGGTGAGGATAAAAGAGGAGGGGGGGGGGAAGTCTTCGGGGATATAATAGAACACTATGATGATATGATATACACTGATCAGCCAGAACATTATGACCACCTACCTAATAGCCGGTACGTCCACCTTTGGCACGGATAACAGCGACGACGCGTCTTATCATGGAAGCAATGAGGCCTTGGTAGGACGCTGGAAGAAGTTGCCACCACATGCACACACAAGTCACCTAATTCCCATAAATTCCAGGGTGAAGACGATGAACTATGACGTCACGTTCAATCACATTCCAGATGTGTTCGATCGGGTTCAGATCTGGTTACTTGGGGGGCCAGCATATTAATTGCAACTCACCACTGTGTTCATCGAATCACTCCATCACACTCAAGGCCTTGTGACATGGCGCATTATCTTGTTGAAAAATGTCACTGCGGTTGTGAAACATGGTAGTCTTAAAGGGATGTACGTGGTCTGCAACCAGTGTACGATACTTATTGACCGTCATGGTGCCTTGCACGAGCTGTACTGGATGCCCATGTGATTGTTCCACAGACCATAATTGAGCCGCCGCCAGCTTGTCTCCGTCCCGCAGTACAGGTGTCAAATAGCTGTTACCCTGAAAAACGACCGATTCGCACCCTCCCATTGGCATGATGAATAAGGTATCAGGATTCATCAGACTATGCAACACTCTGCCACCGCGCCAACGTCCAGTGACAATGATCACGAGCCCATTTCGGTCGTAGTTGGCGATGTCGTGGTGTTAACATTGGCACATGAATGGTTCGTCGGCTGCGGAAGCCCATCGTTAGGAGTGTTTGGTGCACTGTGTGTTCAGACACACCTCTACTCTGCTCAGCATTAAAGTCTGATGTTAGTTCGGCCACAGTTCGCCGCCTGTCATGTTTTACCAGTCTGCCCAGTCTACGATGTCCGGCATCTGTAATGAGGAGTGGCCGCCCAA
>CM061914.1:44137475-44377498 GCA_031002005.1 Vandiemenella viatica
ATTAGTACGAGGGCCATTCAGAAAGTAACCTCCGATCGCTCACAGTGCGGGTGGTGGGGGTAGTCGCGACGCCATCTGTGCATTCACGCACTCAGCAGGTCAGTCGGCATCAAGCCGTGGTTGAGTGAACGTCGTACCTGTGCTAGTTTAGTTTTTGTGGCAGTTTGAAATGTGTGCTGCAATAGAAAACCCCGCCAAATGTGAAGTGCGTGCTGTCATAAGGTTTTTTACAGCCAAAGGATATTCTGCAGCAGCTATTCATCGTGAGCTTTGTGCCGTGTACGGACCAAGAGTTATGAGTGAAGGAGTTGTCCGTGAATGGGTACGTTTATTTAAAAGTGGACGAGAAAACGTTCATGATGAAGAGAGGAGTGGTAGACCATCATTGGTGACTGACGAACTCGTTCAGACAGTTGATGCAAACGTTCGTAAAAAATCAACGTTTCACAATGTCGGAGTTGTCTACTGTTTTTCCGCAGATTTCTAAGACTCTCTTGTACGAGATAGTGACAGCAAGATTGGGTTACCGTAAGTTCTGTGCACGATGGGTGCCCAAAATTCTTACCGACCACCACAAAAACTCAAAGAATGGCCTCTGCATTAGACTTTCTGTCACGTTATGAGGACAAAGGAGAACCATTGTTAAACAGAATCGTGACCGGTGACGAAACCTGGATTAAGTATGTGAACCCTGAGACAAAAGAACAATCAAAGATGTGGGCACATTCAAATTCGCCTACCAAACCAAGAAAAGCTTTGCAAGATTTTTCTGCCAGAAAACTGATGGCAACGGTGTTTTGGGATGCCAAAGGGGTGTTGTTGGTTGAATTCATGGAACGTGGGATGACCATTAATCAAGACGTGTACTGTGAAACACTAAAAAACTTACGACTGGCTATACAGAACAAACGCCGTGGTATGCTGACTTCCGGTATCGTTTTTTTGCACGATAACGCCCGTCCTCACTCTGCTCGCAGAACAACGGCCCTTCTTGAGTCCTTCAAGTGGGACGTTATCAACCATCCACCTTACAGCCCAGAACTGGCGCCAAGCGATTATCACCTCTTCATGCATATGAAGAAATGGCTCGGGTCCCAGTGGTTTGATGACGACGAAGAGCTCAAAGATGCGGTCACAGGCTGGCTCCAGGCACAAGCGGGTGATTTTTATGCAGAAGGAATTTCAAAGCTTGTGAAGAGATACGATAAGTGCTTAAATCGCTATGGAGACTATGTAGAAAAATAGTGCAAAGATGTAGTTGTAAGATGTATATATTAAAATATTTTTATTTAACTTGGTGTATTTTTTTAAATCAACCGGAGGTTACTTTCTGAACGGCCCTCGTAGTAAAGCAAAAAATGTGCAGGATAGGCATCAGAGAACAACAGTCAACTTCATGCTCACTAATGGTTCAACATCATCATAATTATCGTCATCTTGGACAGCTTCCACCTTCTGATTCAGTCTGACAGGGACTCAATCGTCTCCATCATTTTTTGCGCATCCTCCCTCCTCTTCCAGTACTGTCTACCTCACTCCTCTCGAGGACCATATATCAGTATTGGATAAAATGTCCCTTCTGTGTCATAGCCCTACTGCATTTCAGTCCCAAACGTACTTGTAGAATTCTTGTACTCTTCTGTATCTTTCATTTATTTAACTCCTGTTGCTTTTGTTCTTTTATTTTACACTTCCCACATACTTTTAACGATCATCAGTTACTGCAGCATTTGACATACAGATTAGATCTACCCTACTTTCTAATTAATACTTCACTCTTTTTTTTTGCAGAGAATTGCATTCTGTAAGATTTGACTACTCCTTGCCTTGCCTTGGCTGTTTTTGCAGTTCTGACTACCAATTTCCCCTTTTGCAGATATCTTTGATTTTATTTTATTTTTTTTTTATTTTTTTTGCCCCTAGTCTTACTGGCAATCTGCTTTATTGTTCCAACCAAGAATAGAAGTGGGGAGAAAGCACCTCCCTGCCTGAGTCACCTTCAGTGACATCATTAATTCCACTGTTGCCCATCCCAGTCTGAATCTATATTGCCCCTCCCCCCCCCCCCCCCACTTATGTTCCACCTTACACCACCCCCTTACCGTTTTCTCCATTTCAATCATAAATATTTTCGCAGAGTGACACACAGTTCATCGTTCTGGCCTCGCATTCGGGAGGACGGCGGTTCGAATCCCCGTCCGGGCATCCAGATTTGGGTTTTCTATGGTTTCCCAAATCACTCCAGGCAAATGCCGGGATGCTTCTTTAAAAAGGCCATGGCCGAATTCCTTCCCATTCCTTGCCCCCATCCTTTCCCGTCTCTAAAGACCTCGCTGTAGAGAGACGTAAAGCAGTTAAAAAACATAGTTCATCTGTAATTCATACATTTTATTTTGTCCATATTCATGAAGATTGGCATAATAACATCCCTTTTCCTCTCTTCCAGAATTGTTTTTCCCCACTTTAAACTTGGCACTCTAACTACTATATTCCCATAACATCCACTGCTCTTAACGTGTCCACTAGTAGTAGTTCATCCATACAATATTTTTTGTCACTTTCATTTTCCTTGCTGCAACCTTGACTTCTCTGCATACAAAGTCTTCTGTTAGCTCTCCAAACATGTCATCTTCTATAATAGATGGGTTATTATTATTAATTGTGATGGAGCTAACGCTCCAGTGGAAATTTCCGTCATCTAATTACCCCTTTTTTTTAATTTCTTTTGTAATATGAGTGTCAAATTCCTCCCCCATTTACTTTTCTAATTTACAAATTTTAATATTTTTCTCCAGCTTCTCTGTCATATGTTTTGTCAGTTTCAAAATATCCCTTCCACATCTTCTTCAGCTCCCCATTTTTCAACTATATTTCCATATCATATTTTAATACACTGATTTTTTTCATATGCCTTTATAGTTTATTATCGAATACAGCACTTTCGCCATTGTCTTGCAGTTTCATTGTTCTGCTGAAATTATTTGAATGAAAATATTTGTACTACAGTGAACTGGTGTAAGTTACTTGTAATATTCATCTGAATTATTACTAAATACCACTTGCGGGCACAGACCTGCAAGATAAATTTACATGAAACAGAAGTTCTGTATCTGTAGAGGGCTAACCATTGTTATTGCATGTTAATTTTGCTGTACAGAATGTTTAGGAGGTAAGTTCTAATAAAGCTTGGAGGATTACCCTAAATGTAATTGCTCTAAGAATAGTTTCAATCATATTTTTAATTACAATTGTGAGAGTTCACTGACACATTGTTTAAGGCAGATCAGTCAAAATTTGAGATTCTGATATATTAATTCTCGGTAAAATTATGTAAGAGACCACCTAAATACTTAAGAAACTTGGCAGTTATCACACTCTGTGTCTGGATAAGATGCCACCATCTTAGAGTTGGGCAACTACAATTAGGGTTGTTTGAATCCTGATGGTGGTGTACCACTTAAATTAGGAGTTTCCAAGCTTTTTCTTACTACCCCTCTCCCCTCCCCTTCCATCAAAAAAAAAGTTCCCGCATCTTCCTATCCGTCAAAATTTTATTATTGAAAAGGTAAATGCCTGCTTTTCAATACTAACAATGACATTGGAGGAAACTCATTAAGTTTGTGATGTTAGAATGAAGGTTTTAAACTCCAAGAGGTGGTACTTCCAATGGTGTAGAGCTGGGGTATCGTCCACACAGGCAGCGTAGCTACCGCACACCCTCACATTCTCCCTGACATGCCTTCATGCCCCTCTAAAGGTGGTGGTACCCCCCAGTTTGGAACCTATCACTTAATTACAGCTTTTAGATGGTTTCTGTAATTGTGTTGGTGAACAGTTCACTGATTTCTCTTCAGTAATATCACTGTTAAACAAATTAAATGATTTATAGACAGAACACAGCATTTAGTTTTTTCCTTTAATACTAACAAAAGCAAAAAAACCAAAAGACTAAAAACTAAAGAAAACACACAAATTCAAGTCCTTTCGTGGTTGTGTCTTCAAATATTTCTTAATACATACATACATACATTATTAATAAACCAAATAAGGCTTGATACAATATTATAGTATGGTATCATGACGAAATTGATATACCACAAGATTCTCAGGTTTGAAACTGCTTTTTCTGGCCTAAGCCGCTTTATTTTTTATTATATCTTTCAAACATGCTTATGTACAATATATTAGTTCATGAGTGAAGTAGTTTTTTAATTTTTTAATTTAATTTAATTGCAATGGAGCACAGGCTCCGGTGGCAATTTCCCTACACAGCTATCTTCCCCCTATCCTGCACCCACCTACATTTGCCCTCTACAAATTTTTTCTTTAAATTCCTTCAAAGTTTTCGGTAAATTATTCATCGTTTCTCTTGGTAACTCATTCCAATCCCTGACACCCTTACCTAAAAAAGAGAATCTTCCTACACCCTTGTGCCTGAAATCGAGTGCCAGCTTGTGGTCATGGTCATCTTTTCCCTTCCATGCACTACTTTTCATACCTACTGCAATATCTTTCCATGCCTCATCACCAGTATATGCCCTGTACACTCCCATGACCCTCCTCATCCTCCTCCTGTCTTGCAATGAATCCCATTCCAGCTCCTTTATCATATCCGTCACTGATTGCATTCTGCGATAATTTCCAGAAACAAATCTAGCAGCCCTTCTTTGCACCCTCTCCAACTCCTGTATTTGATACGTAAAATGAGGGTCCCATACTACACTACCATATTCGAGCAATGGTCTGACCAAAGTTTTGTAACCCAATTCCTTGACTTCTCTCGTACATCCCCTCATAACTCTCTCCAACAAGTGCAGAACTCTGAAACCTTTTCCTACCACCTGTCCTATGTGTCCTGCCCAGTTAAGTTTGTTATCAAAAGTAATTCCAAGATATTTGCATTTCAAGTCTTCAGCAAGCAATTCTTTCCCCACCTTATATTCATAATTAACCTTTTGTTTTTTATTTGTGTATCTAATAAGCTGACTCTTCTTTGCATTTATCTTCATTCCATGTTTACTAACCCAATTAGATATCCTGTCCAGATCACCCTGCAACTGTTTACAATCCTCTATCGTTTTGATTCTTTTATACAGCATTATGTCATCTGCAAACAATCTAATTTCAGATAGTAAACAGGCAACACAATTATTCATTAGAATAATGAATAGCAATGGTCCCAATACGCTACCCTGTGGCACACCCATTTTTACTTCCACTTCTTTTGATACTACATTTCCTACCCTAACTTTCTGTTTTCTACCTTTTAAAAATTCTTCTACCCAGCAAATCACTTTCTTATCCACTCCAATGGTTTTTACCTTATTTACTACCATTTTATGGCTTACTCTGTCAAACGCCTTAGACAGATCTAGTGCTACACTATCAATTTGGCCTCCCTTGTCCATTTCATCTGAAATATCTTGCATATATCCCACCAACTGAGATTCGCATGAATATCCTTGCCTGAAACCATGTTGCCTGCTTGAAAACCAATTACGTTCCTCACATATATTTCTGATGTGGTTGCATATCAATCTTTCCATTAATTTACCTACCACTGATGTCAAACTGATTGGCCTGTAATTCTCAACTCTATTTCTCACCCCTCCCTTATGTACCGGTACTACTATTGCACTTTTCCAGTCCTGTGGTAAGCAGCAAGTGTCTAGACTCAATTTAAATAATATTTCAAGATAAGGTACAATGTCACATCCGGCTATCTTTAAGATATCTGTAGTAATATTATCTTCACCAGCCCCTTTATGTTTTTTTCAGCTTTCTTATTTCCTTCATGATTTCCTCAGGATGGATATCAAATTTTTTACTATCGTCATTTCTAATTGTGTTGTTAAGCTCGTTCTCCGAATTAGACCCTCCTGTTTCTGATTCATTTTCCCTAATGCTTTCTCTGAACCAGTTACTTAAAATCTCTGCCTTTTTCAAATCGTCAGTAACTTCTTCTCCATCCTTATCTATAAGTGTCTCTACATCCTCCCTTCCCCTCAGTTTCCTGATATAGCCATAGAAATTTCTAGATGCATCAGTCAATGGTCCCCCTGCACTGACAATACTCTTCATAAACCCATCTTTGGCCATTTTCTTTGCTGTTATTAAGTCCTTGTTTAGTTGTTTTAAATATTCCCTACTACCCTGCTGTCTCTTAACTCTGTTATGTTCTTTTCTTACCAACCTCTTTAACCTCCTCACTTCCCTATTATAGTACATAGGATCTCTACTTCTCTTTATTTTTTGCTTTGGAATAAATTTTTCTTCCCCCTTTCTTATTATCTCCTTGAACTCTTTCCACCTTGACTCTACTGTACCTGAGCCTTCCTTCCATTTGCTGAATTGTTCTCTGAAATATCTCCTCAAATTTGAAACCTGTGCCTTTTTATAATTGTACCTATTTACCCCTTCAATTTTGGCTGCTGGTTTACTGAATCCCTTAATTAGTTAGTTACAAGTAGAAGGTACCTGGACCTTGAGAAGTATATGATATTAAACTACATGACATTCTTGATTTCCTTGTTGTTTCAGAAAGATCCTTTAAGAAGAAATATTGAAAATAGTTGATATAAAATCTTCGTGGGTTCTAAGCCAGATAGTATTATCGAAGGATATGCTTTCGCCGGCTTGCTCTGCCGCCATCATCAGGTCCATTAACTGTACTATTCCTTTTCCCTCTCAATATGATGTAGTTCTTATAAACTTTCTCTCCATACTAATTATCAGTCTACAGAAGATGAGTCCTCCGTATTTAATACCATTCATGGTAAATGTTTTCTAATTTTAAAACAAGTACATCAAACTTTCCTTATTATCACTATTATCTCTGGATTCTATCTCTTTGAATGTCAAAGAACTATTGGTCTGCTACTTTGAGCTAACAAAAGTGTTTCCTTTTCATTATTTCTACATTTTTCTTTGTCAAAATCATTCATCTCTTTCTTTCTTGAATATTTCAGCTCTGCTAATATTTTCTCACTGTCTTCTTCATCCTCATCTTTTTCTCTGCATATCTCATCACTACCAAAACCTTT
The DNA here is from genome assembly GCA_031002005.1 of Vandiemenella viatica. Lineage (NCBI taxonomy): Eukaryota > Metazoa > Arthropoda > Insecta > Orthoptera > Morabidae > Vandiemenella > Vandiemenella viatica. The sequence continues at coordinate 44,144,519 of CM061914.1, forward strand.
TTATTATTTTATCCTATTAATATAATTTACAAACCCACTGATATTCTCTAGAGCCTGTTTTGCTATGCTTCAACTTTTCCACTACGCTCTTTTCTTCTTTGGGCAATGGGTTTGTGAGAAAATTTTATTTTCTGCTTTCCTGTCTTTTTCAGGAACTTGGTTTGTGAATTATTCTTTTCTTTTTCAGAAATTTAGTTTGTAAATAAATTTGTCTTTCCTGTTTTACTTTTTTCTTCTCCAGGTAGTAGGTTTGTAAGAAAATTATTCTTTTCTGTTTCACTTTCTTCTTTCTTTATACAATTCTTCTTTTTTCCTATACAGTTTCTGTTGTGCTAATTTGTCCGGTATCTCTATGGGTTTCACATCTTGTGATGTAATGAGCATTTAACTGCGTTCACCTCGGACCCCTTGTCAGTAAGTTTTCCTGCTCTCACTCCCAGGTCAGGAACCATGTGGATGGTGTCTGTTTTGTGTCTTTCCACAACATCCACTATACTGTCACAAGACATAGTGGCCAAAACTGGTTCATGTTCCTTTAGATAAACCTCCATATTATCACTTGTATTATAACCATGACATCTATTAGCAATCTCTTGGGATGATTCAGTAAAGTCATTGTCATATATGTTGTTAGCATAAGGTGATAGAGGTCTTAGTGTTACTTGGGCTAATTGATAATGTTAATATGGTGTGCTTAGAATCAACTGTAATTTGCATTGGTTTATTATCTCCTAATGGTCCTTCAAACTTAGTGTGGACTTCTGAAGGTTGCAATGAAATTTCTTGCACAATATTAACATTACCAGATGATGTTATTGAGAGGGTCTGCCTTTTATCAATAACTTCTTCCCAACTATTCATCTTTTCTCCAAAGGAATCTAACCTATTGTTGACTTCTTTGTATGATACTTTGAAATTGTGAAACTAATTTGTCTAACTGTTCCTCAAAAAAGTTTTTTTTTAATTAAAAAAAAGAGAGGTTTGATTAGTTAACTGTGCTGTTTGACTAGCCAACTGTGCTGTTTGACTGTCTTCTAATACCTCCATCTGTGGAATCAATAAGACAAGAATCTCATATGTGGATGCAATGGTGGTGTGTATCCTTGTACCGGGTGTTTGTTGAATACTTTTGTGTGGCTGATATATATATAAGTATTCACCAGGATGGAGTTACAAAAATGACTCATATACAGAGAAACTCTATCTGGGCTATTCAGCATAGTGCCATTGCTGGGAGGGTATCTCCCAAAATCTGGCTTTGGGTTACTGGGAACATTTGATTCAGTATGTGAAGTAACCCCCTCTACTAGCGACAATTCATCAGTTAATTGGTCTTTAACCGCCATGCTAAGAAAATAGAGAGACTATTGCCAAATGAAAACTGAATAATTTGTACAAATGATATTGACAATAACCTTAAATTCAGCTGTCAAAGGTAAAATATAATTCAAACTTAACAAAATATTTTGTGTTTGTGTATTATTTTGTGTTGCTGCTACCCTCTTCCCTTTGGTGAGTGTTGGGTTTAATTTATCTATCCATTCAACATAAATATCGCCTCGTGGCAGTTCTTTCACTCCATTGTTACTTAACTAAATATAATCTCTTCGAGTTGTGAACTATGCTAAAATCATTTTGAAGACATATTTAATAGGTTAGTATTCAGAACTCAAAAAAACCTCCTACAAAAAAAACTTTGAAATGTTAGTCATCAAAGCATCTAATTTTAGTAGTACTATTTCGTGAATTAGGCACTGGGTACATACGAGTTTGTGAACAGTGAATTTGCTGATGTTAAAAGTTGGTATCTTTACAATTAACAACAAAGTCACTGTTCCTTAAATAGTTTCTTGAGGTTATAGGGGTTCATGCATTCACTAGTATATTACACTTATCTTAAATGATTGCAAACATTATTCCAAAGATTGTAGCTTAGGTGGTGTTGTGTCCGGTATCTGCCACCAGTTGGTTGTGGAACAGACGCTCCAACAGCCAGATATGAAATGGTTTACATCAGCTATTCCCATTGTCTGCGGCACTACGGCATTGTGAGCTGAGGAATTCCTGTGTCTCTGCTAGTAACACTGTCATAACATTGTTGTTACATTTAAGTGTTTTTTACAGATTCTAGTTGCTGTGGTGAATACACTTTTGTCACTGCCGAGTAAGCTGCATGTCGCCATGTTGCATAACCATTGATTTATTAGTTGTACGATCTTTATGATTGTTATTTATTTATTTGTCGTATGGCAAGCAACTAATACAATAATAAATATATACAATGACAAGAACGTTGGGAGCGTTCACAAGCTGATGTCTAATTCTTCCAGCCATTCTAAGAAGGAACTTGTAGCTCCAAAAACATCTTCATATGGTCCATCATACTTCCGTAAAGGGCATTCCCTGATAATATGCTTCACACTCTGGGAAGGAGCACCGCAGTCACATGCAGGAGAATCCGGAAGACCCCACTTATACAGCATGGCGTTGCATTTCGCATAGCCTGTTCTTAGGCGATTTAGTTTGACCCACTGGTCTCTATTTAGATGGAATCCTGGAAGTCCAGTTGTGGGATCTTTAATATCTGAATGTTTTACAGGTGTGGAGTTCCAGCTTTGTCGCCATTTTTCCATGACATCAAAGTCAAATACATCTTGCCATACCGGATTTCTTGATTTAAGACAAGTGGGTGGTAAGTTATTTAGAACCTCGTGGATTGGGAGATCCTGTGGATGATCAGGATGGTGTAGTTTTATTCACTCACGTGCCGTTGCTTCTTGGCGTCTTATCTCTGGAGGTGGTATTTTGCTGATCAGGTGCAACCAGGGGACTGGGGTGGGGTGCCAGTTATTACTCTCATACACTCATTCAGGTGGGCGTCGATTTTTCTAGTATGAGTACTACGTTGCCACACTGGAGCACAGTACTCAGCAACAGGGTAAACCATGGTGAGAGCGGTTGTTCGTAGTGTGTTCGCATCAGCTCCCCATGAAGTACCAGCTAGCTTCTTCATGATGTTGTTTCGTGTTTTCAGTTTCTGACTTGTGTTTTCGAGGTGTTTTTTGAATGTTAAGGAGCGGTCTAAGGTGATGCCAAGATACTTAGGATGGAAATTATGTTTCACCCTCTGGTGGCAGAAGTTCACTTTGAGCTGCTGATGTGCTATTCTATTGCTCAAGTGGAATGCGCATACTTCTGTTTTCATTGGGTTCGGACAAAGTCTCCACTTTCTATAATATGTGTTCAAGGTTTCTAAGTCGTTAGAGAGAATGCTCTCACCTTCCTCTAATGTGGCAGTTTGGACGGCGATAGCTAAGTCGTCAGCGTAGCAGAATTTATTGCCAGTTGTTTCTGGCATGTCACTGGTGTACAAGTTGAAGAGCAATGGAGCTAGTACTGACCCTTGAGGTAATCCATTTTTTATTGTAAATGACTTACTTGTCTTATGTCTGACGGTGACCTTAAAATATCTGTTGGTCAGCATATTCCTCAGGAGTGATGTTAGTTTCCTGCAGGGTATATGTTTTTTAAGTTTAAGTAGCAGTCCATCCAGCCAAACTGTATCATATGCTGCTGTTAGATCGACAAAGGCTACTGATGTTTTTAACTTCTTCTGAAATCCAGCCTCAATGTATGATGTCAGTGCTAATACTTGCTCACAACAGCTCCGTTTTAGTCTGAAACCTGCCTGATATGTTGGTGTTATGATATTTATTATTCCTTGTATGCGGTTAAGGATGAGGCGTTCTAGAAGCTTATAGCAAACACTGAGTACGCAATAGGTCGATAGCTTGAAGCATCATCTGCTGGTTTGCCTGGTTTGAGGATCGTCAAGGTGAGCCATCTTAAATTCTGGGGGGACTATCCCAGTGTCCAGGATATCACTGAAGAAGTTCTTGAGCCAAGTTCTTCCCTGCTTGCTGAGATATCTTATGAATTCTGGGAAAATGCCATCTAACCCAGCAGCCTTCCTCATTTTTAGCATTTTGATGGCTTTCTCAACTTCTTCATGACTAAATGGATAAGAAAGGATAGGATTATTTCTAAGGTTGTTATCCATTTCAATCATCTCTTTCTCCATCTGTTTCTTCATGACAGGATCTATTGGGACTTTGTCAGCTCTTGTTTTCATTTCAGCTGGTGTAATTCCTGGCTCCTCTTTGCACATGTTTGAGGCTGCACCCAGTTTTCTAAGGAGAGTCCATGCATTTCTACTGGAGTGAGTATAGCTCATTTGAGAAGTTAGCTCTTTCCATTTCTGTTTCCTCCCTTCATTCAGTTTTTCTAATATTCTTTTTCCTGTTTCAGTGTCACCAGTTTTTTGAAAATTTTCATATAAAGTTTGCGTAGATTTGTCCCAGCATGGAATGTATTGTTTCCTGTACCCTCGAGGGATGTTTCGTTTAGCTGCAGCAATAACAATACCTACAAATCTCTTGTAGTTTTTCACTTTTGGGGGTATCCATCGCAGGTTATTATCTACCTTGGAGCTATAATTGTCCCAGTTTGCCCTCTTTAAATTCCATCTTGGTTTATGAATTGATCTGATAACAGGTATTGTGATACCAACACTGATTAGTGTGGGCCTGTGTTGGCTTCTGGGAAAATGCTGAAGGACTTTCCTTGTGTGGTCTAAAGGTTTTCTTTCATCTGTGGAAACAAAGACCAGATCAGGATTGGTGTCAGATTGCCATCTAGCAGAGTGGAATGTTTTCTTTTCTTTAGCATCATAGCTGAGATACAGGTCTTGACTTTCGCACCACACAGTGAGTTTCTCACCGTTTTCATCAGAATTTGGGTAACCCCAGGATGTATGTCGGCTGTTAAAGTCTCCTACATATATGCAAGGTTTTAGTAGTGAGGGCAGTGGTGGAGTTGGCCAGTTGGAAAGAGGTGGTTTGTAAACTGATGCAACAGTTAAATTGTTGAGTTTGGCAGTAATTATTTCCACTTCATTGACTTTTTGACACCTCACTTCCGAGATGTTGCAAATGTTACTTTTGGCATACATGGCTGATCCGTGTATAGGAGAGGGAATTCTCGATATCATTCTGTATCCTGCAATCTTGCCCCTGCTTTCCAAATCTTTTTCAGTCATGTGGGTCTCTTGAACAGCTAAGATGTCGATTTTGAGGTCAGTAGCTAGTTTGCTAAGGTATTCACACTTAGCAATTGTTAATCCTTCTGCATTTATTTGAAGAATCTGAGCACTGTGTCCAAACGTTCTGGTCAGTTGGCCGTTGTTCAATTTCATCTTCAGATTTTTCATCTTCTGATGTTGCTTTGTGTGACCGTGAGAGATACGGGATCTAGTTCGGTCGCCTATTGTGTAGATTATCAGCCGTCCTGCATCAGCAGTCCATTGTCCAGGGTACACCACGAGGAGGTTATCTACACGTCGTACCCCTTTATGATTGTTATGAATGACTTTTAGATGCTTTGATATTTACGGCCACCAGGGGACAAGTTTGAATTAATTGACCTTAATCTTTACAGTGCTCAAATATAGAATGTAGTCTTTTTTTAATTTTTCACCAGGTTCAAACTTTATTCCTTTTGTCTTTCTTCTCACAGAACCTGTTCAAACCTTGCTGAATTCTCTCTTCACCATGGTAACCCAAACTTTCTTTTTTTCTCTCTCTAAGAGCAATCATTATTCAATTTTGTCTATGCCCAAAGAGTAGTTTATAATTCATTCATAAAAACTATAACTATTAAATCCTAATGCAATCTATAAACTATGTCTGTTGTGTCACACATTCATAACATTTAATGCTTTGTATTATGAGCTATATACAAAAAGTTGAAATAAAGATCAAATTGCATATGTTAAGACATGATGCAAGGAAAGAACTCATATTGCGGATTTGTAAATTTGAGAAGTGGATAATTGAGGACCAACTTCTTTTTTTAATGCCAAATGCTTATACATGATTGAAAAACTACTATGTAACATTGTAATTATGTTTGAGATATGAAAATTACCTAAATAGTTTTGATGATTATTTGAAGAATGGACCATAATCTGAAAAGTCAAATGTTTTGTTCTTACACTAAGATGAGTTTATTTTCAATTATTTACATAAAATTGTAACTTCCTTTTTTTACTCTGTAAGGTTTCTTCTGTGAAGAAGATTGTTACCAGAGAACTCACAAACAGCTGTGTTGCAAAATCTTTCTTCATCCATACCGGAGGTTTGTTAATTTTTTATGTAATGAGTGTTAAAGCAGTGACTGTAGACAAAGTGAGCTTTTTTTTAATTTACAAGCTGATGTTGCTGGAAACATACTTTTGTATTTCCTTTGTAACGCATAAGTTACATATTTAAGGATGTGAATGTTAACAGTTTTGATGAGATGTTGGTATAAAATGGATCTTAATTAAATATAACTACATTTAAAAGCTCAAGCCTAATAAGGATTTTAAAAAAAATGTGTAGACTGAGAGGAACCCACTTGATTGCAAAGTTGAAAAGGTTTTTAAATTATTGGCATAAAAAAGAATATGCATTGTAAACATCCTTGTGTCCTGTGTTGTTTTGCAGAAAATTAATAATTTTTTATTTTGGTGATGCATTATCAGTTTCATGCAACTGCCGTTTCACTTCCACCTTAGTTTTTGAATAGTTTTTCTCTTTACTTTTACCTTTTTCTACACCTTAAAGATTAAGTTTGCTAGGTTTTTCCTGAACAAATCAAGTGACTGATGAATTTTGGTATTTGAACTTCTAATTTCACTATCACTAACTGAGGAAAACTAAATGATAGAGTTTCCTTGAGTAAGCTTCTGATTTTCGTACACGGTAAGTTATGCACTACTGCAACTTTTTCTTATTCCCTAGAGCTGGCTTGTTTTAAATAATTAAATACCTGGAAGGATCCTTTATAAAATGTACATAGTCACAAATTCTACTTCCTTTTTGTTATCAAGTACATTGGAAATAAGTTTAAAATCTTGATCATTGATCATTTGATACTGAATTCACAGATGTAGGGTTGATATCCAGGTCACTATTGATTGCATTGCTCTGTAGTATGGCATTTGATAATTTGAGTCATCATAATAAAAATAGATATTGGTTACACAGCTGATTTTAAAATAAACTAGTAACTTATACTGTTTGGTGACAACTAAATTTCTGAAAATCATATTATCGTTAATCATGAGGAGGAACTAAACCAAAAAATTAATAACATATCACGTAGTTAGAAAACTAACCTCAGACATTGAAAATTACTTAAATACAATAAAGATTTGGAGCATTTTAATAAAGTTTTCTCACTCCATTGTTGGTTCTTTAACTAAGACATTTACTTATTGCTAGAGATTATTTCAATACCATCTGTATATTGTATAAAAGGAGGTAATATTATAATGATTGTTACTTAAAACTTTTTTTTGTCACAGCTGTTTTGATGTTTTATCCATCATCCTATCATTATTGTTTCTTTGTTACCAGCAACTGTTATTAATCATGCTATTGTGTTGGCAATTTTAGCTTTAAATCTTTGTTAATAGTACAAAATTGCTGTGTATAAAATTGAATGTGAGAATGTCAAATGATTCACAGTTCTGAAGCAGTTCTGCTGTATTTGTAGCTTGAAATACTGTTTTTGGATTGAGAATTAGGTTTTGTGGAGTCAGTTTAAATAAGTTAATTTTGCAACATGAATCTATACTTAATATATTTCATAATATTTACCGAAAATTAACCATATCATATATGCCATATTGAAAAATGCATTGGTAGCAACAACATGATATGTATGCCATTCCATATTGTTCTGTTAACATGTTATTTTTAGTTCATAAATACCCTAGATTGTTACCATTTTATGAGCTTTTGCAGTGCAATAATACAAAAGAACATCTACCAAGGAAGTATGTTTTGATGATTTTATTTATTCATTTGCTTTACAGACAACTGGTGCTATATCTCATCTAGCCAGAGAAAGTTCTTTATTTTTTGTATATAGAGCATTTATGTGTAAACATTCCTAGCTTTCCATGTAATATGAAATATAGTTCAGCATAGTAAACGTTTGTTTGTGAATATCTAGATTTTTATTAACTTTGTGATGACTGAGTACTGGATTTTTTTATTAAATATGAGAGAGCTAAGCATATTTTGTACATCATTCATTGTGCCTGTATAAATACACTGTATACCTTATTACTTCAGACCAAGCTGCTAGTGTATACTTGTCATTAAGAAAGCTGCTGCAGAAATTGAGAGTATATTATAGATCCAATAGCTTTCTACTGTGAAGCAATCTCTGATTTGTGAATGATGTGCATTTCTTTTTTAAAAATGTGTATTGGTCATTGTATTAAGTTAGTACCTTTTTGATTTTGATTTTTTTTTTTTTTTACGGAAAATGCAGCTATGATATTGGGGAGAAAAGTAAAGTATGTCAAATGTTACTGAATGAGCTGTGCAAATAAATTTTTTTTTAAGTGCTATTGCTGTACCCTGTTGACTATTATTAAGGAAATCAGTTCAAAATGCTTTAGGAGGCAGAAACTCCGAGACTGTATAAATAATGACAATATTAAGATGTAATCTGATGAGAATGTATGTGGTGTTTGTGTTATTGTAAAAGAATTGTTTATTTAAAATGTTTGTAAATAAGTTTTAGAAAGCCAGTTTATACTGTACAGAGAACTGTTTAAAGATGAAATGAATTGTTTATCTGTGAATTAAAGTGTTGTTAAAATAACTTTTCTCCCGATCAGTATTTGTTTTATTTTAATCCAAGCTGCCAATTATTCAACAGTCTTGTCAGAAAGATCTTTCATTCTTTTATGAAGATAACAATATACACTTAATGTCGGTGCATATAAACAAAAAGTGGTCATCATGGGAGTGGACCAATGATCTAAAAAAAATGTTTCTGTGCTTTAAATAGGAACTAATAAGACACACCACCTTGACTCGTGTAGACTGAAATGCAGACTTGTGTTTATCAACTGACAGTTGGAAATATAACTTAGGTGCAAAAGTGGAAATGGATGGGAAGAAGGAACATCAGATAATTACTTTTGCAATCTATATGTTGGGCAAGCATGAACAGAGTTGCAGAAAAAGAATGTTTGGCATTATATAGAGCTTCAAAAGTGTAGGCTTATCTTCTTTGGATGGAAGACCATGATTTACAACAACCATCATGTGTTTTCATTCCTGACAGTTGCAGGTTAGTACACGATAGATTGACCAGATGGGCACTTATGATGCAGAATTTAGAGTTTGGAATTAAATATTAACTCGGAGAAGAGAATGAAGTGGCTGATAGCCTATCATGGTTAGCTTCTAGGTTGGTACTAGAAGACACCATGACCACACAGGAAATTGCATTCTGTATTTCATATGTGGTGTACTCCAAGAGGAGGCTGCGGTGTTGTGTTTGAAGAACATGATGGAAACATTGCAGGATGTTGACCAGACCATTAAGAGGGTGAGGGTCAACCTAGGCAACCCATGGTATCAGTGGCTACTGGATAAATATTATTACCTGTTCAAAAATGACCTGTTTAATCGTAACTTAGAGTATGTTGAAAATTGGAAGCTACAATATCAGAATTTTATGTCAATGTGCTGATGGTGCACTGTCATAAGCTACGGACTGTATGCTCCCAACAAATGTTACCAAATAATGAAAGAAAATTGCTAATTTAACAACATGCCAAGGGGGATTACAAGGTTCTTGTCAAAGTGTGGTGTCTGTTAAAAGGTGAAAGTGGACAACATGATAAGAATAGTTGATATGACAGCTCAAGAGAACTGGTGGCAGTCAATGTATTGCCCGCCTCGCTGGAGACATGATCCAAATACCTGTGGACACTGATGTGTTTTCAATGTATTCAACGCTTTACCCCCCTAAGAAGGCTACGGCAATGATACTTGATGACAATATAATGGGAGCGTATATCCCACATATAGGAAAAACCCGGTGAATCTTATCAAACAGTTAATGGTGAGTTATGCCATGTTCTTAAATGTATATAAACATGATTATTTTTTTCAAGGATTGTTAGGAACAAAATTTAAACAGTGCTTAACAACTGTTGACTAAGCATATTCATCTGTATCTGCCAATGAAGGTGAGTTGTTTATAGATACATAAGTATTCTTGAGATTTACATATATGCCAGATGTTGACATCAACACAGTCAAGCTTCACATCATTTGGTTTTCCTTTTACCAGTGGTAAGAAATAATACTTCTATACACTTAGCTGAGCGATAATTTGTCGCTTAATTTACTCTTTCATTCGCTTTTACGGTGCTCTCATAGTGCTCAAATAAGTTGCAATAGATTCATCACAGCTGTACAGCCATACTTTTTTATAACACCCCTCCTCATTTGCTGCCTACCCCACCAGCCTTTGGATCTTCAGACCCCACTGTGCCATCAGTTGACTGTCAACTACTAGCATCACTCTTCAAATTTTTGGCAGAGTTGGTTTTGGGGACTGCTTCCACTATTAATAGCATTGTCCAATTAGATTTGTAGTATTTAGGACGATCTTTTAGCCTACTATTTTCTGTAAGTTGACCATTTTTTTCTGCTTGGTTGGCCCCTTCTCTTTGAGTAATCTGACAAGAAATTAACAGTGTTATCTTGCTTCTAAATTTTCTCTGTTCTGTTTCTGCTTCTGTCTAATGCCTGAGTAACCATGGAGTTGAGAGCTTGCAGGAACGGGGTGGATACAGCCACTGTAAGAAACTGCAAACATGATGTTTCTGCTTACATCCTGGTGTTACACTGCTCTAAAACCTAACTCAACATTCTAAATAAAAACAAAATTCAAATAAAATTATTAGCATAGAAGAAATGACCCTTATGGACTAAACAACTTCCCCATCTATTGAGTTCTAAAAGTTCAACACTGTGGCCAGCATCTTCACATTGTTTAAATAACCCTGTGGCTATGTTCAGTGATGGCTTATTTGTTATACTGTCCCAGGTAGAGGTGGCATATGTGCGCTTTATATCAAGTTTTTATTTGGTCAACATTGTAAAAAAAAAAAAAAAAAACACCATGAGGAGCATGTACTGTGTGAAGAGATTGGTCAGGAGTCTCTCTTATTGAATGTAATTCCCACATGGCTTCTGTTCTGCTACTGAGACTATTCCATGAAGTGGAGTAAGGTATTGGCTTGTCTCTTCAATCCTGGCTCACTAAAAATTGTGCGATATGCTGTGACTATATTTGGTTGTAAAATTCGCAGTAGTGAACAAAGTTGAAAAACATATGAAAACTTTCTTGTAAAAATTGCAGTGAGTTACCGCTTTCATGAAAAAAGTTAAACCTCTATGGAAAACGTAATTATCTGATGCAACTAATTATTTCTTCATGATTACACCAGTGGCGTATCTACGAATTTTACAAGTCGGGACAGAAACTTGAGATTTCTGCCCCTTCAAACATGAATTTGTCACCCCGGGCAGAATGGAGCTGTTCTTTGATTTTGCTGCCCCCCTGATGGTTGCCAATTGAGTCAGCAGAGCTAAAAAAAAAGGGGGGGGATCGCTGCCACAAAATTTTTTGCAAGTGCCCCAGTTTGACACCGCCCCCCCCCCCCCCTGACTCTGCATTGGATTATATTTCAATGAGTAGTAGTAACTGGTGAAACTATTCTAAATAGCTACAGAGGAATTTGGGTAGGATATGTTGGTAGGTAGACAGGCCAACATGATTTGATGAGAAATGCCAAATAAGACAGATTATTAAGAAAAATGGGGTTTTGTATGACTATACTGTGAAGTGGATTTGCTCACCAATGGTATACAATGTGAATATCATTTACTATGTGACTTATGGCAGGTCACATTTTTTACGATGTATGGCATTGTGAGAGATCATACCATCTGAAGGAACTAAATGTAGAGGAAGAATAAGATTTTGGTATGTGAAGCAGATGAGTGAGATGGTATAGTTTAACAGGTATGTTGAGATGAAGATGTTAGTCCAAGATAGAAAGACATGGAGGATTGCATCAAACCAGTCTAGAGACTCTTGATAGAAGTGGTACAAGAAGGATGGTGAAAGGATTCAGTGGCTATATCTATAAGAGGAGGAAATATGGCAAATTTAGGCCTACCTGGGAAGTAAGGGAAACATACCATCCAGGATTTTGAAGAGGAAGAAATGAAATGCCAATCCAAAAAAAAAAAAAATATTTCAGTTGCTTTGCCACCTCAAATGTTGGGTATAAATGGTTTAGATTTAGTGGTTTGAATTTCTATTGAATGTGTATCAGGTACAAATTCAGTGTTTGTACTTTATGAAGGCGTTCTTGCTTCAGTGTCCTAACTAGGGATTGCAATCCAGCAAAGCGGGACCCCGCATCATTAGACAGTCTGGCGGATCCCGCACAAAATTAAGCGGATCCCCAAAATGCGGATAAAACGCGTGACTCGCTGCCCCACTCGGTCTCTATCGGATGTTTTTCACTGTCTGCCTATACCCTTCCAATTGGCATTTGGCGCGTGTGAACAAACTTTTGTTTTTGTCAACCTTCGTCATTCGTAAGTAAATAGATAGGCCTACATATTTACGTATTCATTTTCGAGTACTATATAATTATTTTTTATGTGTTGCAAACGTTATCTGAACTACAAAGTTACAGCTTTTTATTCACGGTTTCATTATTTCCATTTTCTGTATTTGCAGATAAAGTAATTGTGACAATTTCCTTTTTTGCGGCTGAAAATTTGATTATTTGCTGATAGGAAATTAATGTTATCGTAATTTTAATCGCATACCTATTTATTTAGCAGCTATCAAAGGGCAATTGTATATCCTTTGACTTATTGCTGTTTTGGCCGCAATGCGTTTCTTTGGCGAAAGCCTGTTTACATGTGCCGCTCATGCTGTAAACACCTCTTCTCCTTGTTATTATTTCGACTAAAGGCAAAAAAGTTATAATGAAGTTTTCAGGGGTGTATCGATGAATTGTGTTGTAGCAACACCGCACTTCGACGGCTGCCTCCGCTGTCTCCCTCATGTGTGAAATCTCGTGTTTTTATAATGAAATTCGGAGATACAACCTATGAAAACTTCACTGCAATCATTCGCCGAGAAAGTCTCCTTTTTTACTAAAAGGTAATAATTTCCACTCTTAAAACGTCGTTATGCCACATATTATGTAAAATTAAAATACTTGACAGTTTAAGTGTTGGTGAGTAGTTTCCTTTAATAACATTGAATCAACTGTAAGATCAATCAAGAAATCAGGAAATATAATAAGGAATCCCACAAAAACAATATTTGTAAAAAATTTAAAAAAAGGCCAAGTCTCGTGCTTGTGCAGTGACAAAAAGTTATGAGATCTTGTTCTGAGCCAAGTCTACACTTTACAGAGTATATTCACTTCACGTTGTGAAATGGAATGCTTTCTCTCGGTGTTATGGAACGTTTATTTACAATTTAAAAAAAAAAAAAAAACTCTGGTAACTTGGCCACTAAGCAAACCATGTTTTTAAATTCATGTGATGTATTGTAAGGCACATAATATGACCTAACTCTGAATATTTTCCATTTTTATTATTTATTTAAAAATTGATTTAGATTAAAAAAAATGTAAAACCTCGAAATGTACTTAAGACATGCTAAAAAGTTTTAATATCATTTTGCCAATTAAAATATTGTTAACTATTATTTTTATCATTTAATATTAAAATTGATTTATTAATTTAATTTTTATTTAATTTATTAACGTTTTAAGTAACCATGTTTTAAATATAAGCGTTAAAAAAACTGTTTGCGCCAATCCCGCACGGATCCCGCGGGATTGGCGCAAATCCCGCGCGGATCCCGCGGGATTGCAATCCTTAGTCCTAACACGTGGACAGTGCCAGTAAGGTCTACTACACCTAAAGTGTTAGTTGTGATTATATGTATTCTGTTTTTCCCCATTCAAACAACTTTTACAGACAAAATATTTGTAACGTTACTTTTTTTTGCTGTTGCCAGCGACTTTTTTCACTGCAAATATTGATGTAATCTTACATACCAATCTGTCAAATAAATCGATTCTTCAAGATTGGCCTAGCCACAGAACAATACACAAAAGAACAAGTTCAGTACAGTTTATATTAATTGCGATCAGAGAAAGAAGTAAAAAGATTGCAAGTGCCAAAAACTGTTCACAAAATTTCATTATAAGCAATATTTGTATCCTTACTACAGGGAGGGTATATGTCCCTATTATAAAATTTTAGAGAAAACAGTCTTTTAAAAATGATAATTGGCAACTTTTTAAGCTGTAGGCATTTGATAAAGCATGGGAAAATACATGTTCGATGTAAATTTGGGAATTGGTAAGTTTACGGAAATTCACTGAAAAACACCCTTTCTCAACTGCATGTGATGTAGCACTGGGAAATACATGTTGGATGTAAATTTGGGATTATTATACATTTTAGGCTTTTTTATACTTCTTTCAATACTGCAATAAACTAAGGAAATTCAATACAAAATAAATGTTTGTTTCGATTTTTATAAAAAGTCAACCTGTACATATCACTCATTTGCTGCAACAGTGACATAACTCAAAAACTTCAATTTTACAGGAGGATCAATTCAAATGTTTCTTGTGCAGTAAATTTATGCATTCGAAAGAAAATATGTTATCTGCACGTTTTATTGAAATACCAAAGCAGAGAAAATGTATAGTATCAGTTGTAGAATGTACAAAAATGGTCACCCTAAGATTATAACTCAAAACGGTTCGTGTTTGAGTTATGTCACTGTTGCAGCAAATGAGCGAATGCCAATGGAAGAATGAAAACAGACTTTTAAAAACAGCACGGTAATAATATTAGAACAACACACTCCATGACGATTTAAACTCTCTACAGAATTTTACAGAGTGTAATACTATGATAACATCACAAATACATTTTTTGTTAGTGTGGGTATATGCAGCAGGTAACAATTATTGTCTGTGCTCACGTAAACTGCCAGGGACACGTGACCAGGCGGGTCAACTACCTCAGCCAACATCCAGGAAACCAGCGTGGCATTGTTCCCCTAACAAGAGGACCGACCCTCGTCAATGTCACACTGTAGATGCCTCAACAGAGACCTTTCTCTCAGAGAGGGATGTTTACGTGCCTCCGGCGCTCACCGTGAATACTTGCACAACCATGACAATGTTAAGTTTGCGCGGATTTATGGAGACAGACCATAGCGAAATGAGACGTGGCTATAGAGATATTTTCTCGAGAAGCATTTTCTCACGTACAGGGTCCATTAAAGCCAGAGAAGTTCAATAAACACAAGTCCACAGAATGTGAACGTGGAGGGAGAAACTGGCAACCAATCTCTGGCCTGCAAATCTTGAAAAGCTTCGTATGCATGAGAAGCGTGAATTTTTAGCCAATAAGGAATTTGCTTAAAGTTACTATTTACAATAATTTTGTCCACATGTCGGAGCTAATCAAGAGAGCTGCCAAGGAGATCGAGCTGGGATTGCCGGAAGAGGTGTACGAGCCTGGAGGAAGGGAACAGGGATTCTGCGGAGGTGAAAAAGGGGTCTTATGTTTCGAACGGTCGAGTAGGCTGGTTGACTTACAGCTGGGGGCTTGAGAGAAGCTGACATACTTTAAGTTTGGAATGGTGAAGATCACACTGCGATACTTCCTTAGCCGTTGATCTCTATACTTACAGATTTTGAGACGTGGCCGTATCTGTATATAGACTTCAACGTCTAAGGAAATATCACAGTTTGATCTTCACCATTCCAAACTTAAAGTATGGCATCTTCTCTCAATCCCCAAGCTGTAAGTCGACCAGCCTACTCGACGGTTCGAAACATAAGACCTCTTTTTTCACCTCCACAGAATCCTTGTTCCCTTCCTCCAGGCTCGTCCACCTTCTCTTCCGGCAATCCCAGCTCGATCTCCTTGGCAGCTCTCTTGATTCGCTCCAACATGCGGACAAAATTATTGTAAATAGTAACGTTAAACAAATTCCTTATTGGCTAAAGATTTGCGCTTCTCAGACACGCGAAAGTTTACCAGATTTGCAGGCCAGAGACTGGCTGCCAGTTCCTCCCTCCACGTTCACATTCCGTGGACTTGCGTTTATTGACCTTCTCTGGCTTTAATGGACCCTGTTCGTCAGTACCGGATTAGCCACGTAGCAGGAATTATCTCTACAATTCCCCAGGACGGCAAAACCAGGGTCCATTTCTCAGATTTGCTATGCGAGCAAATATCTCTTTAGCCCCGTACTGCACAATTATTCACTGTGAGTGGCGGAGGCACATAACATAAATATCCCGCTCTGGGAGAAAGGTCTCTGTTGAGGCTTCTACTGTGTGACATTGAGGGTCGGTCTTATGGTTAGGGGAACAATGCCTCTCTGGTTTCCTGGAAGCTAGCTGAGGTAGTTGACCGACCGACTGCCCGCGTCACTGGCAGTTTATGTGGGCACAAACAATAATTGTTACCTGCTGCATATACCCACACTAACAAATAATGTAATTGTGATGTTATCATACTATTACAAGAGTTAGGGTATGAATGCGCCCTTTAAATACTGTTTCTCAAACTGAAATATAACAAAGCATAATGTTTGTTGAAAATAAAGAACATATAACTGGAAATTGTCAACGATTCAATTTTCAGGCTGCCAAAGCAAGTGGAAAGAATGTACAACCGGCCATGAGAAAATAATTTAGTTTTGCTGTTGACACAAATTCTTCTACGATTTGTTGATCATCGTGGTGAAGTATAATTTTGTTAGGAATCATACTCATCTAGCGTTACAGTTCTTAATATTCCGTTCTGTGATAAGATTCATAAACATCATTACGTGGAAATCTGATTTACTCAGGTAGTGACAACACTGAAAATTACGGATCTTCATTGTTAAAGTGAAAGGGACCTGAAAGAACAGCTCAGAGTTCTCTAAGAACTTCGTAAAGTCATTACCTAAAAATTTGTAACGTGTGAATGTCTCGTTACCTGAGAGTACTGGAAGTAATCAAATGCTTTAATATTGACCAAACAGTAAACAAAGACTGATTAGCCAAACATCGACGATTTGACCTGCAGACAGTGCTGGATAACCCAGTAGGCACGACTAGGCACTAGTCTATGGTCCCTTGAGAGTTAACATTTTTAAATAAAATCATCAAAAATTAACAATCAAAGTAATATGGAAAGAATAAAAATTATTGTTTTATTGTAGTGTAAGATAAATAAAAGTAATTTTCAAAAATCGTGACTTGTAAAATGCGTTTGTTTAATTGAATAAAAAATATGATCTATTCATCTACGAAACATTTTCTTTGTAATTATAAAATACAATTAAAAAAAACACAGTTCCACAAACATTTTGAGTGCTTAGGGCTCCACACTTTCTGAATCCGGCACTGCATACTGTATACGATGCTAACGGACCAATAAATACAGACAGACACACAGCCATTGTCTTCGATGACCACGAAGGCAATGGCAAACCGTTTCCGATAGTGGAACACGTTTCGCTTGAGAGTCTTTTTCTGCTACGTGCATTCATAAACTTCTGTAATACTCTTTCAAAGAAACTCATAAATAGAAACGATATTGCCTTCTTGCACGAACAAAGCTTCTAGGCAATGAGTTGAACATTACAAAAAATCGCAGTTCCTGCTACTGCAGCGTTCTACCGACAGTGTTGCTAACTTTTTCAAGCTCCATAATGTTGCAGAGCCTGCGTACCTGGCCAATGCCCGGGAGCACCTGAAACATAATGGAGTTGCAGTGCCGGACCTAGAAAAAGTGATTTTTTTCCCCCCCCACTACTCGGTCGGTGGCAATTGAGTGGACGACACGGGGAGTACTTGCAAAGGGTTCCACTCCCTACCAAATTTCCACAAAGCTGCCTGGGCGCATGCCACCCTCAATTTTGTTAATTTCAGAGTATACACACTGAAGAACCAAGAAAGTGGTACACCTGCCTAATATCGTGTAGCGCCCCCGCCAGCACGCAGAAGTGCCACAACATGACGTGGCATGGACTCGGCTAATGTCTGAAGTAGTGCTGGAGGGAATTGACACCATGCATCCTGCAGGGCTGTCCACAAACCCGTAAGAGTCTCTTCTGAACAGCACGTTGCAAGGCATCCCAGATATGCTCAATAATGTTCATATCTGGGGAATTTTGTGGTCAGCGGAGGTTTTTAAACTCAGACGAATGTTCCTGGAGCCACTCAGTAGCAATTCTGGACGTGTGGGGTGTCGCATTGCCCTGCTGGAAATGCTCAAGTCTGTCGGGATGCATATAGGACATGAATGGATGCCAGGATGTGTACGTACGTATCACCTGTCGGAGTCGTATCTAGACGTATCAGGGGTCCCATTTCACTCCAACTGCACACACCCCACACCATTACAGAGCCTCCACCAACTTAAACAGTCGCCTGCTGACATGCAGCGTCCATGAATTCATGAAGTTGTCTCCATACCCGTACACGTCCATCTGCTCAATACAATTGGAAACGAGACTGGTCAGATCAGGCAACATGTTTCCAATCATCAACAGCCCAATGTCGATGCTGACAGGCCCAGGTGAGGCGTAGAGCTTTGTGTCGTGCAGTCGGCAAGGGTACACGAGTGGGCCTTCTGATCCAAAAGCCCATATCGATGATTTTTCGTTGAATGGTTCGCACTATGACACTTGTTGATGGCCCAGCATTGAAATCCGAAGCAGTTTGGGGAAGGGTTGCACTTCTGTCAAGTTGAACGATTTTCTTCTGTCATCGTTGGTCCCGTTCTTTCAAGATCTTTTTTCCGGCCGCAGCGATGTCGGAAATTTGATGTTTTACCGAATTCTCGATATTCAAGGTGCACTCGTAAATTGTTCGTACAGGAAAATCCCTATCTCATCGCTAGCTCGGTGATGCTGTGTCCCATCTCTCGTGCGCCGACTGTACCAACACGTTCAAACTCACTTTCACTCACGAGTGTAGTGAAATACTTCGTCCACCAACCTATTTGAGCCGGAATGACAGGATAGATAAGATTAGAGAAATAAGGTGCCGCAATGATTCTTATATGAATTCCTTTTTCCCTCGTACCATTAGGGATTGGAATGCACAACAAAGAGATTAGCTTTGGTGCTGAGCACCCTCTGCCACCCACAATTTTGTGAATTGCAGAGTATATATGTAGATGTAGATAGATGTAGACTTAAATCATGATAACCTGCCATTAAAGCAGCAGTAACCGATCTAACGCCTGCGCCTGACACTTGTTGTCTTATATAGGCGTTGCCGACCGGAGCGCCATACTCTGAATGTTAACATATCTCTGTGTTTGCATACGCATACCTATACCAGTTTCTTTGCTTCTTCAGTGTAATATGTAGATGTATTTTTTTTTAATGGCATTCGGCCGTGTTAGCCATCCAGCCAGCTCAATGTGTTTGTTTCTCTTACAATGTACTGATTTCTTATAAGTTTGACGATTTTCTCTATTGTGTAAGGACCGCACGAGACGAACACAACACTTAATTAAAACCACCCATGCCCTAGGCCGGACTCGAACCAGCGACCCCTTCAACGAGAAGTAAGTACGCTACCCCTACGCTGCCGGGGTCGGCACATGTAGATCTGTCTTCACAACTGAGAAATAGGCAATGTGGCCAACAGATGGCGTTCAATAGTTCGTATATCTATAATAAGTGATCATTTATTAGAGAATGCCTCATTTTTGAATATTTATTGGATATGTTTATATAATCCACACTAATCATCTGTATCCAGTGAAATTATAGTCACGTGCGTCATTCATTTTCCTCCATTCAGTTAGAACGTGCCTAACGACTCTTGACAGTAAGTTGAAACATTAATATTTGAAGAATAGAGCCACAGTTTCGATTCTCTTCAAATGTATACTTCAAATTTTAAATTCATCGAGCCTTTGTGCATTGGTTAAGTAACTGGATTCATGTTCTGACAATCTTTTTCGGATCAGACTTTGTTGTTTACATCACGGATCCATTCAGGCTAACAGCGATATCTTTACTGCATTGAGACTATGACCGAATTCCTTCTCATTGCTTACTGACACGCCACCAAAGTCTCGTTGTTAATATTTGACTCTTATGACAATAATTTTGACAGCAAATATCATTACGCCCATGACTTCAGTTCAAAATTGGTGTTTAATAGTTGCATTCTAAGTTTCATACTTCTAATTATTACCAGTTTCTTAATATAATTCGTCGATTTATGTATATCTATTTTTATTAATTAATCGTATAAATTAATGCATCCTAATAATATGATGTACTTGTCAAAAATATTCAGTATTTTATTGATGGTTAAATGTATATTTGTCATTTACCATCTCTGAAAGAGTTATCTGCTTTCAACAACTTATTAGCAAATTAGGAGCTGTTTCTTTGTCGTTGAGAAATTTTGAAGCTCTGCTGCTAGCTTCTTCGTTCAGGTAATAAAATCCTTCTTGCAGTCGTCGGGTGCTATGATATGCATTTCGCTAATCTGGAAAAAAAGAATAAGAAATTGGATCATACAGTTTACCTCTAGATAGAGAGTACATAAAATAGCACTTTAACAACAAAATAGAAAAAAATTATTTATTTCACAATAATCCAGCACTCAAATAAGGATGAATACAGATGAATATAGGGAGAAAGGGTGTTCTATTTCATTAATCATTTCAGCTGACAGGTGGCATGTTCCTTCCCCTCCCCATAGACCACGGGTTTCTATATATGACTCACCCCTCTCCCCGCTACACTCCGTAACCTATCTCAGACATTTGTCAGCTATAAAATTGCTCTTTATATGGCATGTTTAGTACTGCTTTAGCTCGCGTGTAGCACTAAAGTGGCCTCGATCTTAGCATATAGTAAACTTCTGGGCACCTTGCGGCCGGCTTGGGAAACATCAAGGATGACGACGCACGCCGAATGCTCCCCTCCCTCTCCGAGAGCCATTTGTTGTGCACCCACCACCTGGCACCCTCCATGTGCGTCCCTCTGTCTAGACACATATCTGACCGTCTTGCTGATACAGGTCCCAACTTGTTTGAAGGTCAAGCCGAATTCTCCCCACATTCCATCTCTTCTGTGTAAAGCCAGCTCCTAACGCCGCGCCGGTCGGTTCGTTCTTCTGAAATGTCTCGTCAAGCGCTTGTGTTTTTACGTCTGCATTACTAGCCGTCTAACAGTCGAACTTTCGTCGAATCGCGACTTTGCTAGGGGTATCGGGCTTGAAAATATTGGAAACAACAAATTTACGAAAATTTGAGCTTGCTGATTCAAATGTTGGACACGGTTTCCGATTTATAATCCTGATTACATCCGAATGAGCGTTGTAGGTGTGACAACACCATCTCTTGCGGAACTGTGCCTGCGGTGATAGCTACACGTCTTTCCCACTATACTGATCCTGCAATTGGGGTACTTATTTGCGAATCTACATGGCTAAATCTGCTCAACGCTCAGCATGCAGTGACTGGCACCATGTCTATAAGGAAGATGTGGCATCATCAAGTCGTGAATAAGGATTGCAATCCCGCAGTGTTTTCAGTCCCGCGGGATTTGGGCCAATCCCTCGGGATCCCGCAGGATCCGTGCGGAATTGGTACTAACAGCTTTTTAACGCATATATTCAAAACATAGTTACTTAAAACGTTAATAAATTAAATAGTAATTAAATTAATAAATAATTTTTAATGTTAAATGATAAAAATTAACAGTTAACAATATTTTGATTGGCAAAATGACATTAAAACTTTTTAGCGTGTCTTAAGTGTATTTCGAGGTTTTTAATCTAAACCAATTTTTAAATAAATAATAAAAATGGAAAATATTGATTCTTAGGTCATATTATGTGCCTTACAATACATCACATAAGTTTAAAAATATGGTTTGCTTGATGGCCAAGTTACCAGAGTTTTTTTTTTTTTTTAATAAACGTTCCATAACACCGAGAAAAGCATTCCATTTCACAAAGTGAATTGAATATACTCTGTAAAGTGTAGACTTGGCTCAGAACAAGATCTCATAACTTTTTGTCACTGCACAAGCACGAGACTTGGCCTTTTATTTGCGTGATTCATTATTATATCTCCCGATTCCTTGTTTGATATTACAGTTGATTCAATGTTATTAAAAGAAACTAACTTACTCACCAACACGCAAACTGTCAAGTATTTCAGATTTACTTATGTGGCGTAACGACGTGTTTAGAGTGGAAATTATTATTTTTTTAGTAAGAAAGAAGACTTTCTCAGCGAATGATTGCAGCGAAGTCCTCATAGGTTGTATCTCTGGATTTCATTGCAAACACACGAAATTACACACGTGAGAAAGACGGCGGAGGCAGCAGTCGAAGTATGGTGTTCCTGCAACACAATTCGTCGATACACCCGTGAAAATTTCATTACAACTTTTTTTACCTTTAGTCGAAATAATAACAAGGAGAAGAGGGATTAATCGAAAGCCTGAGTGGCACATGTAAGTAGGTGGCTTTCGTCAAAGAAACGCATTGAGGCAGCGGCCAAAAAAACAATAAGTCAAAGGATATATAATTTCCTTCTGATAGCTGTTAAATAAATAGGTACGCGATCGTTAAAATTACGATAACATTAGTTTCATATCAACGAATAATCAAATTTTCAGCCGCAAATTAGGAAATTGTCACAATTACTTTATCTGCAAAGACAGAAAATGGGAATAATGAAACCGCGAATAAAAAGCTGTTACCGTGTAGTTCAGATAACGTGTGCGACTCTTAAAAAATAATTATATAGTTAGAAAATCGTACTAAATACGCACCATAACTCAAATTACAGAAATGTGTACTCGAAACAAACGTAAGTTTTGATGAATACGTAAAAGTGTATTTATTTACTTACATTTGACGAAGTTTGACAGAAACAAACGCTTGTTCACATGAGTCAAATGCCAACTGGAAGGGTACAGGCAAACAGCGCAAAATACCCGACAGAGACCGACTGGGGCAGCGAGTCACGCAGACTGACACGCGTTTCCGCCGGATTTTGCGGATTGCGGATCCGCTTAATTTTGAGCGGGATCCGCCAGACTGTCTAATGATGCGGGATCCCGCGGGATTGCGGGATCCCGCTTTGCTGGATTGCAATCCCTAGTCGTTAAGTTCTACAACGCTTTTATGAACTACGTAACATTTCTCGTTATCTGATACAGAAAATGGTCAACATACCCGTTTATAATATACACTGAAGTACCAAAAGTCATGTGATACGAAGATTCAATTATCGAAATGGCGGTAGTACCACGAAAGAAAAGTAAAAATACGCCGTGCAGTGACGGAAGTTATCATTTGTACTTTCGTGAATCGTGGGAAAGGGTTTCTGACGAGATTATGGCTGAGCGACGTAAATTAACAAACTTTGAACGGTGAATGGTAATTGGCACTGGACGCATGGGACATTCCATTTGGGAATTCGGTATTCATCGATCCACAATCTCAAAAGTGTATTGTGAATATGTAATCTGTATCATTACCCCCCGCTATGGGCAGGGCAGGGCAGGGCAGGGCAGTGGACAACCATGACTAAGTTATACGACAGAGGTGTCCGTGCGGTGTGGACACTGCAGTGAAATTTGGCGTAGGTGGGATATGACAGCAGAAGACCGACTCGAGAACTTCTGCTAACAAAACGGCATCGCCTGTAGCGCCATTTCTCGGTTTATTCTAGATGATTGGAAAAAAATTGCGTGATCAGATGAGTCACGACTGCGGTTAATGGGAAAGTTCGAGTGTGGCGCAGAAGCCTTGGACCCAGGTTGTTAGGAAGGCACTGTGAAAGCTGGTGGTAACTCAATACTCTTACTGGCAGGGACTGTGTTTGCATGGCATTGACTTAGGTCTCTGGTCAAACTGAACCGACCATTAACTAGAAACGATTATGTTAAGCTATTTGGAGATAATCTGCATATATTCATGGCCTTCAAGTTCCAAATAACGATGGAGTTTTTTTCAGAATGACAGTGTGCGATGTCACCGTGACAGAATCATTCACGACTGATTTGAGGAACTCCAGTGTGATTGGGCCACCCTTATTGCTAGATAAGAATACAGTCTAACATATTTGAGACATGATCTAAAGGTTACGTCGTGCACTATTTCCTGCACCTGCAATACTTTCGCAATTGTGAATGGCTGCATAGGAAACATGGTTGATTATTTCTTCTAGGTGCATCTGATGAAATGTCGATTGGATGCCATGTTGGTTTGATGTATTTTGTCGGAAATAGGAGGTACCGCATGATTTTAGGAGGTATCCCATGACCTGCCAGCTAAGTAACATATAACCTTAGTTGTTTACTGGGCTATTCGCAGTTAAAACTGGAAATAATTTCCTGTACAGATTTGCTGTGATGTGGCATGAGAAATAATAAAAACATACCTCTTTTATTACTTTTTGATATAGACCTATAAAAAACGTGTCCTTCATGAAATTGTATCAATAGATTATTTTTCTTGAATTATTGTAGTTCCAAACATCCTGAAACTTCAATCCTGTTAACAGACTATTTACGAGATTATCTTCTCGAATCAGGGATCCTCTTCTTTGACATATGTAATGCCATCATCTTGATTTTTACTTGAATGTGGAATAGTCCATACCCTATTAAAGGTTATATCAGGAGCATTCCAGGGAATGCCATGATAATATTTTGTAAGTCGTCTAAATGTTCTATCATTACCTCCGCATGCTGATGACGACACGGAGATACAACGTTTACCGATAATGTTGTTCGATTAAACTGCACACACTGTGATCTCTGTTAAAACAAACAGATCATTTCTCGTGTTGAATGCTTGTGCGTCCAAGAAGATGGTCTTCATGATAATGAATGGGAAAGACAATTGCTGCATCTTTTTATATTAGCTTCCGCATAACACCAGTTACGTACCTATTTCTATAATACTATCGAGACAGTATGCAGACCTATTTGTGGGAAAATTCTCACTACTTTCAAATTTGGAACGAATAGACTATCTATTATCCCAGTATCGACTGATACATTATGTCATGAACAGTCAGTTATGGTCAAGGATAGTTAAAAATAAAGCAAACTGTCATTTTCAGTAATATGATATAAATCTTGTATAGATATTGTACAGGACACACGTCCTTTTTCTTGAAGACTAGATTTAAGTCCTCATATAGGAGTGATACATCATTTAGGTATACTCTGTCGTTGTTGAGATTACAGTGGTCAATTTTGCACACTGTATGATTGTAATGGCAGTAATCTTTGCGGATGTGGCTTCAGAATCGGATTTTCGGGGCTTTATCTATGTGGTATGAAGGAATTTTTCGAGAACTCGTGTAATAATAAAAGTCTGATATATGACAAGCTGATATTTTGGAAATAATACCATACTCTCATAAATACAGTGATTTCACATACATATTTATTGAATTTGGTACATATTTAATGTTTGCGCGTGTTCTACTACTCAAGGACAAGAAAAGCGTTGTGATTGTAGCAGCTGTGAAGAACATACTAAGTGGTGGGCGTGTTCCTAAAATTTACAGACTGACAATCGAAAGGAATTTTATAATTCAAAGCTTAAGATGCAAATGGCAAACAATGGTATTAATCATTACTCAATGTATACACATTATAGTATTATCGTGACGAGACCGAAAGAAAAAGACAATTCGCCAGTTTCAACCATATAAAGTCGATTTAAGACTATTAGACCTACATAGTTGGGTTGTAAGTTGGTGCCAGATAAATAGTAGCGTATGGAAGAAGAAATATTAGTTTTTGTAATGCAAGTGGTAACTTATTGTTTGCTATGTAAGTTTAAATAGTAGTGATTGTTATGAACTGTATCTAGTTCTTAATGGAAATTTCTCCACAAGTACCGGTAGCAGTGTTTGCTATGCACTTCTAGCGTGAAAATAATTTTAGCACAAGTTCCAACAACAGTATAAATTACGCAACTATTAGTTATAAATGCGTATCAATTTCACTGTAGTATTAACTTTATGACACCTTTGAAAAAATTATTCATACTATAAAATGTCATATAAAACATAACTTGTATAGGTTAGTAATGTTCTTTATTTAGAAATGTATATTTTACAATTTAAATAAATATTTATTATTTATCCATGTATAGTGTGATTTATCAAATCCTCCTAGATGTTTTACCAAGAATTTTAGCAGAGGGCAAATGTAGGTGGGTGCAGGAAAGGGAAAAGGTGGGTGTGTAGGGAAATTGACACCGGAGCGTGCGCTCCATCGCAATTTGATTAAATATTATTATTACTCGTTCAGTCTATAATGTTATATGTTTTATTAATTGCAACTATATGTAAAAAAATCCTCCTGCAATATCACAATCCTGATAATCTTTGAGTAAATCAGTTACAAGTTATGTTAATTTCACTTTTAAAATCGTAAACACATTTGTTGATTAGTTTGGGTTGTAGTCTTTGACAAACTAATGCTGTTATCTCATAATTACCAACATTGAATTTTGCTGGAGTAGCTACATCTTAGAGTGACTATGAATATCTGCTTTATAAGACATTTACAATATAAACAAATAACACTATACTTTATATGTGCGAACTATTTTCTGTGCCCTGCACTGTTTGCAAATAAACACTCATAAGAGGTATATTTAATCTTCATTCACACATCATATTTGTTTAATTATTTATCCATACATTCATTCACTGATTCAGGTACAGCTTCTGCCCTCGTGGTAGGGTCCCAATCCCATAGGGGAAAATATACCTTTTATCTTACAATCTAAAAAAATCCAGCTTTTAATCTTCAACAGTTGTTATATGGTGGAGTATGGATTGAAACCGATGCTACATATTATATAGTGTTGTTGATAATTTAAATAACTGACATAGACCTCCATCTGTAACTTCCTGATAAGTGAGCTCAACAAACCTTTTGCTGTCTACATTTTCAACCTAAGTTCCCCAAAAACTCCACAATCGAGAAGCTTTTCGCTTCAACTTTCATAACACCGGCAATCTTATTGTTACAGGGTTTTATCCCCGAACAACTATCGGTCTTATGTCCGGGTGTGTCTAATTCCTCCTTGTTGTATTGTGTTACTTTATATGGTCCGTAGGATTCCACCAAATAAATGAAACTGTCTGTGTCCATGTTAAGAAATTTGTAGCATCTAAACTATGGAATTATTAATTCGTAGTGAAAGAGGCACATCTCTATTTTGAACAGATCGAGAATGTATATTCCGACGTGCTAATAAGTATCCTCACTTTATATATCTCCAAGGTCACAAAGTTTTCGTCGGAAATAGTTATATGACTCAAATTTTGCGAAGATACGTGACTGCGGTGATCGCTGTGGCCCACCGAACTAGTGTTCAAATTTAACATTTACTAATGTTCGTCATTCTTTTGTCGAAAACTGGATTTTTCATAAATTTTTAAAAGTACTTTTTGAAATTAGAAGTCATATAACGTGCTAACGCGTGTCGTGTGCGATTTATTCTTTCAATCTCGGTGACTAATCGGAAGATATAAGGTGTTGTACAGTTGCCAACGTCATCCCCATGTGTACAATCCGTAATTTTTCTCCTTTGTATTCATCAGCTGAGGAATGGTAGATGCAGGGCAACTTCGTGGTCTGGATATAGTGGTAGGCCCGCTGGATAATCATGTTTCTCTGAGTAGTTGCTAGGTCTACATCCAGAACGAAAACCGTAAGTGAATCGGCTGCGATGCTCATGAAGTAGGTGCTAACAATCTGTTCAGCTATCAACCATTGAAACCTTCCTAATGGTAGATACCTCGACATAACTCAGCCGTATAATTTCTGTAAATCAAATTGCATGATAAAAATTCCAGGTAACTCGTGGTAATACTTCTCCAAGAACCGGTTGTCTGTCTTGGCGCTCTGATGGACGTATGGCAAATTCTGCGTTCGAAAGAAAGCAGCGTGTCGACTCGTGTCAGAAGTTCCAGTTTCGCACGCATGCTTCATAAGATGACCTGTCACAAAAGTTGTGAAGTAGTGGCCAGGGTCCATGATGTATGTCTTCAAATCTACAGTCCTAAATTTTTCAAAAAGATCCACAAGTATCCGCACTTACGTGTCTATGCCACTCAAGATTTGTATCTGGAAGATTTCATTTGTGATTCGCGTTCGTAATTAGCGTCCAAAAATCTAGACTACAAAAATGAATTATAAAATTTTTGCTTTAGAAGAAGCATGGCCTCGGAGAGCTTGTTTCACGAATCCATATATTCTTAAAGACTTCTTTACGTTTAACCAACTGAACCTCTTCGGAACCAATGAGATATGCATTGGTAATGGATAAGTCACTCTCCTTAATGGTTCCAATCAGCTTATGTCCTGGAGACCTGCATAAAACGATAGAAGTCCAAAAGCCTTAAAGTAATATATGCGCCTTCAAATTTTTTGTACAATGAACTATAGCGTTCAGTGCATCCCATGGACGTCAGTGGTCGACATATTACTCAAAACGGAGTGCGCATCATTTCTAGGTAAACTGTGATGAAAGATGGGTGTGAATCTTTAATCTTTGAACTCCAAGTAGCAGTCATCACATGCGGCAGCTCCAAATGCACTTATCATGTGGCAAAGAACGCTGACTTTTACACTCCCCGGTTTAATGGCCTCCCACATTAGTGACACACTGTGTACCGATTTGTGAGTGGTACTTTCCAGCGTGGTATTCGTGAGGACGAGAAGTGGTCCAACTATCTAGATTTCAGTTTTCCGAACTCACTCTAAGTAATGACTGTCTGACCGAATTTCTTCCCGTTCTTTGTCCCCCACGATGTCCCGGCTCTGATGACGTCTACCAGCCATAAAAACCTAAGTAAAAAATAGAGTAAATTATACTCT
This sequence comes from Vandiemenella viatica, assembly GCA_031002005.1. Taxonomy (NCBI): domain Eukaryota; kingdom Metazoa; phylum Arthropoda; class Insecta; order Orthoptera; family Morabidae; genus Vandiemenella; species Vandiemenella viatica. Next base: position 44,173,415 of record CM061914.1, read on the forward strand.
CTGCTTGGCTCTCATTAGAAGAATAATACACCATTTGTAAATTTTGGACAGTTCAAAAAGATGATCGACAAAACATTTTTTACTTCCTACCAATTGATTGAAACTTTACAACTGAAAGTATGCAAAAGAAAAAGAACGGTTGCTGGACATCAGTTGCGTGAGTGCGTTCGATTATATATATATATATATATACTTTCTTCAAATAGACTGTATTTGGCCTGTCTGAAACCCCAGAGCAATTAAATCTAAATGGTGGTTTGTGTATGCTTAATTTCACTTATTAAATCTTTCCGGGTGATAGAGCGCCTTTCCTTTAAATGGAAGAATCTTCGAGACAACGCAGAACTCATTGTTTTCAACGTGAACATCATAGACTTCTTTCTATTGATATCATGTGACAGGACAGTGGATCTTGATGAAAATTTCTTTGTTTAGGTTCTTACAGACCCCGGTAACTTTCATCCACATGCTAGTTCGTTTATTCCGTAGACACTTATTCTATTGATGGTACTGAAATAATGATAAGATCTACATCTACATTCATACTGTGCAAATCACAAACATTGTGAGTGGCAGAGGGTGCTAAGCACCAATCCTAAACCCACCCATTCCAATCCCGAATAGTGCGAGGAAAGAAGGAATACATATAAGTATCAGTACGGCATCTTATTTCTCTAATCTTATCCCTCCGGTCATTGCGACCTAAATAGGTTGGCGGAAGAAGTATTTCATTGAACTCGAAATTTAATTTTTTTTGCATATTCTCCAATAAATTCGAACGCAAGCTACGTCGTCTGTCTTCCAAACTATCCCAGCCCAATCTATGTATCAATTCTGTGACGCTTTCATATGGGCTGTAACAACAAGTCACGAATCTAGCGGCTCTCCTCTGCACCCTCTCAACTCAAGGTAATCAGTAACAAAAGATATCTGTCTCTGAAGCTACATATCAAAGTACTGAACGTACAGCCGATTTATATACTGAAGCATATGGTTATAATGATCTGTAAGCTCTCCAATTAGAAAATTAAAATTAATAAAACTGACAACAAATCTTCTAGGGTTTGCAGCTGGATTTTATTATAAAGCTACAAGCTTTCGGCTACTAGTTCAGTAGCCATCTTCAGGTGGATTATGTATCGGCGATCTTGCCTTGATGGATACCAGGCGTTTACTGGTGTCGCTTAGCAACCTTATGACGCTCGCAGTCCCGCTTCACTGTGATTGGTCGAGGCGGCGGTCACCCATCCAACTACTCAGCGTGGTGAGTAGTTGGATGGGTGACCGCCGCCTCGACCAATCACAGTGAAGCGGGACTGCGAGCGTCATAAGGTTGCTAAGCGACACCAGTAAACGCCTGGTATCCATCAAGGCAAGATCGCCGATACATAATCCACCTGAAGATGGCTACTGAACTAGTAGCCGAAAGCTTGTAGCTTTATAATAAAATCCGGCTGCAAACCCTAGAAGATTTGTTGTCATTTATTCGCCGGGAAAGCCTGCATTCGCATATTAATAAAACTGTTTAAAAACATCGAAAAAAATTGATATTGTTGACTCACCACTTTTGATCAATACAATAAGATCAGCGCGATCAGAAAGGCAAAGTCTTGTGACGACATGGCAGACTGAGGTCCTCTCAGTGTTTTCTGCTTTCTTTATAGGCGCTTGATGGGAAGTTCGCACCGACTCCCAGCTTTGCAAGCTCGGGGTGGCAGGGGGTCTGGTTGGATTAGGAGCCTTCGCTGCTAGTCGCTTCATCCTTGTATCCGGCCAGAAGGGGACCAGACGTTTTCATATGATAAGATTGACGAAGGTAAGTGCTACATATGTTCTGAAAATGTTAATAAAAATGCCAGATGAAAGGGTAATAGGGCCTAGATATGTCTTAGTAGGTTATGGAGAGTAACGACAAATGCTTATGAGGGAGATAGGTGGGTCACATGTTGAAACACGTGCGGGTCACGTGTGTAATCCGCAGTGAAAGGGGGGCGGGGAGAAGCAACATGCCACCTGTCATCCGAGATGATCAATTGAAATATATCACCCTTTATCCCTCTACTCAAATGACTCTGCACATCGCCTTCTATTAAAGAAAAGCCTTAAATTTCCCAGATATGTATAGTTCATATAATTTCCCTCGGTATTATGGATCCTCTTTGGATCTGAGCTATTCCTTGCATAATAGTAATTTAAATATATTGTATCTGGGTTTGTTCTAATTCATAGAAATGAAGATTAGACAGTAAATTAGAAGTTTAAAGTATCTGACTGTTTAGAGTCAGAATGAAAACTCGGATCTAGTAGTGTCCTGCGAGCTGAAAAAAATTTCCTGATAGTTAATTTACAAAAAATTTCATGTTTGCCTGAAATCAGTAGATAGATAATGTTCATGGTGGGCTCTTCCCTTCCAAGTATTGTTACGATTATTCCAAGTATTCTTCGTATTAAATCTATGGGCTATATAGCGCAGGCCTTGTACACTCCTAGCAGATTCCCGCGCCTCCTGTATTTCTATTACTATACTCCAAACCCAGCTCCTTAATCAAATCAGTAACTAATCCCCATCTCCCAACGGTCAACTTCAGACCACATTCAACCAAAGGCCTCACTTCCCTGATACCTACAATACCGAAATCTCTCCTTCAATATCCCAGTTCATTCTCTTATCAAATTATATTTCAAAACATTTAAACTTCATGTCTGCAGTAGGTACTACTCCATCTTACAATCATACAAAACATTATTTTTTTACAGTTTTTACTTAAATATGTTTACACGTTTTGACATCATTCCGTATTGACTTCAAGTGAATATGCTGTCCAGATCAGCAACATCGTTAACTGAAACAAAACTTAACTTCTCACTATAACCTAAAAAGAAAATCATAAGTCTTAGGGATATCTAGAGCTCCCTTGTCCGTTCCCATAACTTACTGAGATTTATGTGAATATCCTCTCATAAACCATCTTGCTGATTTACGAACCATCTTTATATATCTTATCTGTATATATAAAAATAGACATGTGTTTTCCTATATTTCACTTTTCAGCCACCACTACCTAGCACAGATCACTGGTCTTTGTTTGTGGAAGTATCATGGAGTTTCCTGTCGTGCAAAACGTTGGTCGAATGTCGATAGCTGTGGGGATGTGGGAGATATGGTGGTAAAATGTGGTCGATACAGGGCATTTTCGTATTTCGACCAAAGACATGTGTCTCCTCATATGTTACTCTGCTACCACAACTACATAGCATAGACCAATGGTGTTTGTGTGTGGTAGTGGTATCGTGTCTCCTATCGTGTACTATGGTGGTTAGATGTCGGTAGCTTTGGGGATGTGGGATAGATGGTGGTTGAAAGTGGTCGACCTACGCCACTTTCATATTTCTACCAAAAACGTGTGTGTCATGGTGTATCACTTTTCAGCCTAAACTATCTAGCGCAGATCAATAGTGTTAGTGTATGGTAGTAGCACAGAGTCACCTGCCGATAACAACGTTGGCAGATTTTCGGTAACTGTGGTAGTGTGGGAGATATGGTGGTTGGAAGTGGTCGACCTACGCCACTTTCATATTTCTACCAAAAACGTGTGTGTCATGGTGTATCACTTTTCAGCCTAAACTATCTAGCGCAGATCAATAGTGTTAGTGTATGGTAGTAGCACAAAGTCACCTGCCGATAACAACGTTGGCAGATTTTCGGTAACTGTGGTAGTGTTGGAGATATGGTGGTTGAAAGTGGCCGATCAAGGATATTTTCGTATTTCGACCAAAGACATGTGTCTCCGTCTATGTCACTCTGCTGTCACAACAACACAGCATAGAAAATTGGTGTTTGTGTGTGGTAGTGTTATCGTGTCTCCTATCGTGTACCATGGTGGTTAGATGTCGGTAACTATGGGGGTGTGGGATATATGGTGGTTGAAAGTGGTCGACCTGCGGCACTTTCATATTTCTACCAAAAACGTATGTGTCGTGGTGTATCACTTTTTAGCCACAACTACCTAGCGCAGATCACTGGTGTTTGTGTGTGGTAGTAGTACAGAGTTACCCGTCGATAACAACGTTGGCCGAATTTCGGTAACTGTGGGAGTGTGGTAGATATGGTGGTTGAAATTCTTCGATCAAGGATATTTTCGTATTTGGATCAAAGACATGTGTGTCCGTATGTTTTACTTTGCTGCCTGAACTACATAGCGTAGATGACTGGCGTTTGTGTGGGGTAATAGCATTGAGTCTGCCATCGTGCACTATGGTGGTTAGATGTCAATAGCTATCAATCCAAATTCTTTACAAACACGATCGAAGTTGTGGGTACCAGCTAGTATATATATATATATATATATATATAGCTGGTATATTCATCTAAATACATCTTCCATTTTGGTCTCTACTTTACTTGATCCCCTTGTACCTTGTATCACAATTGTGGCAATTTATGAACATTTATGCTACTGTAGTCTGAATCAACACATAAATGCTATTAGGTTTATTAGGACTCGATCAGACATTTTTCGCTTCTGTTCCCCTGTGCTTTTCTCTTCCAGTTGTGTAATGCTTCCCTCCCTTACTAAGATGTTTTCACATCTCTTTTCCATTGAATTATTAATTACGATTTTCTTCTCAATCAACGGTATGTTTGAGTTCATACATTTAACGACCATTCTACCAACCCTTTCCTCTTTTTGATGTCTGAGTATGTATTCAATTTCTCGCCCAACCTGTTCATTCGTCATTATACTTTAGAAAACAGACAAGTTCCGTATTTTATTCATAATTCTACTCCAAATGACTTACTGGTTCCCGATTCAACTCTGTTGTGGCATTTTCTAGTAAGAATTGAAATTTCACGAATTTCTATTCTGGAGTACGTGGGTTCGAATACGGCCCACCAGATTTCGGTTTTCTATACTTTCCCGAAATCACTCCAGGTGATTGGCGGTATGGTTCCTTCAAAAGACATTGGCTGAATTTATTCCCGTTCCTTGCTACAATTTCTTTCCCATCTGTAATGAGTCGACTTCCACAAAGCATAAAACCATAGAAAAATCAAAATAAAAAAAATCTCTGAAGCTCTTTGTGTTACCGGGTTTCCATTACAACGCATTTAAAAGACGTAGTTTACGGTATTGTATTCTGTAAATGAATCGTTGTATTCAATGTCAAATTTTCACTTGAGCTGACATCTAAAGTCTATTTTAAGCTACACATATGTTGCGTTTATAATAGTTCAGACAAAGGAAGATCACCTGGTATGCTTTGGTCGATTGAGGGAAGTTTTTCTGGACGTTTAAGATGAATGTAGTCACTTAGTTTTCTTTGGTTGAGTGACTGTCGTTTATTTCGGAAGATCAGGAAAAGGATAGTCACCTAGGATTCTTTGATTGGGTGAGGGTACTTTCTCTGGAAGTTTAGGCAAAGGGAGACACATAGTATTCTTTCGATTGATGGGGATCGTTTTTCTGGAAGTTAAGGCACACAGTATTCTTTCTATTGGCGAGAGTTGTTGTTCTGGCAAAGGACAGTCACCTAGTATTCTTTGGATGGATCGTTTTCCTGAAAGTTCAGGCAATGCATATTCATACAGCATTCTTTCGATTGGTAGGGATCGTTTTTCCTGTAAGTTCAGGCAAAGGATAGACACCTAGTATTCTTTGAATCGGTTGGGGTTGTTTTTCTCGAAGTTCAGGTGTTGGATAGTCACCTGGAATCCTTTGGACGCGTGGTCACCTCCTGGAGGTTTCTCCAGCTGCGGTGGTAATAGCCTCCTGATCAGCGGCGTCAGTAGGCGGCGGTCGACATCGCCAGTTTTCGTTGGACCAGTCACCAGACTGATGGCCAGGGACAGCATGAAGGTGATCATCCAACCTAGCGCCGTGTACCATATGTGGGACAGGCGATAGATGGCCAGCACTGGACTGGAGCTGACATGAACAATAAAGAAGGAGCAGTAAACACGGGAAAACATGCAGCAAAATAAATAATACTGAAATATTATAACGTCGGAATGTGTATTTTATAAGTTTCTGCTGCCATCTCGTAGGTATTTTTCTCTCCTATAAGGTAGCTTAATTTCCTGCTGCCTATAGAATCTTATACATATAAAAATCTCGGGTCACGATATTTGTCCGAGATGAACTCTGAGGCTACTTAAACCGATTGTGATGAAATTTGGCTTACTGTGTGTAATTTGGTGCAACTTAAAAGATAGTATAGTTTTTATATATATATTACTGACCTGAATATCTATTATTGTGAACTAAGCATTTGTCATAGGACAATGGTTTGTAAATTCCATAAGTTTCTAACAGATGGCGATGTGTTATTTATCGTCACAGGTTAGGTAACCATCCAGTAGATAGCGTTGTGTTTCGATTTATTTCTACAGTCTATTCTACGCCATATGTGTGAGTTTCTTGAATTTAAATTGTGCTATGTATTGCGTTATAATTATACTATATTGTTGTGCATCGCTTGGTGTTATTATACTTATCGCAGAATGCAGTCAGTGACAGATATGATAAAGGAGCTGGAATGGGATTCATTGCAAGACAGGAGGAGGATGAGGAGGGTCGTAGGAGTGTACAGGGCATATACTGGCGATGAGGCATGGAAAGATATTGCAATAGGTATGAAAAGTAATGCATGGAAGGGAAAAGATGACCATGACCACAAGCTGGCACTCGATTTCAGGCACAAGGGAGTGGGTAAATTCTCTTTTTTAGGTAAGGGTGTCAATGATTGGAATGAGTTACCAAGAGAAATGACGAATAATTTACCGAAAACGTTGAAATAATTTAAAGATAAAATTTTTAGAGGGCAAATGTAGGTGGGTGCAGGATAGAGGGAAGATGGGGGTGTAGGGAAATTGCCACCGGAGCCTGTGCTCCATTGCAATTAAATTAAATAAAAAAAATTGTACGTCAAAGTAATTACACACATGAAGAAAACGTTACAATAAATTCAAAAACGTGTAAGTATTTCTTGCTTGTTCTCATTTTTCTTCTTCTTTTCGTTATGGTCAGCTAGGGACCACGTGTCAATTTCAATTCCTCTCCTGTTGTTTTTTATTTCTTCCTCTCCAGTATTCGTTCATTATTGCACTTTCTCTTCGTTCTACCTTGGAATCCTGCCATATTCGAAATCTGCTTTCGAAAATTTTTTCTTTCCATACTGTTTATGATGTTTTGTTTCAAATCTTGCCTAGTGTATATAAAAAATTGATAAATTAGTTTTTTCAGTTTTATAAATGAGGTAGATGAAGTTGATTTTTAAACATTTTTAACAATTATTTTCATTATTTTAAATTATTACAATTTATAATTTTAATTTATCTAAGCGCTAATTGGTGCACAATATTTTTGGTTAGCCTGTCTTTGTCTAATACAAATAGATTTGATGGTGAGCAGGCGACATACACTCCTGGAAATTGAAATAAGAACACCGTGAATTCATTGTCCCAGGAATGGGAAACTTTATATACACATTCCTGGGGTCAGATACAACACATGATCACACAGACAGAACCATTGGCACATAGACACAGGCAACAGAGCATGCACAATGTCGGCACTAGTACCGTGTATATCCTCCTTTCGCAGCAATGCAGGCTGCAATTCTCCCATGGAGACGATCGTAGAGGTGCTGGATGTAGTCCTATGGAACGGCATGCCAAGCCATTTCCACCTGGCGCCTCAGCTGGACCAGCGTTCGTGCTGGACGTGCAGACCGCGTGAGACGACGTTTCATCCAGTCCCAAACATGCTCAATGGGGGACAGATCCGGAGATCTCGCTGGCCAGGGTAGTTGACTTACACCTTCTAGAGCACGTTGGGTGGCACGGGATACATGTGGACGTGCATTGTCCTGTTGGAACAGCATGTTCCCTTGCCGGTCTAGGAGTGGTAGAACGATGGGTTCGATGACGGTTTGAATGTACCGTGCACTGTTCAGTGTCCCCTCGACGATCACCAGAGGTGTACGGCCAGTGTAGGAGATCGCTCCCCACACCATGATGCCGGGTGTTGGCCCTGTGTGCTTCGGTCGTATGCAGTCCTGATTGTGGTGCTCACCTGCACGGCGCCAAACACGCATACGACCATCATTGGCACCAAGGCAGAAGCGACTCTCATCACTGAAGACGACACGTCTCCATTCGTCCCTCCATACACGCCTGTCGCGACACCACTGGAGGCGGGCTGCACGATTTGGGGCGTGAGCGGAAGACGACCTAACGGTGCGCGGGACCGTAGCCCAGCTTCATGGAGACGGTTGCGAATGGTCCTCTCTGATACCCCAGGAGCAACAGTGTCCCTAATTTGCCGGGAAGTGGCGGTGCGGTCCCCTACGGCACTGCGTAGTATGCGACGGTCTTGGCGTGCGTCCGTGCGTCGCTGCTGTCCGGACCCAGGTCGACGGGCACGTGCACCTTCCGCCGACCACTGGCGACAACATCGATGTACTGTGGAGAACTCGCGCCCCACATGTTGAGCAATTCGGCGGTACGTCCACCCGGCCTCCCGCATGCCCACTATACGCCCTCGCTCAAAGTCCGTCAACTGCACATACGGTTCACGTACACGCTGTCGCGGCATGCTACCAGTGTTAAAGACTGAGATGGAGCTCCGTATGCCACGGCAAACTGGCTGACACTGACTGCGGCGGTGCCCAACCGCTGCGCAGCTAGCGCCCTTCGACGGCCAACACTGCTGTTCCTGGTGTGTCCGCTGTGCCGTGCGTTTGATCATTGCTTGTACAGCCCTCTCGTAGTGTCCGGAGCAAGTATGGTGGGTCTTACACACCGGCGTCAATGTGTTCTTATTTCAATTTCCAGGAGTGTATATCTGCCCTTGGGAGAAACACATATTTTCCAAGTCCAAGCAGCTAACGGACATTGTTTGGCCTTGAGATTTATTTATTGTCATAGCGAAAGCCAAACGAATCGGAAATTGAAGCCTTTTAAATGGTATTGGAGATTCTGACGGTATTATTGGAATACGTGACAACTGGAAGATTTCTCCTTTAAACTTTCCAGTCAAAATAGTTGATTCAAGAACATTTCCGGTGATCCTTTCAATGACCAAACGTGTACCATTGCATTATCTAGGTGTATTCAAATTCCGAAGTAGAATAATCGGTGAACCAATCTTTAACCTAAGATTGTAGGGTGGCATTCCTGGTATATCCAAAGAATTTAAAAACTCGGTTGGAAAATTTACGGCTTCGTTTTTGTCTTTATTAGTTAACATTAATTTGAAAGTTTAGAATAACACTGATCCAACGTACTATAACTACTGAGTCACAGCAACGCGTGACCGGGTCAGCAAGTGTTTTTATATATTCCAGCTAGTGACGAACACCATATTAATCCCTCTTTTACTTCTGAATCACTTTCCACGGAATATTGTACGTGGCGATGTGATTATAAAACATTTCTTGTTGCCGTTTCTCTCCCTTCATACTTGAAAATGTGATTAGTTGACAAGCGCACGATAAATTCAGTTCCCTGGATCCATTGATCAATTTAATGAGTGTTCACTGGATCTGTGTTCTGAGATTTAGATGTAAAAGCTCTGATCTCCCTTGACTGTTCTGTTAAACTTCAAATGTTCCTGCTAGATACCTCCATTTGATATTCAAAGTTATGCCTGATTCGGAGGAATTGAACAGTAGTTTTCAATTACTGTCTGAAAGGTAAACGAAGTAAAGTTCTAAGGATATTACGAAAAATACGGCATTCGTTGACAACAGGCTGCAGTGCATGGAAGTAATATATTAAACTATCTACTTAACAACTCGGTAATCAAAAATGAAAAATACGAATTCATGAATACATTATATATTAATAGATTTTTTAAATCGTGCGATCCACTTTTCTACGTTTATAGAAGAAGATATCAAGAAATAAGTCCACTTAGATGCTACATTACGGAAGAATTGAAAATGAACAATGTGGAAAGTTTAAAATTGCATGAAATAAAAGCTAGCTCCACAATCACTGATGGGCGATATGGATTTATAAGGTAAGCTGAAGATATCAAGGAGATTAAGGAATTTAGTGACATACCACCGGAAATAACTTTTTCTATGATATTACTGAGAAATAATGACATTATATTGCATGGGTTAACTCCGTTTTAAGAGATCTCTAGAATCACGAGATTGTATGAGATATTGGGAATTTGAGATCAATTATTAGAATTTCGATCATAAAATAGAGACAGTATGCCTCAGAATGAGAAAAGTAAATAGAGATAGATTAAGAGAGACGAGATATTTGGAGCTATTTGTGAAATAAATTAACTACATATGGCATAGTGTATCTTTTCGCAGGAAGAGAACAGAGTAAAAATTACATACTTGCATTGTTGCTTGTTATTCCAAAAACTTTGGTTTAAATCGCAGGAAGGCATTGTGTTTTGGTTTTGTAATCTTTTCTACAGGCAATTGTTTACAGTGTTTGGAAGTATTGTTATTACGGACTAAACCCGAGATCTTCCATTTTACCAATGATTTATGAAGCTTCGATATCACTGCTACCAACTCAACACTATACTGAAAAACACATCTCAAGTTCCCATATACTGTACAAGGCCGTTGTCGGGATTGTCAGGGATGGGAACAAATCACCAAGTGAAGTGATGAATAATTTACCCAAAACGCTGAAGGAACTTAAATTAGAATTTGTAAATGGCCAATGTAGACGTGAGAGGAATTTAACACTCAAATTGTATAAGATAATTAACAGTAGAGGCAGTTAGATGATAAAGAGAATCGCCCCTGGAGCATGCGCTCCATAGAAATTGAAATGAATAATTGATAATACTTGCCAATGAAGTAATTCCTCTACTCTTCAACATTTTTAGAATATGTATGAAGCATACCGCTGACTGCAAAGATTTTAATACCTAATGCGGCCAACAGTGTGAGGAACATGACAGATCTTTTATTAATTTACAGATTACCATGGCTCAAGGGCGTACCCAGTATTAGCTTCAGGGTATAGCAAAAACAAGGAAACTTAATATAAATACTTCTTGAAAAAAAAACAAAAAAAAACACTTATTTAACTTCTTTAATCACTAGTCTGCGAGAGTTTCGGCTAAATTTTGGCAACATTTATTTATCATTTTTTCTCCTCTTCGTTTCAGCCATCGATGAACTAAGACTACGCAATTTCCTCCGTCACCAGTACTCTTTCAATCTCTTGCTCACTCTTGCTTTTTCTTCCTCTGAAATGCCCTCCTTTTCCTGATTGGTTCTTCTTCAGTCAGATCCTTTACCTGCGTAATTTTTCCTCTGAATAATTCCCTGTATTGGATGTTTTCCATGCTGATTCCGCATCTTTTCAGATCCTGATGGAGTTCCTTTACCCATGGAACTTCAGTCTTCCTGTTCTCTTGAAAGTTGAGTCTTCTCTTTGCCATTCTTTCTGGTTACATTCTCTTGATATGTCTATTGAAAGCTAATCTACTTTTCTTAATAGTTTTTGATACATTTTCAAACTTGTCGTATAATTCTTGGTTCGATCTCAAACGGAAATTAAATTTCCTTCCTGTCACTTTTTTTAGTCCCACGATTTTCCTTAGAAACTTTTTTTTCTATTTCTATTTCAATCCCTTCCTGGCTAGTGTTTCTGCTGCGTATAAACATTCTGCCATCGCTACCGTACTATAGTGCTTCTATTTCGCCTGATGGGAGCGTAATTTCGATTTGTATTTCTTTTGACAAATCCTAAAAGCTGTTTCCATCTTTCTAGCCCTATATTCAACTGCAACCTTTTTATTAACTTTGGGAGTCAAAATTTTTTCACTGTATTTGAACTTGAACTTACTTTTCATTATTAAAAGAGGGGATTTCTATTTACATACATATTCCGTTCGACTACTAAAGGTTATTGTTAAAATCACTGTCAAACTTGCGAACGAGTTCCTTCCTGTTCTGAGAGAAACAGAAATTAGACAGAAACCTTCATAGTGATCTCATCTCACGCCAAAGCGTATTTGTAGCCGCTTACCCTTGAGGAGCGTCGCCTGGGAGTTCATCTGCAACCGCTGGTCTAGTCGCGTTGTCCCACTGGCAACCCACCGTGTTGAGCGGCTTGGTGGCGAAGGTGATGTCGCCGCTGGCGATGTGTGTCTGCGCACCCAGGATGATCCAACCCATCAGGGTCAGACCAAGCAGACCGCCAAACACCGCACCCTGCAATCAACATTAGCGCTTAAAAGCTGGAAACCTAGTAAGACAGTTTCAAATTTAGTGTTTGTTTATGCCTATGGCTTTATGCCTCGTTAACATCGATGTCATTAGAGACGGGAAAGGACTGGGGGCTAGAAAAAGAAAGGAATTCTGCCATGGCATTTTACAGGAACCATCCGGTTTCGGCTGGAGTCATTTCGGAAAACCATGGAAAACTGAAATCTGGATAGCCGGAGGGGGATTCGAACCCGCGTTCTTCCGAACGAGAGGCCTAAATGATGCCACTTACCCTTCACGCTCGGTCAAATATCATATATATATTATTTCTATAAGGTATTTTTTTGTCACACGCCTGTATGTTCCTTCATACTTAACTGAAATCAATGAATGAGGTGTCATTTTAAAGTTTATGGTCTCCACTTTGGTCACACCATATTTTATGAAAGAAAGATTTCGGAATTGAACCCTTAAAGGGCAAAAATGTCAATATGTCTAAAATGCTGTTTTCTGTGTTACGAGTAATTTATCTCCCTGGATACCTATCTGAAATCGTTTAATAAAGTATCATTTTAAAGATTAAGATCTTCGCTTTAGTGAAGTCATATACTAAAACAAAAATTATTCGGAATTCGACCCTTAGAGGGCAAAAGTATCAATATTTTTGCAATGCTTTTTTGTGTCACGAGCCATCTTAGATTAAAAAAAAAAAAAAAAAAAAAAAAGATTATGCTGTGAGTTGGCTCTAGTAACGGCTTCAGATAATATAACGAAAATATCGGTTGTTCTTTTCATTAAATGAAATTCTGCATCTAGTCCTCGTAAATAAATAAGAAGCAATAGATAAATTTAAATGACTTTCACGCTGTAATTTTTCTAATCTCTGCTAGCATTATATTTCTTTATGTCTGCCCTTCGTATTGTTGTGGAGTTTTTACCACAGCAGATCGTTGTCTTTTAGATGGCATCGAAATTAAATTTCCTTTTTAACAATACTGATGCAAATAAAATGAAATTTAGTTATTTATTTGAAATGTACCCTTCATTTTAACCCTATAAGTGCAGATAGTATCAAATACAGTGAATTATTGGAAATTTCCTGGTTATTCAAGCAGCACTGTGGTGATGGCCAGTATAAATAAAGCTTCGGGCATCATCGGACTTGCCGAAGATTGCCGAGCTATCAGGTCACGTCCAAATTCCAGGTATATCTCCAACTCTCTCATAACCACTGATTTTTCAATCATTTGAAGTGAACTTTATTCTCTCCGATGTTGAAATTAAGACTATTTCACACACTTACTAAATCTTAGAAGACATAAATCCTCAGATTTTCTTAGTTTTTTTTTTTAAATTCAGGTTACATTAGCAACATTCTGCTGCTTGTTATATTTTATAAAATAAAATAGTCATTTACCATAGATCACGGTAAAGGGGACTAACTGTGTGGGATGTAGAAATACGTTAATTTACTGTAAAAATTATTACATAGTAAAACAGATGTGTACACCAGAAGAAGTACTGTACCAGAACATGTACTTTAATCGTAACAACTGTATTTATACAAGATACTGACAGTTGTTTTGTCAGAAACTGCATCAATGCCAATAAGTCTGCCATAATTTCGAATTAAATCCCAAGAGATTTACATAGTAACAATAATTTTTTTTCAGTACTGATCCTTCTAATAGTAATCCAGCTGTTGTCTAACAAAGCTGCTGACTCTTTTGCTGTGTTTTTTATAATTTGACCGAGCGTGGTGGGTTGGCGGTAATGCTTTGGCCTTGCATTCACTAGGACGCGGGTTCCAATCCCAGCTCGGACAAGCAGATTTCAGTTTTCCGAAATCACTTCAGGGTGAATGCGGGGATGGTTCTTTTAGAAGTATATGGCTGGATTCCTTCCCGTTCCTTGCCTCCCATCCTTACCAATCTCTACATACCTTGAAGTTGACGTGGCGTAAAGCCATTTAAAATTATTTACTATTTAGTGGTTTAGTTTAATAACATACATGTATTATACATTACCTTGGTGTTTACCCAGGGGAAGAATATTCCTGCCGTAAATAGACCCACGATTGGTCCATTGGTCATTGAGCTCAAAGAAATAGCGATCTGAAACCAAAAATTGTAACAAGCCTCTGAATATCTACATGGCAAAGTTAATTCAGAAATTGGATTTATTCTTTTACAATGCATAAAACAATTTTATTTTGTTTATTATAAATAAATCATTATAACACAATAAATGAAGAAATAACTTTAAAAAATAACATCTGTGATATCTCCAAAAATACGAGTTACAGTGGTTCTAGTAAAAAAAAAATTGTAGTTATAGTACTCTACGATGCTCTGAATGTGTTCAGAAGCTGTGCACCAAATCTTATAGACGAATGTTTTCAAGCAAAAATCTTCCTTGATTTCATACCATTAGGGCAATAAAAATAAATCTAGCGGAAAGTTTGGTGCAATCTACGGTACTATGGATAACGCTGTTCAGAAATAGGGCATCCCAATATTCCTTTGGAAATACAAAATTTTCAAAAACATCCAGAAGTACATCTCTGAAGTGAAAGACAGTAGTTTTACTGAAGACTTCAAAGTTCTCGTAAGTGAGCGTTATTCAAGTGCAACTCGGACACTGTCAGAGTACAAAAACTTGAAGAAAGTTGTATGTTAGAAAATATTGAAGTTCTTTTACAGATTAACTGCCTCTCAGAACTTTGTCTCCCAAAAGGTAGTGTAAATGATACTATCATTGAAATGTAGAAAAGAATGCAAAGGCTTATGAATGTCACAGTTTTCTCTAAATAACACATTAAGCGTTCATGCTTTGATGCAACTGTAAGGTTTCTTAAGCCGTTTGCGAAGACGAGTTCAACAAAAAAATTGAGATTATTAAGACTACGATATAATATAGGATAAGAACTTTTATTTATTTATTTTGCGTTTGATGCTGTATGACATTTAAAACATTCAACAACGATTATACTGTATTCAATGAGCAATCTTGTTTCAAAGTAAACACACATATATACACATAGTTCAGCCGACAATGCCCGCAGCCGGCCACTGGGACAGGATCTCCAGTCACAACCACTACAACGTGATGTCGAGGTGCTCCACCCAAACCACCGCCTCCGGCATGGCCAAATTTAAGTCCTACAGACTACCAGGAAAGACACGTAGTGGGCATTCCTGCACAATGTGCGACACAGTTTGTAAAACACCATCGCAGTCACAGCACGGAGAATCTGCGGATAATCAGAAATAACATAATGCTCTGGCCTCGCATTCGGGAGGACGCAGGTTCGAATCCCGCTCCGGGCATCCAGATTTGGATTTTCTCAAATAACTCCAGGAGAATACCGGGATCATCCTTCAAAAAGTACATGGCCGAATTCCTTCTCGTTCCTTGTTCCCTGGTCCCATCCCGCCTCTAATGGCCTAGATGTCGACGAGGCGTAAAGCCATAAGTAAAAAAAAAAATACTGTTAAAACATTTATTTTATATTTAATACAAGAGGTGATCAAATGAAAAGGTACGAAACGACACGGTGGGTACAAATGGAGACTTTATTCAAATATACACCTTAGGCCTGAGCACAACGATCCCACTAATGAACAAGCCGCAGGATTTCTTGTTCCCAGAATTCCTGTGGCCGTGACGAGACCCAGTCCTTCACAGCGTCCTTGAGTACGTCGTCCGAGTTGAAGCGCTTCCCTTTCAGGTGTTCCTTCAGTGGACCAAACAGATGGAAATCGCAGGGCGACGTGTCCGGACTGTAGGGCGGATGGTCAGACCATTGGTTGAATATGGTGGTGTAGTTTGGGACCCACATTTTGGGTATCAAATACAGGAGTTGGAGGACGTGCAAAGAAGAGCAGCTAGATTTGTTTGAGGACTTTAGCACAGGACCCAGTCAGTTTCTTCAGTTTGTGATATGGTAAACGAGCTAGACTGGGAGTCATTGCAAGACAGGAGGAAGGTGGAAAGAGTGCTGGGAATGTACAAGGCATATGTTGGTGATTGGACTTCGAGGGATATTAGTCGAAGAATTAGGAATAGTTCATGGAAGGGGAAAGATGACCATGACCTCAAACTGCCATTCGATTTTATGCATAATGGAGTGGGAAAATTTTCTGTAGTAGGTAAAGGTGCCAGGGTTTGGAAAAATTTACGATGTGAGGTTATGAATAATTTACTAAAAACGCTGAAGTAAATTAAAATTAAAATTTGTAAATTGCATAACTAGATATGGAAGGAATTTAATACTCAAATTATATAAGATAAATAAAATAATAAATTAAATTAACACGGAATTGCCAACGAAGCGTGTTCTCCATCGCAATTAAATTAATAATAATAAAGTATTTCTCAAAAATGCTGTAACAACGAAAAAAATATAAAATTTAGTCATTAGAAACGGGAGATGGGTAAAAGTCTAAACTTATAATACAATGAATGGAAAAATTACTCCTCCAGTTACAAGGATTTATGACAACAAACTTGAAATAATCGAAAATAGATGGAATCAGTTGAGGTTTTAGTCTAATCCATGAAGCAATGATGATGATAAAAAGAAGATGTAGCTGAAATTCTTCCATTATATTTGATACTAACTTTTCGTCATAACATCGATCTCTTGTTATTTTATATTTCACAGTGGTTTATGAGATGAAGTCAGGCTTTTTATCGAAGTTACTCACACGGACAGTTTGACCTCCCAATTTGCATTCAATGCATATTCTACAGTGTCGTAAATACAGTGAGAAATTCATTCTGGTCTCCACTCCAGAAATCAATTTCAATTTCGGATAGTACGATTTCGTTGGTACGTATTCTCATAAACATTTCGACTGCGTGAAATAACGTTTAAATAGCATCGAAATGAAACATTTCCTATTATACTCTTGGCACTAAAAGCCCATCAAAACCCCATCAGCAGTTTTTAGGTGAGTCCCGTTCAATGGAACTATCTGGCAGAAAAACAAACGCGTTTATATTAATTTGCCCACGTGGCTGATGCTTCATCAAGATAAAACATACTTCGCTTTAGTCCTAAGGCCATGCGCTGCATAATGTTTGAAACACTATGAAAATCCATCCAGCTGTTTGCATTAATTGCGCTCATCAAAACAATTCAATTCTCGCAGATGAAATATTTACTGACAGCTATATAAAGAAATCAAAGACTATTAGTTTGTTTATATATTATTGTAGATTTTGAGAAACTTGCCGTCAGTATAAATAAAAAAGGACTTCCTTGGAACTGATTATTAAGAAACTGGATCCCTAAGCACCGATCGATAACAGTAAATAGGTATGAGCAAATGAAAAAATGTCGATAAATATATTGATATCTACTAACGCTATCAATATGAATCGTTAACATATATATATATATATATATATATATATATATATATATATATATATAGCTAAAGGTATTAATTGTCTTAAAATATTCCCAATATACATCCAAACATTTAAGAAAATTTGGAAAATCAAAGACACATGTAGAAATTATAAAATATTTTGTAATGTATTTATTTTTACAATATATCAACCCAGAATTCCTCTGACGTAGGCATAAAAAGAACTCGTAGTAGGTGCCACATGCTAAAACTAAAATTATGACTAAATAGGCAACTCATTTTTAATTCAAGGTCGTTCTCTTTCTCCCTTCCCGCCATTTTGCAAGGGACAACTACGAAACAATCATGTTTACATCTGATAAATGTGAAAAAGAGTTGTGTTGTGGATCAGTAACGTCTTCCGTCCCTCTCACAAAAAGACGCTCCAGAATATGCGTTTCATTTTGCCTTTAGCACTATGTCGTTTGGAAATTAATAACGTAAAAGAGCGTTCTCTTCCATAAATTGCATAGTTTACCACAAATAAAGTATTTCCGTATACTTTATCGTTAGGAAAAGAACAACGACCAAGAATAATGTATGATATTAGTACAAAATATAATTATGAATGATAAAATCCTGTCGGGTGTCCAGCCGGATGGTGTTGTATAAACACGACGTTTCGATAGCTGGTTCTGCCGTCTTCATCAGGTATCTTGTAAAATTCTTAAAATGGAAAGTAATTCAGATTCTGTTTGTAATACTAATACGAGTGATACTTGTGATACCCATCGAACCTAAGCCAGTCGAGGCGGTGACAGTCAACTTACGACAGCTACCAGATACCTGATAAAGACAGCAGAGCCAGCTGTCCATCCGCAACACCATCCGGCGGGACACCCGAGAAGATTTTGTTGCATCAGTACGCCGGGAAAGTCTCCGCTCATACATATAATTAGATTACAATTTATTAAACCCTAGATCAGGGGTGGCCAACCCGCGGGCCGCATGCGGCCCACCTAGAAAATTTTTGCAGCCCGCGAGATTAACAACTCTTTTACAAAATATATTTATTATATAGTTGCCAAAGTAGCGAAAAAATGTATTAAAAAATACATTATTTATACGTCCATATATTCAAAAATTAACTGTCCAAATTATGGGGAAAAATTAACTTTTGATTTAAAAAAAATTATCTCACGAATATATGACTGATATTGCCTGTTTATTTCTGAGTTTACAGTTATGAATTCGCATAATTATTAAACTATATTCACTCGAAAAAAAGTCTATAGTGGATCTAAATCTAATATGGGATATATAATTTTATATGCGGCCTGCGGAGTTATGATGCATTTCCAAAATGGCCCGCAAGATGGCCCTAGATCATACTCACAATATTGTTAAAATAGATATTGACTGACTACTTGTCCAATGCCAGCTGATGCAATGGTAAAACTAACTTCACAGTCACTGTATTTCGCAAAGAATTTTTTTTGAGGATCTCTTCTTATCCAGTAATATGTTTTCTCCCATATATCTTTATATTTCATAAACTGTTCAGGTATCTTCACTTTTATGTTCTTTGGAGTTATTGTTGTATCACTTGTATTAGTATTTTAAACAGAATCTGAATTACTTTCCATTTTAAACGATGTAAAAGAAAAATAATGCATTTGAAAATTCCAGACATCAAAAAAAAGAAGAAGAACCAGGAACAGAATAAACCGAGAAGTCTCCACGATTGGGGCAAGAAACAGGAAGGAATTCGGCCATGGTCTCTCGAAGGAAGCAAGAATACCGGCATTCGCCTGGAGTGATGTTGGGGAACAATGGAAAACGCAAATCTGAATGCCCGGAGGGGGATTCGAACCCGCGTCCTCCCGAATGCGAGGCCAGAGCATTTACCGCTAACCGACCGCGCTCGGTCCCATTCGGAAATAACGGCGAGTGCACACGAGTCTGCACGAATGGTACAAGGGAGTGTCTTGTGAACCCCCCTCCCCCCCTCGTTGCCTGACAAGGAAGCGTCCATTAATTACGTGAAGTGAAATATGGTGGGGGGGGGGGGGGGTTCCAGCAAAATCTCGCCATGGGGTGGGCGGGTGTCAACATAAATCTCACGTCATCTTTTTAATTTATTGAAGAACAGTAGAGCTAAAAAAAGGTCTACAAACGGCGCCTATACTGACTTTAGGGGGAGGGAGGGGGGGTATAACCACCCTAGGAAGAGGAGAGCTAAAAAAAATCTTAAAAAATTACGAGGTTGGTCAGTAGGGATGGGGAATCTCCTCATAACCTCACGTCATTATATGGTGAGGGGGGTCTAATCAGATCTCTCCACAAAGGAGGGAGGTGTCCAGAATCCCGGAAAAACACCCACGTAATTAATGGATGCCCCCAGAGCTTTTGTCTCTATTTGGCCCCCCTCCCAATCCCCCTCCTAGGTTTCTTCCCTATAGATTCCAAGATTTCAACTAATAGAAAAGTATATTGTGAAGATTTTGTATTAATTACTGAAAATTATAAAATAAATCGAAGACATTGGATCTACGTGTTGTAAATGGTAACAGTAGCACCTTTTCATTGGAACTGAGAAAGAGATTAGTTACTCAAGTTTGTTTGAATGAGTGAAGGAGAAGCAGTGTAACTTTACCGATTATGTGCTCGTGACAGACTATGGCCACCTGTCCATAGCATCAGGTCTTTAGAGACGGGAAAGGATGGTGGGCAAGGAATGGGAAGGAATTCGGCCATGGCCTTTTGTAGAAAGCATCCCGGAATTTGCGTGGAGTGGTTTGGGAAACCATGGAAAACCCATATCTGGATGCCCGGACGGGGATTCGAACCACCGTCCTCCCGAATGCGAGGCCAGAACGCTAACCATTACACCACCACTCTCGGTGGCAGGGAATTCGGGCATGCCCTTTTTGAAGGAAGCATCCCGGCATTCGCCTGGAGTGATTTGGGGAAACCATGGAAACCCCAATATGGATGCCCGGATTGGGATTCGATCCCGCGTCGTCCCGATTGCGAGGCCAGAACGCTAACCACTCACCCACCACCCTCGGTGCAGCATCAGGTACTGTTGCACTCTCCACACCATATCATCACGGACAATGCCTTATAGACTTTAGTGACTTCTAACCCTTTGAGGACTTACCTGTAAGACAGCGCTGCCGACTTTCTCGACGGCGAAGACCAGTGCCGTGCAGATGGCTCCCATTATGACGACGACGGCCTTCATGAAGATCCCCGTCTGCCGTTCACTGAGCTGGCGAGAGCTGAATGTCTTGAAGAAGTCCTCGAGGACCACTGCTGACATCGAGTTCAGTGCCGTCGACATCGAGCTAAAGACAAACGACTATTCTCAGTGACCACCCAATAAACTAATGTGAATCAGCGATGGATATACCAGACGATGTTGCATTCACAGGGAAAGTGATTCACGTGAAATTTCTGACCTCTAGTATCACTCTTGAGTTTGTGATGATGACATCTACAGTCTTGCTCTGAAAATTTAACAGAAATCCTCTTCGAAGGGTTACCGAGATAGAGTCACAAACTCTTCAAGAATCTGTCATGGCTTCTTCTTTCAGTTCGCCAGTCGTCTTGTGACGATTACTACGACATTACATGTAACTGTGTTTATAAAGAGCAGATTCTTGTACCAGGCAAAACAATCTAGCACGTACGACTGCCATATTCAGAAACCCATTACAGATAAAGATTTGGTTTAAGGTAATTTATTCAGAACATAAAATTTACAAAAATTAGCACATACAGTTATTTATGTATTTAGCTTACGGCCATTACACAAAAATAATACAATTTAACATTAATTACAATTAAAATTCAAAATTAGCATGGTGTAGCCCGCGTCTTTACTAACATACTACACACAAGTGTCATTCCTGCAGAGTTTAAACGGACAAAGATCATAGCCATTTTAAAGCCTGAAAAAAGCCTTGAAGTTTCAGAGAATTTTAGACCTATTTCACTGCTAAGTACTATTTACAAGTTATTTGAAAGGATCATCTACAATAGAATCAGTCCAATTATTTTCGCAAACCTCCCAGTTGAACAGGCAGGTTTTAGACCTGCAAGAAACTGCGAGGATCAGGTCCTGGCCTTGGCTACTCACATAGAAGCAGGATTCGAGAGACGATTGAAGACTGGTGCTGTATTTGTTGACCTTACTGCAGCCTACGATACAGTGTGTTGAGAGGGCCTGGTATATAACATGCTGAACATTTTGAAGTGCAAAAAAATCACTTGTCTGATTCCAGGTTGTCTCAGACAATAAGATAAGCAAAGTAAGAAGAGTGAATAATGGTCTGCCTCAAGGCTCAGTTCTTGCCCCACTTCTTTTTAATGTTTATATTTCTGACATTTCTCAAACAGAATCCAGACAGTTCTCTTATGCTGACGATCTGGCAGTAGTACAACAATCTGATAACGTTCAGCAAATTGAAAATAGTTTAACAGCAGACCTCAAAACCCTGGACAACTATTTTCGAAAATGGCTTCTCGTACCCAGTTCCAAGTATTTGGGAGTCGTAATGGATCGCACCTTGTCGTACAATAAACATCTAAGCAACCTTTCAGCAAAACTAAGAACCAGGAATAATATTCTGCAGAAGCTCATACAGTTAAATACTAGTAACGGAGTGTCATAGGAGCAGATGTTAAAATAAGAGAATTTTGAGCACTGGAAGCTACTCCAGTTTAGAGTTAGGTCAAACTGGTCTAGAAAGACTGGCCACACCTTGCACTCATCAAATTAGTATTCTACTGACTTTATAAAACAAGGTTTGCGCTTGACTATCGGCCACGGCAGGTTTAGAGCGTCATCTTTCAGTCTATCACTGACTTCATATGGCGTTTTCACGTACTGGACGAGCGGTCTGATGGGTCAGTGGTTAAGGCCGGTCATCCACTGGCACCGAATTCGTCCTACCTGCTGTTCGGCCGAATATGACCGACTAATCCTAAGATAGGTAAAGGCATTATCACGCGTCTACTGGACACGACCACCGAGCGTGGTGGTGTAACGGATAGCGTTCTGGCCTCGCATTCGGGAGGACGGCGGTTCGAATCCCCGTCCGGGCATCCAGATTTGGGTTTTCCATGGTTTCCCCAAATCACTCCAGGCGAATGCCGGGATGCTTCCTTCAAAAGGCCATGGCCGAATTCCTTCCCATTCCTTGCCCCCATCCTTTCCCGTCTCTAAAGACCACGTTGTTAAAAAGGGACGTTAAACTGTTTAAAAAAAAAAAAAAAAAAAAAAAAATGGACACGACCTGCTTGGTCGAGTGATGGACCGATCCCATTGAAATGGGATTAGTCGGACGTATTTGGCCGAATGGCAAACGCATGTTGCACTCCTAATAAACAAGTCTTCATTTTTATCTTTTATGGACATAACTTCGAAATCTATTTTTTTTTTTTTTTCTGTAATTGTTCAGAGCGATGTTACTAAATTGTATTGAATATCTTAATTATTTTCAAATTTTTTATTTTATCTCAATAATTCTATATTCTTCTACATATTATATAGTAAAATATTTTGCAGTTAAATAATAAATTTCAAACGTTTATTTTAGGTTTTTGGTTAGGAAATAACTATAAAATGCTAGGTTGAATTTCGAAATATTTGCGGGGCAGGGCGCGCATCACAGGTTCAGTCCACCGTTCTACATTTACTAAATACTGCCCTGACTCTCGTAATATTTCGCAAGGGCAAGGTAAAATCTATTTTTACGAAATGTAAGTCACTATACATTTTATATATATATATATATATATATATATATATATATATATATAACCACCCAGTTCACTTGGGGAGCGTGCATAAACCACGTAATTCCATTGTGGCCTCCCGTGAACCCCCCCCCCCCCCCCATGTAGCTCTACGTGGCTTTTGCCCCTACCCCCCCTCCCCCGACGCAGCTTTTTCCCTATTGATTCCATAAGAAATTTTGTGCTTTTTTTCTCATGTCAGACTATTGTAAATTACATACGGAGATAATTGACTGAGCGAAATAAATATTCACATGCTGTTGTGTGTTCTGTGCCTCATTTTCACTATGAGAAATGTTATGAAAGGAAAGCTACGTGGCCTGGCTCGCAACCCCCCCCCCCCCTTTCCTCCCACGTAGCTCAGCGTAGCCTTCCTGCCACCCCTTGGACCGAGCCACGTAGTTTGTGCACGCTCCCTTGGTGTTGTAGCAGCAATGATGGATCAGCTGTGTGTGTCGGATGTAATTCGGCTACAGTGGACGAGGATAATCGGACAACCTGTTCGGCCGTAAATCGGACGTTACTCGCACGAATATGTTTCGGACAAAATTTGGTTTCAGTGGACGCCCTAAGTGGTTCGAATCCCTGTCTCTACGGCCCTTCGCTCAACTTTCTCTCTGGCACAGTTTTCTGTGTAATGTAAAGCATGTCCGAACGCCTAAGAGGTTTGGAGTCCGCGTTAAACTGTAGGTTCCCCATACCCGGTAGTATTTCCGGGTTAGGTTCGGTGGCAGACACCTTGATCACTGAGCCATCAGCCCGCTCTAAACCAAATTATTAAGGCAGTGGCAAACTAGCGGTCTGGTGGTTCACTGGCTAAGGCGTCTGACTGGAGATCGGAAGGTTCCCTATCCGAATCCCTGCCTCGACGGGGATTTCCATAGGCCCTTAACCCACACGAACCCTATTATACAAGCGTCTTATGAACTAAAATCTACAAGCGTTTCTATTTGTATGCTACTATCCTGCTCAAGGTTGGTTCTAACAAAAGAATTAAACTTTTTGATTGAATGGAAAAGTTAAACAGTTACCATTTGCAAGAACATAAAATATCCTATATTTAAGATTCCACTATTTGGAACTACTGTAGATCATTTAGCGATTGGTCGTTACCTGAGGGCAGCGCTGAAAACACCAGCGACGAAGAGTCCAGGCAGTCCAGGAACTCCTCCCAGAGTCCTCATTACCAGAAGGGGAAGCAGCTGGTCTTTCGCCTTTGCTTCCTGCAACAGAAATAACGCTGCATGTTACGTCTGCAGCCAGGAATAAAAATAAAGTTACTGGTAAAATATCAATAGGATGGTAACAAGAAAATTACGTTTAAGTTTACATTTCGATATTTGACATATTTTGATTCTCATTTTCATGGTGAAGTCAATAAAGGAGTTCTATTGGGATTAATTGGAAGATTAGAGAAGAGTAAAGAGAGTTCTGGCAGTATACAAGGCATGCATTAGTGATGAAGTTTGGCGCAAGCATTAAAAGTGGTGCATGGAAGGTAAAAGATGATCGTGATCACAAGCCAGCACTCAATTCCAGACATTAGGGAGTGGAAAAAAATTCCTTTGTAGATATTGAAATCAGAGTTTGGAATAAATTATGTCAGGAAGTCATAAGTACGTAATTTAGCAGAAACATTAAAAGAATTTAAAATTAAAATTATTAAATGGTAAAAGTTGGTGGTTGGGGAAAATTACACTCGAATAATTTAAAACAAAAATAATAATAAAAAATAGTAAAATGGAAATGAGTGTGTAGCGAAATTAATTAAAAGTCCATTGAGTTAGCAGTCAATGCGTCAAGTATTTCACACATCCAAATAATTTAGCATTGTATCTTTTTCTCATTTACCATCTCCTGCATTGGACAGTAGTTCTACAAAACTTTCAGAATCAGTCATATTCCTCTGTTAAATTCGCCCACTAACAACTGGTAACAGGAAACTTAAAGCGGTCATTTTTTCCCCCAGTATGGCGTTTGGTGTATTTTATTAAATGGATTTGAGTATCAGCTATATTGAACATGATAACAGCGGTTTGCTCGACACTGATCCCCTGAAGGCAAGGTTGAGTTGTGGTGATCCATACGATCAAGAGAGCTGAAGGCATACTGTGCCACACTGACCTTGGTGGCGAGAGGATCGCAGTCGTGGTAGGTGGCGAAGGTGACTAGACCGCTGTAGGTGGACATGAGCACCAGACTGGCCGCTCCTACGGTGAAAATCACCACTGCGCTGTAGGAAACAGACATCACTAGACTCAGAAAACAAGATTACGGACATATCACTTGAGCTTCCTCATAATCTGTAATCAAGTTTTAATCTTGCTCTGACACTACGTACAAAACTTTTCTTAACTGTGAGTTATTTGGAAGAAAATGACAACTGGGTTCTCTATGTACTCACAGGTTGGCCGAGGCGAGTGTGGGCAGCGCCAGGTACCTCTGGATCATGATCTGGTGCACACCGGAGATGGCTACCCAGTGGATGGTGCCTCCCACCACCAGGCTGAGGAAGGCCTGGCGCACTGTCGGGTCTAGGTTCAGGCTGGAGACACAAGTGAAATATCTTGTAGCTGTTGCTTGCTTAAAGCAGCCAGTTGGAAGAAGCTGATATCTATTGGTAAATTGTCAGCTAACCAAACACGACACAAGGTTACTTCATAGATTAATATCAACAGTTGGTTAATGGAGGCTGATGTAACAGACTTCTCTTTAACGGAAGTCACAACTGCAAACACGGATCCATTCGGCTGAGTACAACAACGTTCGACTTAGAAACCAGAATATTCGTTTGACTTCTGACTGGGGCAGAGTTTCCTTTCGCTGTAACTATTGGAGGAATAATCATCGCGTCACTGTAGACGGATTCCGTAAGCGTTTGATTCATGATATTGGAACTTAACAATCATAAAACTGAAAAAAATCTATCGTAACATCTTCTGTATATCTGAGATACTTACGTCGCAGATTTGCTAATTCATTCAGACAAACAACAACGGGTGAACGTTTCAAGATATTCAGTATACATAGGGAGCCCAATGCTATGATACCGTTGAATGGTCAGGAACTTTTATAGAATAGGTCATTATAAGCAAAAATTCATATACAGTACACGAAGTTATTTGCTCTTAACGACCTTTTGTTTCACCTCCAGAAGTGCTGACATTTCCTTCCTCTATATTCTGGCAATATCCGCCGAACAAGAACGTGACAAGCAAAATGATTCCTTCAGTTTCTACTCTGAAACTTTTGAATATTGTCATTGATCGCTGTTGAAGGGCAAACCTAAATGGTGCAGTACATCCGCTGTCAGGCAATACTTACTCCGGTGGTTCGATGCGCCCTGTGAGAACATTCCTATCCCAGACGACGTCGAAGCCACCAACGTCGAACGTGGCCTTGACGATGACGACTATCATGGAGGCGAACATGAGGAATGTCTGCACCACGTCCGTCCACACCACCGCCTTCAGTCCTCCCTGCAACATGTTCATCATGTATAATCGTAGGCTTCCGCGGCCAGAGTCAGTTGATTCTTGGTTGTCCGGGTGGCGCCGCGTCATATTTCTTGTAGCCGACGTTTCGACCCTCACTCTATGGTCTTCTTCCAGGGCAGAATGTTCGACCCTCATTCTGTGGGCCACCCGGACAGCCAAGAATCAACATGTTTATCATAGTGTATGTGCTTTGTTTTTTTCTGTGAAGCGCAAAAGACCTCATTGAATGCACTACACTGGACTATATTTCAACGGACTCGAAGGTTCCACGAATAAACCAGATGACAATTAAGGATTAACATCGTGAAACTAGGCCAACACACAACTTTAATGTAAGCTACAATCACTCGCTGTTTGAATCTAGTCTAAACGTGTTTCAACTTTAGCTCATAAAATTATTAACAAAGTATAACATAGAAAGAAGCTCTCATTATTGCTGAGGATACACGACACCATCGGCCATGAAAATTTATGGATTCTTTCTCTGTCCGTAACACAATATATTAACAGGCATCCTTTATTTTCTGAAAAATTACTTATAACGTATAGTTTAGAACATTTACATCCTTAGTGTGATCAATCTCTTAAGCTACTAGACGACCCGTGCGAAAATTTCGCGAATAAAATGCGATGAATAGTGAGGTTGAATGCTTGTAATATATAAAAGTAGAACCGTACTTTTGTAGCATTTATTTACTTTTTTAGTGTTATAGGTACGCATCAAAAAACTTACAACATATTACGAAACAGTTAGAAAAATTTGAAACACTCTGTATTTACGACAAACTGTCACTGACCTTAACAGAATACAACCAACCTGAACAAAATGCACACAACATCTCTGTGATATTTGTTGCTGTGCAATAAAATGTTTACATTGGAATTGTATAGCAAAACGAAATTGTTTCCATAACAGAAAAAAATTTCCGTAAACCCACTTATTGAAAAAAAGTTTCTTGACATCTCTGCTGCAATCTAGGGATTTGGTTCTGAACTTTCTCATACGCGCTGCCTCTTAAAGCTCCAAATTGCGAAAAATTCTTTCTTAATTTATGATTTAACCTAACTGGAGACCTTAAACTTTAAAACGATATGATAAAAGTCGATTTCGGCTAGGTATCGAAGAAGATAAATGGCTTGACATAAAAAAAAAGCACGCTGTAGAAATAATATTGATTCTTTCGCCCTTTAAGAGTCGAATTCCACAGAATTTCTTTTATATAATACGGTGTGACCAAAGCAGCCACCTTGGTCATTAAAATGATACCTCATTTGTCGATTTCGGTTAGTTATCAAGCGAGGTAAAAAAAAAGTTATAGAAATGATGATATTTTTGCACCTAAAGTGTTGAATTTGGAGAAAGTTTTTTCTTAAAATTTGATGTGACCAAAGCGGATAATTTAATTTTTTAAATAATACTTCATTTATTAATTTCAGTTAGGTATCAAGGGAAATAAATAGCTCCTGGCAGAAAAACGCGTTGTAGAAATATTAATACTTTTGCTCTCTATGGTTAGAATTTTGTAAAATTTCTTTCTTAAAATGTGGTGTAACGGAACCTAAGACCTTAGGAAGACCTCAATGTTTAAAATGATACCTCGTTTATCAATTTTGATTAATTATCAAGGGAGATAACTGACTCAAGACACAAAAAACGCATTTTAGAAATTCTGAAATTTATACCGTTTAAGAGTTGAATTAAGAAAAATTGATTTCTTAAAATGTGATATTACCACAGCGGAAACCTTAATTTTTAGATTGATACCCCATTTATCTATTTCGGTTGGATATTAATGGAGATAAATTGCTTGTGACACAAAAATGAGTTGTTGAACCATTTAAACTTTTCCCCATTAAAGGTTAAAATAAAACTTTCTTAATATATGATGTCACCAAAGCTGAGTCATTTCTCTTCATACTCCTAGTTCATTTATCGATTTTGGATAGAAATCCTGGGAGAGAAATGGCTCGAAACACAAAAAACGCATTTTAGAAATATTAACATTTTTACCGTTTAAGGGTCAAATTACGAAAAATTCCTTTCTTAAAAAATAATGTTACCACGACGGAAACCTTAGTCTTTAATATGATATTTCATTTATCTATATCGGATAGATATTAGGGGAGATAAATAGCTCGTGACACAAAAATGTGTTGTAGAACCATTTATACTTATTCCCTTTAAGGATTGAATTACATAAAATTTCTTTCTTAAAATATGATGTCACCAAAGCTGAGATATTACTTCTCATAATCTTACCTGATTTATTGATTTTGGTTATATATCCAGGGAGATAAATGTCTCGAGACACAAAAAACGCATTTTTGAAAAATTGACATTTGTGCCCTTTAAGGGTCTTAATACGAAAAATTTGTTTCTTAAAATATAATGTTACCACGGCGGAGACCTAAGTCTTTCATATGATATCTCATTTATCTATATCGGTTAGATATGAAAGGAGATAAATACCTCGTGACACAACAATGCGTTGTAGAACCATTTATACTTAGTCCCTTTAAGGATTGAATTAGAAAAACTTCTTTCTTAAAATATGATGTCACCAACGCTGATACATTATTCCTCATAATCTTACTTGATTTATCGATTTTAGATAGATATCCAGGGAGATAAGTGGCTCGAGACACAAAAGACGCATTTTAGAAAAAATGACATTTTCACCATTTAAGGGTCGAACTACGAAAAATTACTTTCTTAAAATATAATGTTACCACGGCGGAGACCTTAATCTTTAATATGATACCTCATTTATCTATACCAGTTAGATATGAAAGGAGATAAATAGCTCGTGACACAAAAATCCGTTGTAGAAAAATTTATACTTTTTCCCATTAAGGGTTGAATTCCAAAAACACTCTTTCTTAAAATATGATGTCACAAAGCTGAGACATTACTCTTCATAATCCTACTTCAATTATCGATTTTGATTAGATATCCAGGGAGATAAATGGCTACAGACACAAAAAAAAAGCATTTTACAAAAACTGACATTTTTGCCCTTTAAGGGTCAAATTTCTAAAAATTCCTTTCTTAAAATATAATGTTACCACGGCGGAGACCTTAGTTTTTAAAATGATACCACATTTATCTATTTTGGTTAGATATGAAGGAAGATAAATGGGTCGTGACACAAAAACGCATTACAAAAATATTGATACTTTTGCCCTTTAAGGGTCGAATTCCGAAAAAATTTTGTCGTAGTATATGACGTCACTAAAGCGGAGATCTTAATCTTTAAAATGATACTTCATTAAACGATTTCAGATAGATAGCCAGGGAGATAAATGACTTGTAACACAGAAAACATCATTTTAGAAATATTGACATTTTTGCCCTTTAAGGGTCGAATTCCGAAAACTTCCTTTCTGAAAATATGATGTGACGAAAGTGGAGACCATAAGCTTTCAAATGACTCCTCATTCATTTATTTAGGTTATGTATGAAGGAAGATACAGGCTTGTGACAAAAAAATACCTTATAGAAATAATATATATGATTATTAGTGAGCCGTGTAAGACTTTCTTTATAAAAGAAAATACGTCGATTATGCTAGTAAATATCAGCTCAATAAGTATGCAGTAAGATCCATAAACGAGGAAGAATATTTAGTACATGGTATTGTTCTGTAAATCAGAAACGTTAAAATTTTGCTCCTATGTTGCGGAACCAAGAAATGGAGAAGGAAGTGTACTTTGTAAACGAGTCGAATAAAAACTGAATTTTCGAGTTCTAATGCTCCTGCAAGATAAAACGAGAAAGAAAAGCCAGATTATATGGCGCAGCTAATTCATCTTCATACTGTAAGAATGGTTACAATCTCCCATTTATTTATTTTCAAATAGCCTATGGCTAATATATATATTCAATTCCAATTCATACATCACAGTAAAAATAAAAGAGAAACAACAAAAACAAACAAGGTGTTAATTTAATTGAATTCTTGACATAAAAAAAAAAATATTACAATCTCTCTCCTCTAGCCATTTCCCCAGCTTTTCTCTAAAACTTGCAACTTTATTGGTTTAGACGTTACTTAGTTTTGATGCTAAAATTAGTTCTACTGGAAAGACTGATACAGGCTTGTAATTGGTTAGTTGGCTAAATTTGAAAAATAGGTTAATACTTTACCTTAGTATCTATTTTACTACAAAAAATATTATTTTTTAGAAAAAAATCGAACATTTACACTATATATTTTGCATTTTAAAAAACGAATTTAAATTTACCGCGTAAATGCTCAAGACTGTTATGGCGTCTTGAATGACGTCGCACCACCCGAACCAAAACAAAGCAGTCGTGTATGTATATGGCAGGTGTCAAGTGTTCTTTAATTAAAAATG
Source organism: Vandiemenella viatica (assembly GCA_031002005.1). Classification (NCBI taxonomy): domain Eukaryota; kingdom Metazoa; phylum Arthropoda; class Insecta; order Orthoptera; family Morabidae; genus Vandiemenella; species Vandiemenella viatica. The sequence continues at coordinate 44,204,631 of CM061914.1, forward strand.
AATTCCTCGTTTTATAAGAACTGTGTAGTGCCCCAACGTAAAAGCACAACAATAAAAGCGCCAAACAAGTTATTTATATATGTTCCAAACAATGAACAGATACGGGAAAAGTGGTTAAAACTTGCAAGGAGGGAGGATACACATAGTTTATCTGCAGATTCAAGAATCTGTTTTTGTGAAGATCATTTTGATGTAAGTGTTTGTGCACAATATATTTCTAAATTTAAATCAAAACTGATGAATTTTGCAGGACCACTACTTTTTAAGTACTGACAACATAATAAGGTAAGGGTTTTGGTTTTATGATTTATAATCTTTCTTTAGTGTTACGTTTAATATAATAAACACACTCTGGCAGCGCTTTCAATACCGTGGTGCCACAATCTGATGATAGATTCTTATACAGCTCGATGAAACAAATCGAAAATAAAGAATAAATTTGTTTATTATCTCTCAAGGTTCTCGAGATATCATAACTGAAAGGTAGTGTTAGGCTGATACGAAGCTTAGAGCAGACTGGAAATTGGCAGTGACATAGCTTTAAAACTTCCACACCTGTTTTTGAGGATATACCTTTTCCATAAAAGGTGTATATAAAAACAAAAAGAAACATACCTTAGACGTGATGCAACTGTAAATTTACGATACGAGCTCGGCATAGAAATAATAGTATTTAACAACAACTACTGAATATCCAATGACATTATTCACGCCAAAGATACAATCAAAGCCAAGAACAAAATATTCTGTTATTTCGCTTATGTCTTCCTTCTAGTTTAGCTATTTACCACTTGCTTATATTTCGCAAATATAACCTCATACCAGAATCAATTAATTTACAAAACGTGTGTCTAAGCAATAGGTTATTCTTTAAAAAACTGAAATAATGCTATTTAAGCTTATAATGTATAATTGACACTTGTGTATACTTACGTCGAAGTTTTAACATTGCGGAATTCCGATGAGCAAAAGTCGATGTTTGACGCGAAAAATCTGCGAAGTGTTACGGCGTCAATTTTAGGCAAGTTTCTACTGTTTGCTTTGGTAAATACTGGTTCCATAGCGAATTACACTTGTTTTTCAGCATATGACTGAGAACAGCTGTATTAAAGTGACAAAAGTTCCTGCAAACGAATAATTTATCAAGTAACCTGTTCTTTCCCACGAAAATGTCAATAACAACTTTGGCGTCTCGGGTGGTGTGACGTAATGCTTTCTCATTGGCGTTCGCGGTCAAGTGAGATAATGCCTGATTTGCCGAATTTATTTTCTAAAAATAATAATAATCTTTATTGACTGGTAAGCAAATAATTTTACTGCAACACATAACAAAATTAAAGAGCTGTTTAAAAGAACATTTTTACTACTAACAGAGACTGAAAAGAAATTCCTCTTCTGCATGAATCCCAAAGCACCCCGCCTTCGATCACAGCCTAAAATACATAAAGAAGAAAGTCCTATCAGACCAATAGTCAATTTAATAAATAGTCCTGCTACAGACTAACAAAAAAGCTAGATGATCGATTGAAAAAAAATTTCACATATGAAACTGCAAGTAACTGTGTTGCAGTAAAATTATTTGATTACTAGTATAATGTCCCCTTGGTGACGAGAAATTTGTACGTGTGTATTGACCAGTTTCAGGCCGGGCCGAAACATTCCACTCTTCTTTGTCGTCTCCCAGCAAGGGTCGGGTGACGCCTATACCTGCGCCGAACAATTTGTGGCAGGCCGAAAAGCTAAAAGCTTCATTCATTCAGATAAATTAAAAGGACAGTATTGGACCTTCGCCGAAAGACGGTTTCCTGGTAGAGTAGAAAGTTGAAAACTAGAGAAACGATACTTCCGAGAAGAAGTCGGGTTGCGGAACGCCTCTGTTGGGAACCAGCGAATCAAACAGTGTGTTAAGAACTTTTATAACTATAAAGTTGTATGTTGCATGAGGAGTGCCAATGGAGATCGAAGACGCCTCGCCAAACGGTACCACTGGCTGAAATTTCCCGCGTCAGCTAAAACTCCGGAGCCTGGAGGTCTTCGACGGGTCCAACAAGCGAGGAAGAAGACATTCTGTTTCTGGCCGGCAAACAACCCGCAGCGGCGCGCACCTGGAGATTGCCGGATAGGTCACTACCTGCGGGGAGCTAGCTCGCCAAGCGGACGACACAACTGACCTTGCACCCAGCTGATCAACAGGGTCCGTGAGACTCTGTGTTATCCGCACCTCATCTGCTACGGTAAAGAACTCCGGCGATATTTAGACACTCTAGCGTCATTTAACCCTAGGCAACGCTCTGAGATTTGAATCATGCTCTGAATTGCTCAATAAACGCTTAATGTTGTAACCTCCTTAAATATTCAGTTCTGTTCAATAAATCAATCAATTTTATATTCAAAGAAAATAATAGGTGTTGTAAACTCTGCTTTCAAAAACTTCCTTTCCAATGTATCAGTATATCATTTGAAGAGATGAAGATATGTGTTTTCAATGGTAATTTCAAAAGTACAATTGCTTTGATAAAAAGTATTTCAGAATTGTAATGCTTCTCTCCCATTCTTGGCGCCTACCCGGGATTAATTTTGCAAATTAATTTATTAATTAATGCATCTTATTAATTTTTTTAAATTTTAATAACGTCTTAAAAACAAGACGCCACACTAGTCAATTGAAAACAGTTACAGACGTTCATAAGGCCATTTACTATGGATAAAGTAAAGAATAATCTTTATCTTTTGTAATAAATAATTTTGTGTTTTATTATCTCCTTAGCACGATTAATAATAAAAAAAAAACTGCTATGCGTCCGATTTATTCTTAGTGGACACAAGCCTATTTTCGGAGTATACACGATGAACTGTACTTGGTGAATTCTTCGGAATACGTATACTCATTTACTGCTTTTCTATAAAATCGTAATGAATGTTTAAAGCTACGATTACCTTCAGCAAATTTAGATTGTATCTTATACTCGTGATGCACAGATGAACTGTTTTGTGGAATCCCCATTAGAATGAAAGAAGTGGTCTAGCTGCATAATCCGGATGTGATACTTTGTAAAATTACGAACGCTGTTTTCTGGAAGGCGGGCTTTGAGACAGATTCGGTAGGAGCATGGGTCGAGACCGACGCAGTCAACAGTGAGAGGATACAGGGAAGAGAGAACAGATCGGCAGCAGTAACAGAAACCTCGAGATGCGGGAATAATCTTTGCGACTAACGTCCGCCAACGATTTACAATAGTTCAAGATGAAGTGAAAGGGACAATTCAGTAGTAGTGAGATAGAGAACGACAAGCGTAATAAGCGATCAGCTCACGAAAGATAACAAAGCAGAGTACGCAGTGACACATTTTCCAGAACATTCATGGACAGTCAGTGACGGAATATATTTATGACTAGTACCTTACAGCATTGACTGTCAAATAACTGATACTTTTTATTTTCTCCGCGGCGAACTTGAAATTTATAAAAATGGAAGAATTCGGTGGCATGGGCTATTTAAATACAGCATAAAAGTTAATAAATGCAATAATCAACCTCATTTATTCAAAGAAACCATACGAGTTGCCTTAGAAATCCTACCAACAGTAAGTGGAGGCGATGAGGTAAGCGGCCGGTCAGTAGGATAAGTCCCTCATGAGAAACTGTGATTTATGTAGCTTAATATTTCCAACAACCGCAGAACACCAAAATGTGCCTGTTAGCATCTGGTGATGTACAAAATAACTAGAAAAGTTAGTTAGTAAGGCAACATTTGTGGCCGTGGCTTAGTGGCAAATTCCATTTTAGAGGAATATTGTCTAACGGAAAAATTTGAGGTCTGTCATACTGGAAGTTCGGGTTCGTTTCCCTATCCGGACATCAGATCCCAGTTTCCCACGATTTTCAGAATCATTCCAGACCAACGTCGGAATGGCTACTTTATAAAGGTCAGGGCAACAGCTCTATCCCGGCGCTAGTGACATTGCTGTTGACGAACCAACAAGCCCCGTTGCACTTTCAGTTAGCAGTGGTGCCCCATGGTCAATCTGCTACATCCTCGCTCCAATGGCCTTTCCACTACATTCGAAAAGGAAATTTGTCACTCGCCTCGCTGTCAATTCGGAGAGGTAGAAACGGAAGGGGTTGATGAGATGAGGAGCGGGACCAGACGAACATGACCTTGAACCGCAAGTTTTGAGTGAACAAGATATAACTGAAAAATTGAATGTAGTAGCTAGGTATTGATGTCAGTATCTACCTAGTATTTAGATGTGCCTAAATTGTTAATAACTGGGACACCCCCAATTTCAGCCTCAAACAAATTAGCACTCAATATACAGAACATAATTTATACTAATGGTATTAGTGGAAATATTGAGAAATATGAGCTACATCTTATTGCATAAGTAACTCCCAAGCTGGAGTTACTAAAGGTGTGAGTAAACAGTCAACCTTCCGATCTAGAAAATTGGAGAAAAAGAACTAGTTAATAATAATCTCAAACAAAGAAAAAACCTTTAATGAGGTAATATACTTACCACGCAGGTGTAGAATATGCAGACTAAACACACTGTTGCTGATACCACGTGTATGTTGATTCCAGTAACTGAAATTATATACAAAAAATAAGATAATATTCTGTGACTCATAGAATAGGGAATACAATACAATATACATGCATTTACGCAAGGGATTGGAATGAGTTACCAAGAGAAATGATGACTAATTTACCGAAAACTTTGAAAGAATTTAAAGATAAAATTTGTGGAGGGCAAATGTAAGTGGGCGCAGGATAGGGGGAAGATGGGTGTGTAGGGAAATTGCCACCGGAGCCTGTACTCCATTGCAATTAAATTAAAATTAAAAAAAAAATGTATCAGGTTGTTATAATTTAATCTGGCAGTTTGGCAAAGGACATCAAGGTACGAAAGACTCTGGGCATAATATGAACAGATCAGGCTCAGAATCTAACGCAATCTGCAAGCAATCATGATTACAATTTTATGGTATGTTTTCTGCAATCACCTAAAAGAATTCTACATAGTCTTCAGTTACACCTACAAAACATAACATGAAAATTAGGAATATTACAGTAAACATAAATTTTAAGTATACACAGTTATAAGATAGGTAGCGACATCCACGTTCATCTTCAACATGAACGAATGGACCGTCGCGATCGGTACACGATGATCCCGGCGTACGAGGAACAACTCATAACCGAGTGGCCAGACACTGATGCAAACAAGCTGAAATAAAACGTTTGGTCTGTTTTTCAGCATAATCCCCACTTCCTCCCAGGACGTTCCATTGCTTTTATGTCATCCTCATAAAACGATTTATCAAGGGTGTGGAAAACGAGAGTACAATACATGTGACATCAGCATCTGATTTGAATGTGGTGCTAGATGTAAACCTTTTAATGTCTGCAAATAATATATCTGAGGAAGTCTTGTGACGAGTCAGTTGCTTTCCCTTCCGCCTTCTGAATGTAGCGTCGTGGTTGGGGAGTAATATCGCTGGATAGAATCGGTGGGCACGCGCAAGATTGTGGCTGGAGGCGGATATTACCCATATGTGCTTAAAATTGCGTGGAGTACAGCTATGAACATGTATCAGGTTGCTACGAGTGATAGAAGAGTGTTATTAACTACGGTTGGACAGTGAAAGTGACAATATTTGTGTTGTGACTTGTGCAGGGCAGGTCAAAAACTGTGGACGGCAAATTCTCGTAATGGACATTTTGTCTGGCGTTAACTTAATACTAATTTACCCAAAAGAATCTGCAATCTTTGGACATAGAGTTTCCGATTAGCTATTATAATTAAAATTTAGTAATGCCATCTAGTTCAGTGTATCAGTGGAACCAGCCTTATTAACTTGTGTGTTTTCTTGTTAATAATCCTCCCACTCAAAAACGAACTGGTTTTGGTAACCCCTGCCGACTACGGCATACACGGACAAATTATTTAGAACTGTTTAAATTAGTCATGATAACTGTGGACCGGACTGAAGTTATAATATTACTAGAGTAATCCCGTGACAGTTTTTTGTGTATCGTCACGGGTCTAGAATAGTTTCAGTTTTTAGGATCAAAGATTATGACAGGTTGACCATATCTGATCAAATACGAAATTGACCTGTATTTTACCCGTAGGGCGAAATAAATCTCTTGAGCTTGAACAACTAAGAAGTATTAATAGACGTATTAAACACGGACAGAGACGATCGCGCTATCGTATAATTGTTTCAAAGGTCGTATTCTCAACTTGCAGAAATACAAACTAAAAGTTCACTCTGCAAAATTTTAAATTTTCCTATTTGTTTCGGAAGCATCACGTTGCTTTTATTGCGGCTGCGCAAACATTCATAATGTTTTCTTTGGTCATGGAGTCTGTAACGGCCAGAGAACTTAATACAGATATCATATTAGTTGAGGAATTCCAAAGAAATAAATTGCTAGAATACTCGATCCGGTGACATATTTGGTCCGATGTCCACTTTAAATAACCTAATAGCTCATGTACAGCGAATATGAACAAAGACCATTTACGAAAGCGGTCAGTAATGTGCGTAAAAAACAAATAAATCGTAATGTATAAACTTTGGCCAAGCAGCAACATTAACGAAAGTTTTAAATAAATTAAATTTTATCCTAGGTGAGAATGACAATTGACATTCGTGGTTAAAGCAGAGAAAATCAGTCATTTAAGTTCTTAAAAGATTTTGATGTTGCTTTTCATTAGCGAAATGTTACTGAGAGGCAGTTCCACGTTTCTTACAGCCGTAAAGTTTACCGACTTTTTTTAGACTATGAAATGCTTCGAAAAGCAAACTTAGTGAATGTACTATGGCAATTAATTTTATTGCAGTTGCTTAGGTATTAAATTACGGACATAACCTCGAATTTCTTCTAATGGCATCTCTGGTTGCTGTTAATTAGCGAACGAAGGCTAGCGCGTGACGTCACCGGTGTCCAGCCAATAGCTATCGACGTGAGTGAGTCAGTGACCTTAGGAAATTATGTAGTAGATGATTATCCACGAGTCATCGTTATAGTCTGATTGGGAGAAGAGCAAGGGTGTGGGATTACAGAGCACCAACTGCAACACAAACTAATGAACTGCTATTAAGTTTAGAGAGAAACTTGAGCTTGGGATCAAATTGGTCATCAAACATCTCATACGTGACAACTTTCCTCACTTTTTTCCACGATTTCTGCTCGCAATTGTTTCAGAACGTTATGTTAATATACCTCTCTAAAGGTTAACAAGTTACATAGGAACAATGTAGAATCATTCAAAATCATTTTTCTTACAGAATGATCAAGTATGGAGGGGGGAACCCATGTGCCTCCAGTCCACTGACTGTTGCTTTGATTGAGGAATAAAGTATCTGGCCCAGATTTCATCTGTAGTCATGCATCTTCAACGGGCAACGGGTAGAGGCGCACCATCCCTGCCAGTAAAATCCGGCTCCCATTCCACGGCCCACTGTTGATAGCTGGACCAGCGCGGCCGGCAAATTCACCGGCCGTGGGAACCCACCTTAACACTTATGAACACTGTCACACTGGGGAAGGCAACGGGAAACCACCCTATTTCATTTTCCAAGATATTCCTATGTAGGGGTAAAGATTTCCCTTGGGAATCACCTACTCCCGGACACGGGCACGGCGTTCATAAGAAGAACACACCCGTGCCGTATTTAAGCTAACACCGGTAATCCTACCTGGTAAGGGGACCTACAGTTTTTACGTTGAATCCTAAATACGGAGTGTTTTAGCATATTTTTCATGTAGAAGGCAAAGCTCTGCTTGTTGAAGGGGCCTTGAAACATCGATCTGTTTCTCGATTTGAACAAGATACATCTCGATCTTCAGGTAGACCTTAACCAATGAATCACCAAACAGCTCTAGAAAGAATTTATATAACGATACAGAAAAATATTGTAGCAGGTAATAATTATTTCCGCCACTTTGAGGTTTGGCATTGTCTTCCCAGCTTTTTTTTACTGAGTTCTCTTTTCTTCTATGATGTGACACATCTTATTGTCTCAATGTCTATAAGCGAAAGCGAATGTAAATGTCGTCGACTGTTTGTGAATCGTTTAATCATCGTGGTGTAAATTTTTGGAAATTTGTTTAGTGTAAAAATTACAGAACATACCAGCACTCACCTGGCTGATTACGGGAAAGTACCTAAAATCCGTAATAAGGACGACTATTAAGGCCTTTACCCCATTCAGTTATGCCTTTCCTGCCCGTACTTTACCATATTTGTCAAACTGCCGCGTTAGACAGTAGAACATTTAACATACTGCATTTTACCAAAATCTACGATTAATAACTGTCTATTAAATTACGGATCGAATACTTACCTTGATTAAATGCTATTGCAGGTACATAGATGACAATAGGAATCCAGCTTATCTGTAACAATTAAATTCTGAGTTACATAACATCAGCTCACACACATGGATAGCTGTAGTTTCTAATGATCTTTCGTAAAACGTCACTGTAATTGCAAACGCAGAAACTAAAGACGAGATATTACTTTTACAGTATTTTGCAGTATTTGTGTGCCAGACCACAATGTGTTCAAGTGGGTGTAAACACGAATATGAATATTCGTTTGGACCAAACAGGACCACGATAAATCTTCGTTTTGGCTTGAATTTTTGTTTTTGGATGTTTAAACATCCCTGTAACAACTAGGGTTGTAAGCCGTAGGAGGGACCTGCACTTTAAATTGGAATCAGAACCACAAAAACGTTCTGGCCTACTTTGCATTACACAGCTAGCTGTGCCAGAGGTGTAAATCGGGTTAAGGTCTAATGAAAATTTCCGACGAGACAGGGATCCGAACCGAGGACCTTTCCATTTCCCGTAAGACGTCTCAACCACTGATCCACCAGGCTGCTACCATGGAAATAGAATTATAACTATTATTTGCGAATGGACCCTATATCATCAGACACAGCTTTGAGTCTCATCATGCCTTGTAATTAAAATTTGTCAATTTTTTTCAGTAGTTAGTACCAGGGATCATCAGTTTCTAGAGCAATGGGATGAGCTTAAGAGTTACCATCTGCGTCTGATTAGTGACGCTTATGTTTTCTATGATACGTGTTCTTTTGTGAAATGTGTTGATTAAGAGGTGAGATGGCGGAATGTCGCTGCATTTGCTTAGATGATCACCTAAAAACCGCAACCAGCCCAGCCGCGGGTTTCAGGACTCAAACCTGGAATTTCAGTTGGCAGGTGATAATAAGAGGTTTCGAAATTATGAATCTATTATACAGGATAACCGTGAAAACTATATGGGAACTATATAAGAAATCTGAGCTATAAATTCTTGGCCAGGCCCTTGTTTGACTGTGATGTGATAATGTGGGACCCACATCATCGGCATCAAATACAAGACTTAGAGGGGTATGTAGATTTGTCTGTGAAAGTTACAGTGAAGCACAACGAATATTATAGTAAACTATTTTAGGAATTAGTGTAAGAGAGAAGGCTTTTAAGTTTTAGGAACAATGCTCTTATATATGTTGGAATTGTACATGTTTGGCCACTTTTAGTCTAGGTAACTCCTTTTTTTGTTATACTAAAAAAATGACGGGGAAACAGTGAAATCGCTTGTAAGGGATAGCATATGGGTGTTATGTGAGGATTAAAAGAGGGGGGAAGTCTTCGGGGATATAATAGAAAATTATGATGTTAATCACTGCTTTTCAGTTCGTGACGCCCATTTGGAAATGAATTATTCAGTTGCAGCAACAGAAGCCTTGTCCCTGAGCCAGATCATTGGGCAACTTAAGTTCATAGTTACAATGGTGAATTACTGTAATATATTGTTTCAAGTAAATATTGTAAGCAAGGCTATGCATAATGGAAAGAGTATTGGTTATTTGTCTCAACTGATAACAGCTAAAGAAATTACTTCTCTTATTAAGCCAATCAGATCCTGAAAAGGTAGAGATTTTTACAGTATGAGGCCGTAGTTGATATAGCAACAGATCTAGAAGAATTGTATGCAATGAACGTGTTTTAGCATATGATTGACAGAATTGAGAATGCGTTGGTCACTCAATTTACACAAATACGTATCAAAATTTAATGATACAGTGTCGTTCTTACACATTTTCAAAACAATTCTTGAAAACTCAGAATTGAAATAATCCTATGCAGATTTAGAAATGGAGAAAAATGCGACATATTTGTTTGTGAATTGATTGAAGAAGTTTTTTACTGAAACTATAGTTGATGGGTCTTCAACAGAACCAATAAAAATTCAACTTATGATACAAAATGGTTGGCAGGATATACACTGATCAGCCAAATCATTATGATCACCTACCTAATAGCCGGTATGTCCGCCTTTGGCACGGATAACTGCGGCGACGCGTCTTAGCATGGAAGCAATGAGGCCTTGGTAGGTCGCTGGAAGGAGTTGCCACCACATGCACACACAAGTCACCTAATTCCCATAAATTCCAGGGTGGAGACGATGAAATATGACGTCACGTTCAATCACATTCCAGATGTGTTCGATCGGGTTCAGATCTGGTTACTTGGGGGGCCAGCATATTAATTGCAACTCGCCACTGTGATCATCGAACCACTCCATCACATTCCTGGCCTTGTGATATGGCGCATTATCTTGTTGAAACATGTCACTGCGTTTGTGAAACATGGTAGTCTTAAAGGGATGTACGTGGTCTGCAACCAGTGTACGACACTTATTGACCGTCATGGTGCCTTGCACAAGCTGTACTGGATGTCAAATAGCTGTTACCCTGAAAAACGACGGATTCGCACCCTCCCATTGGCATGATGAATAAGGTATCAGGATTCATCAGACTATGCAACACTCTGCCACCGCACCAACGTCCAGTGACAATGATCACGAGCCCATTTCGGTCGTAGTTGGCGATGTCGTGGTATTAACATTGGCACATGCATGGGTCGTCGGCTGCAGAGGCCCATCGTTAGGAGTTTTTGGTGCACTGTGTGTTCAGACACACCTGTACTCTGCTCAGCATTAAAGTCTGATGTTAGTTCGGTCACAGTTTGCCGCCTGTCATGATTTACCAGTCTACGATGTCCGGCATCTGTAATGAGGAGTGGCCGCCCAACCCCTCAACTTTTGGACGTGGTTTCAGCTTGGTTTTGCCACTTGTTGAAGACACTCGCACCGCACTCCTCGAACACCCGACTAGTCGTATAGTTTAAGAAATGCTCGTGCCGAGCCTCCGGACCATCACAATCTGCCCGGTCAAACTCAGATTGATCGCGCACCTTCCCCATTCTAACACGGATAACACGCTCATTACTACATGCACCGTGCGTTTGTCTGACTAACAGTCATTCCTCGTCAGGTGAGGCTACTATCGCCTGGACGGGTTTATATCGATAGTAGGTAGGTAGTCATACTGTTCTGGCTGACCAGTGTATGAGGCGATAGCGAGTCGAGCGCAAGGGCCAGATCGGGACAGACAGTTCGAGAAGCAGATCGCGGTTACTGGCAGTTGGAGAGAGATGTAGTTGAGAAGAGTTCGTTCTGAGTTGGTAACCGTAAAGAGTCAGATTCCTGAGTTGTCAATCAGTTCAATGATGAGTTAGACGGGTGGAGGGAGCTTTTCCTTCAGACGAATAACATAAAATTTGTACTGGTTTAAAGAGAGCGGTGGCATAGTTTGGCAGCGATATTCAGTAAAAGAACTTACCAACTAGGCTAATTGTGAATAATATCTATTACTATAAATATATTGCATATTATATAAGGCGATAGTTGGTGATGCGGCCTTTTAATATTGAGCAAAGAGTTAAATGATATCTAGGTTCAGGCAAAAGGGAGTGGGTCATTTTTCGTATCAGGGTAACATTGGTAAGATAAAAAAAACATGAACATCTGGAAAGTAATTAACAAATGTCTTTAAAACAAAATTATTGCCTTATGATTCTTGTACTGACGTCGTCTACAAAAGATATTAATTTTATTTTCTAAAAGTAAATGGTTTCTTTATGAATTTTAAATCTTATTTTTAGATAAGTTTCTTAACATTTTTCATTTTGATGTGAGAAAGACACAATTTAATTAGAGAAGAGATATAGCTTATATGTAACTAGACTGTTGTAGTATGAAATAATTGAACTATGCTCATATGTGGTAGGACTGTTAATAATATATCGAAATATCGATATTATTTTTTGAAAATATCGATATTTATGAGTGATATTTTTTACGACGATATACTGATATTTGGGTACTGAAACTTGAATATCGGCGTCGATATTTCTTAAACTAAGTTATCATTTTTCGTTTGCTCTGAATGACACTATGTCCCTCAAATTTCTGTTACGCATAGAGATCAGCAAGATTAAGTAAATCTTACTACGTTTCTATAATTAATTTGTAAGTTATAGGTACCAAGTCTACTCAGATGATGACAACAGTGTAGGCAAGTCATCGCTCGCCCAGTACGAATTGAATGCGAGCATATTGTTTCAAATGAGCGTGTGCATTGTCTAGGGAAGTTCAACTTGAAATTAGTATTTTTGCAGGAATAGTGTTATAGTGGGAAGTGTAAGTAACAACTAGTTGCTAATTAGCGAGCAAGAATAGTAAGATAACTCAGATTAAGCTATCAACATATAAAACTAAATGAAATACCACAAAAAAAAATCTTACGAAAAAAGTTATGTAACTTGGCCATTCTGCATGTTATGATAGCTAAACTTCTACCTAAATAAATGCCTCAACTGTATTGCTTAAAAATCTTAAAAATAAACAGAATAAGATTTGCCTCGAACCTCTTTCGAGTTTTATAAATTTAATTAAATTTTATGAAAATTATGACGCATAATGTACACATTTAAAAAAAATCAACAATCATCACCAAGAGAAACCAATCAAAGGTGAAAACTTGATTTAAATAAATCACAAATCTATTTATCAGTGGACAGGTTTTACAAGATTTGATTTTATAAAATTACATTTATATCTATATATCGAAAATCCGATATTTTTAAAAATATCAACAGCCCTAATATGTGGTGCCGTGAAGAAAAGTCTTAGAACTATTAGATAAAGATTGTACTCACAATTGAAATGGTAAAAAGAAATGATCCGAGGATTCTGGCACTTTTCCCAAACCTTAGCTCCAAGTACTGTAATTAAGAAAGAAGAGAAATTTTCTAAGAGAAACTCACAGTGTCAAACAAGAATATAAGATTACACTTGGTTGTTTATTTATTCTAAGGCGTAAACACTCCAACTGCTAGTAGCAACTAACATCTCTATCATCCTGATTCCTGTTGTCTGTCTGGATGGCTGTTCAATAGATTTTGTCGTTCGATAATTTATTGTTTGATATACTTTTTTTATTCAATATAATGTCCCTGAACTTCAATAAACTTGATTCAATTATCTTCTAATTTATGGACTCCATCCCTGAAGTGAGAATCCGGAATTCTGACGAAGTAGGCTTCCACGGCTGCTATTACCTCTTCGTTCGATGAAAATCTTTTCCACGCATGATTTTTTTTTTTTCTAAGATATGGGAACAGCCAGAAGTCAGTGGGAGCCAAATCTGAAGAATAGGGTGGATGTGACAACAATTCGTACTTTAATTCACTGATTTTGGCGATGATGTTTTGTGCAGTGTGAGAGGGTGTATTCTCTTGATGAAAAATTATTTTTTTCTTCTATAAACCAGGTCTTTTCGCAAGATTTTTTTACATCTAGCTGATCCAAAAGATTACAATAATAATTTGAGTTTATTGTTTTACCAGTTTGGAGGTAATCGATGAACAAAATTCCTTTTGCATCCCAAAAAACTGACGCTAACACCTTCTTGCCCGATTTCTGGACCCTAACTCGCTTTGCAGGCGAAGTATCCGGTGCACACCACTCCTTAGCCTCTTGTATTGATTCAGGATCATGGAGGTAGACCCAAGTCTCATCCATAGTGATGAAGCGACGCTCAAAATATTTTTTATTCTTTCTAAAAGGCTCCAAATGTTGCTGAGAATGTCGCATTGGAATGTGTTGTTAGCGAATGCCGCACCCATTTTCCACATAGCTTTTTGAAACCGAAAATATTACTCACACTGCCTAATGATATGCCTGAAGCTTCTACTAAATCTCTCTGTTAATCGACGATCTTCCAAAGCCGTATCCTGTATTTTTGCTACTATTTCTGGTGTTGATGCGCTTTTCAGACGTCCCTCCCGTGGATCATCTTCAAGACTCGTACGACCTTATTTAAATTCAGCAACCCATTTTTCTATTCTGTTTGAAGGTGAAGAGTCGTTACACAATTTTTAACAATCGTTCATGAATCTGTTTTGGTGCTGCACCTTCCAAAAATAAGAATTTTATTACTGCACGATATTCAAGTTTTTCCATTTTACCCATATACTGACACGTCTACTTTGAACAGCTGTGAATATACAAATAAGATATCAGATCTACATGAAACTTCACGTGAGTTCATAAAAAAAGTAGTACTAACTTTAGAAAAATAAACGACGAACCTACGCGTGCCATCTCTTATCGAAAGACAAAACGTATCGAACAACCTTGAGATTTTAATGGACTTTCGAACAAGGTAGTGTACATAGTCACGTGGGTAAAATAGGATATATATATAAGAGTTGAGGCTTTCTCGGCGTTGTATATACATGAAATGTTCCCGGGCAACTAGACGAGTTAGAACGTTTGTAAAGCACGACACTTCGGCGGTCATATTTCCTGCCACCATTGACTAGTCACTTGACATTGGCGGCAGAGTATATGACCGCCGAAACGTCGTGCTATCAAACGTTCTCACTCGACTAGTTTCTCTAGATTATTTAATCTAAAATAAAATACGTTTCATCTCGATGTGACGTCAAAAAACTGAGAAATTTAAGATAAAAGAGGCAACAAATTTAGTATCCATTTTTCGTTGAATGCGATTTGTGCAAAAACTACTGATCAGATTTAGTTACTTCAGGCAGTCGAAATGTTTATCGTGATTTCAGTATAATAATGGCAATGACGATGTGTTAACTTTGATATAATCGGTTCAAGAGAGAGGTCTATACTTATGGAAGGTGCATATCTCTGTTTTACTGAAGTGATCTGGTGCAACAATGTTTGCAATTCGCACAATCTCATCAATAGGTTATCTCCATGGAGGAAACTAGTTGAGGAGCTGGCGAACAAAACATAATAATTGTACTTTTTAAATCCAGTAGTTTTTGGCCCGCTGAATTTGAATCTAAACACATTTTCAAGCACAACGGCACAAGATTATACTAAAAGTGAACCCAAAATTTGTGGTTTCGATCAAAACGTAACAGCTACAGGAAATTTTCAATAGCTTTGAAGAGACGAGACCGATTTCGTTCAAAATGGAATAATTTCCATACAAATTTGTCAATCAAAACAAATTAAGTGTCATGCATTTTTTATTATTATTATTTTTGCACTTTCCATACTGTTTTTGATAAGGCAACACTAGGTTTTGTTTTTATTAATAGAAAAAATTAATAAGTATATCATTGTAATAAGTAATAGTATTGTTACAAAAGCATTTCGGAAGTAACCTTATGAACAATTAAATTGGTACAAAAACATTTTCAGTTTATTTTGATTATTTTCACTGCTTAAGGTCATATGCAACAATATTTTGGCCCAATTCTACCCATCGAAACAACATATTCAGGATAAAAAAGCTAAGAGTTAGTAGAACTTCATGTAGAGAGCTGTTGAAGAAGTTAGATAGTTTAAAATTGGTGGTCGAGTGTATATATACATGCATGTCCTTTGTGGTCACAAATTATACGCTATTTGAAACAAATAGTAAAGTACTCAATTACGGCACTGGAAGGAAAAATTATCTTCACAAGGATTACAAATCATTGTCATTTGTTCAAAAAGGGGTCCCACATTCAGGGATACATATCTACAATAAGCTCCCAACACATCTGAAATGTCTAGCAGGTGATAGGATTAAATTCAGTAAAAGATTGGAAATTTTTTAAATTGAAAACTCTTTCTATTACTTCGAAGGTATCTATAAGTAATTTGCGTAAAAGTAACAGATGTAATAAAGGCATATATTATGCTGTGGCTGTACATCATTTTTTCCACGTGCCACTGAACCAGTTTCTTGTATTGGGATCCATGGAAACTGAATATACTGTATTGTGTTAACACACTACACATAAATGAAGTTTCGAGCAACAGCCAGCACAATAATAAGATTAAAAATAAATAATAATTGCACTCTCAGTTATTCTTAACTTTATACCATAGGGACAGATTACATAAATACAACTAGCATGTTTATCTTATTTGATGATCTAGGTTTTCCGGTTGCTCAGTAATAGAATATTTTTTTATTCATTGAGTAAATTCTTATTCTTTGAATAAATTTCGGGAGAAATTTTTTTTAAATATGATTTTCAATGCTAAAAAAATCTTCCATGTTTGTATAACTGTTATGAAAGAGTGGTATACGATTTTTTTTTTTTTTCACCCCGAATGAGAAGCAAAGTTCGTTGTAAATTAACGCTCAAATGATCGATCTGTATATAATGCACAGATGAACGACTACATCAACTGTGCTGTAGAAATTCTCAGATATGTCTTCAGAGGGCTATTCAGACAGGAAGTGAAGCCTTTGTATCTTGGAATTATAATACCTAACAGCAGTTTAGTATATTTTTTAATAGATTATTGTAAAACACATTCAGTAAATAACGTAATAAAGGAATTTGGGAGCATTGGTAGATAGGGGGAGAGGTAAGATAAAGCTGGAAGTGTGCAGGCTGTACGTTGGTGATGACTTATGACGCTTGGATATATGTTAGTAAAAGAAACGGGAATATTTCATCGAATGGAAAAGATGAATACAACCACAGATCGCACTGTATTTTAAGGGTGAGAGAGTGTGAACATTTTTTTGTAGGTCACAGAGTCAGTGATTGCAGTAAATTACCGACGAGTAAGCTGAAAATTTTTACCAAAAACACTGAAAGAATTTAAAATTAAAGTTCATAAAGAGCAATAGATGGGTGAAGAAATTGCACTCAAAGAATTCAAGAATAAAACCAAGAAATGCGAAGACCGGAGTGTACGGAAATTGTCTCCTGAGAATCTGCTTCATAGCAATTAGATCAAACTAAATTAAACCAAACTAAAAAGTTTTATGACATGACTACCACTATTAACTGGTTTATTTTTATATAACTTGTCTTTTGATCTGCATATAACTAGTGAAAAGCAATTCGTATGTTGAACCATTTTAGAGATTCATCTTTCATTGCTCGTGCTTTGTGGTCCCCATTTTATTGTTACCGTCACAAACTCGTTTATCAAGTAACAGCCAACCATACGTAAAAGGAGGATGAGAAACAAAATTTAATAACTTTAAATTTTACGGATAGTTGCATAGGTATTCACTACGAAAACACGTTGGCAACATCCGAAATATTTTTCTGCTTTTCGAGTTCGCGAATAGCGGCAGTTGAGGTGATGAATGTATCCTAATGCTAGTGTCTTTAAATCTGAAAAACTGTGGGAATGTCAGTGTTGACTTTTACACTGCTGTTCGCTACGATAAACAATAGTTTGATGTATAAATTTTGCTAGTATTAGTTGTTTCGTCTTCTCTAATCATTTCGGCCAACTATGAACCACGTGGCTCCTGACTCTGGCGAGATTTCTTCTTATCCCAGTATTCCTTCATCGTTGCACTATGGTTGTCATTTCTTTCCCAGAACCGGGGCTAAGAGGGCTTATTTATTTTTATTTTTTTACTTATGGCTTTACGCCTCGTCGACGACGAGGTCATTAGAGGCGGGATGGGACTGGGGACAAGGAACGGGAAGGAATTCGACCATGGCCATTTTGAAGGAAGCATTCACCTGGAGTGATTTGGGGAAACCATGGAAAACCCAAATCTGGATGCCCGGACGGGGATTCGAACCGCCGCACAGTGGGGCGAAATCTCAAAAAGCTGGCCAAAGGTCGAAAAATAAAGTTTTTATTTAGGGAATTTTAAGTATACAGCTGGGTAGGCTGACTCCCAAAGTGTCTAACTTCAGGGTTAGAATAGGTTCGAGGCTTGACGCAGATGCTGTACATCATTTGAAAGGGGACCGTTGAGCGAGCAACTATTGCAAGATACAAAGGAAGTAAATTAACCGTTACTTTGAACTGGTGTGAAAGTTTTCAGTTTTGAGAAATTTTCATAATTCAAAACGGACAGAGATCGTGATGGTGAGTACAATGTATACATGTATTACAAATACATAAAAAAAATTTTAAAGTTATTTATTTAATAAATAATTTTTAAACAATTTTGAACAGTTAATTTGTATTTTTCTTTTTCAAAAATGAAAATAGCTATAAGTTCCACAGAGTCCCACAACGAACCTTATTTTAACTTCATTCTCTACTATTTATCTATTGAAATCTCAAAAACAATTCTGCTATAAACTGCTATTCCACAATTAGTGCAGCTTAATTTATCTGCAGTTTACTGGTATTTTTTGTTTTTGGTCTTTTTCAATTTCATGTGTAAATTGTAAGTTATTGTCATAGTTATTACAAATATTTAAAGTATAATCAATTTTGTTTTTTGGTATTATTATAAAACTATCATTTACATATCTGAAATAACACATCATTTCAAAATCTAGCAGTTTAAAACATTGTTCTTCCAAATCTCGCGTAGCTAAGTCCACTAGAGTTGGATACACCTATAGGTGTGCGAAATTTTTGGTTATAAGTTAGTCTGATATTGGCGAAATTAACTTAATTAATACGATATACTGAAGAATACCAGACGAAATTAACTTCCTCTTTTTAAAAAACTTTAATAATACCTGTATGTATGGGGTTACTATGAAATAGATTTTATGGGATATAAAAGGCTAATACAAGTTATATTTTGTTGCTCCAGAATCTGCTGGTCCAACCAACGAGAGCGACGATAATGTTGGCTTCATACCAAAGAAAATAGGAATGTATAGTACACCACATTTTTATCCACAAAAATTAATAATTAAATTTTTTTTCAATTTTTGAAACGTATTTAAATTCTAAACCTTTTTTTTTTTAATCTGACATATTGAAACCGCCATTTGTTCTTTTTTGCATTGTTAGCATTGGAATCGGTATCAGCGAGCTTATTAAACCCTGTATACAATTTTTTATGACAATTGAAACATTTTTAGACCATTTTTAATCCGCCATATTGGATCCTCTA
Source organism: Vandiemenella viatica (assembly GCA_031002005.1). Lineage (NCBI taxonomy): Eukaryota > Metazoa > Arthropoda > Insecta > Orthoptera > Morabidae > Vandiemenella > Vandiemenella viatica. The sequence goes on from CM061914.1 coordinate 44,223,879, forward strand.
GTTTTTTTTCAATTTTGACACTGGAATCGTAATCAGCGTGCTCAAAACCGATTTTGTACAAAGTTTCAGTAAACTTGGATAACGTTTCCATATTTTGACCAGCTTTTTGAGATTTCGCCCCACTGTGCGCCGTCCTCCCGAATGCGAGGCCAGAACGTTAACCGCTCACCCACCACGCTAAGTAGTTTTGGCTGTTGGTGACTGGAGAGAACGAATACTTTATTGAATATTCTGTTCCTAATCCTTTTGTACATCTCGTTGGGGTATTTTACGGTTTTTCGAAATCTTTTCTGAATAGCTTCGTCCACTTTGCCGCTACCCCTCTAGAGATGGCATTGAAGATCGTGGATATGAGTTTATACTTACTTTACTTTACTTTCAGTATCGGGACTGTTTCAGATTATATCTTTACAGAAACCTGCTGCTGGGATAGCATTAAACTTGACTAAGACCAAGTCTTCTGCTTGGCACACGAAGTCCAAATCTCTGTACTCAGGTGTCTGAATGGAGTCGCAGTCACACTTGTCACCCTTTCTTTGCACCCCATGAGTCTATGATTGTCCATCTGAACTATGTGACCACAGTACATTAATCTCCTCTTCCTAAGAGCAGTCGTAATGCTCTTCAGATGACAGTATAGATCAGCATATTTTTCAATTTTTTTTGAATCAAAGGGCTAGTGTATAGCCAAAAATTATGCTACGGACTGATAACTTACATGGGTCTATTTTTTACCTATATATATTATTAACCAGCCACCCCCATTTTTATCGTCTCGTACCGCGGTCTCTTAAGACTATACACCTAGCATGAGGTCCTCATGCAGTAGACATTAGCCTAATTCTTCAAGAAAAACCAATTTCTCCGATGCCTGAAAACGTATCACAGGTTAAGAAACAGTGTTATAGATCCTTATGTGTGTGCCTGAGTCTGTAATTTCTGTCTTCTTTGTCGGGAGCCATGATTTTCCTTAGGATCTTTCGTTCCTTTAGATCCAGTTTTCTAAATTTTCCTGTTTTAGTCACATTCAGGCACTCCATACAGTACTGATGGTCGAACTATATAGTATTGTAGTACCTGGTTTGAGGTTAAAGGAGAGGGATTTAGAAACATATATATTTTTAAACACCTACTATGTTCTTTCCAGTTTTTGCTTAGTACTATTCAGTACTCGTTGATGTTTAGTATTTACTGAGTAAGAATGTTTCCGTATTCGAAGAAAGCTTGTGCTTGTTTGCTTGACGCGAGATAAATTTCTTAACATTTTTCATTTTGGCGTGATACAAACATAAAATTCATTAGACAAGAGATGTAGGTTGAAGCATGAAACCATTTAAGTACGTATGTGGTGCCGTGAAGAGAAGCTTAACTTGTTATGACGTTGGAACTTACCTCGTAGGCAGAGGTGACGCGGAGGTCGTGGAAGACTGGAAGAAAGAAGACTGCAAACACGATGCTGGACAGTACGACAGCGACGGACGTGTAGGCGTACTGCATGCCGTACAGGTACGCCTCCGTCGACATTCCCAGGAGGGTGATGCCGGAGATGAAGCTGGAGAAATAATCATCATATACATTATTTCGAAGAATTTTTTTTTTTTTTTTTGGTCACAAGCAGTTATCTCCCTCCAAACCTATTATTTTAAAGATTAAGGTCTCCGCTTTGAACGTACCATATTTTATGAAAGGAGTTTTTCGGAAGTCAAGTATCATTATTTCTAAAAATTTGTTTGTTGCTCACGGGCCATTAATCTCCCTTCATACCTACCTGAAATCGATAAATCGGGAATCATTTTAAATGTTATGGTCTCCTCTTTGGTATAATCCTAAATTAAGAAAGGATTTTTTTTTTTTTAATTCGATCCTTAAAGAGCAAAAGTATCATCATCACTAGAGAGCGAATTATATGAATTTGCATATTCAGCCCATTTTCACTGGTTATTGCATATTTTACCTAAAACCTAGTGGTGATGCATATTTTCGCTATATTTACAATATTTTTCGGTAGTGTACCTAGTTATTAAATAAAATCTTACGTTGTATCCGGAAAAAACAGCTCCTGGTCTACGACGACTCGCTGAAGAACTACGACCCAGGTTTGGGAATGCAAATAAACTGATTTCATCAACAAACAAACAAAAAATGACAAAAGTGCCCTTACCTCCGGAACCAGTGGTAACTCGATGGGCGACGTGGGTTGAAGCTGTACTGTTTTACAGTGAACATTTAGAGGCCATTACAGGTGTAGTAAACGTCTTTGATAGTGGAGAGGCAATCACAGTTTGTCAGTACAAGAAAGAATTTAACAATTCTAGAATAGAAACCATAGACGTGATTAGGATTCGTTTTTCCTTCAGACTTGCGAGGATTAAAAAGCTTGAAACTTAAGATTTGACGTTGACTGAATCTATTCAGTGAATGAACAAATTCCGCAATGCCTTAGGTATACCTGTGTAAGCTTTAAGTGAAGTTTGAAAATATTTTGAATAATAAACCAGGTTTTCAGCCTTTGTGTCAAATTGATAGTTTTAGTAATGGGACGGATGCAGTACCGGAATAACCACGTAGCAGGAGGTAGCAAATGCTACGGGCCTCGCGCCTTCTAGGGGCCTCATGCTTCCTACGGCAAAATTCAAGGGCCTCTTCTTCACATTTGCTACGGGATTCGCGCTGTCTTAATCCGGCCCTGGACGGATGAACTTTTTCAAGAAACAATGACAGCTAACACAGCACCCAGTTTCAATTATTGCCCAGTTACATCAGTGAACGTGGAACGGTCCATATCCACTTATAAAAATATTTAGAGGGATCGAAGAAACAATCTTACTATTGAATATTTGGAATAGTGTCCGATTGTTTACGTTTACAAAAGTAAAAAAAAAGTGAAATAATTGTTAATTATCGATTTTATAAATATGTTATTCAACTACTTACTAATTGCATACTGATTTTGAAATAAAAAATCTAAAAATAACTGTTTTTATATTGTATAATGTTGTATATTTTGACACATTTTTTACACTTTTCATGCATATTTTAATCACTGTTCATGCATATTTCTAGCATTTTGTGTTGCATAGAATCCGGTCTCTTATCATCACTATCAGTATCTAAAACCTTTTTTTTTGTCAGGATCCATTTATCTCCCTTCATTCCTAACCAAAAAAGATAAATGAGGTATCGTTTTAAAGGATAATGTCTTCGTTTCGATAACATAAAAAATTGAAATTTTTCAGAGTTTAACCTTTAAATGGCAAAAGTATTAACTATCAGGTTCACGCGTATGAGACAGTTCAGAAACAATCCCTTAGGCTTCGTTGACGATGCTAAGGGATAGATAACAGCAACACGTATCACAAAGATACCGATACACCTGTATTGTATGTGTTTTGTTCAGCTTAGTTGTATACGGGTCTATGACAGTTCGGCGTCCGGGGAGGGATACCTTCAGATGTTTACGTCAGAGTAGAGGGTTGCGGGATAGCATACATCAGGTGGAATCAGAAAGACATCGCTACAAACGAGTCGGTTCTTCTTTCAACTACCACAAACCTCCAACCTCGCTATTCATCTCATTTTATTTTCGAAATTTTCACGCGGGTCATCTAGTTTTGTGTATTCGTTAGATTTTTTTTACACAATCGTCGGTTGGCAGTAAGGACTCAAGTTAGTCGTGAAGATGTTCAGAAACTTTTTACCTCCAATTATCAAGCTGTGGAGCAAAAATGCTAGTACCAAATTTAAATCTCCTCCGATATGGCTATAAGTCCTCTCACCAGGATTGCAGGACAGTAAAAAATGAAATATAAATGAGGTAATAGTTTTCCTCCTACCATCTGTGATTACTTTCTCGCTTAGGGCTTAACGGTTCCTCGAAGTAGAAGTCGTGAGGATTGGAATCGAATCTCCATCCTCCCGAATACAGTGTCCAAGTGTCTGTCAGGTAGAAGAAACATATTTCAAGTTTGTTCATATAGTAACCACGTCGATCGGACTTTATTTTTACATCTCTCCAAACTTTCAATACTTGTAATAAAAATACAAATTATTATGGTCTCAATGTCTGTTGAAACAGTTCCTAATAACCATGTATTCCTCCTTTAGAAATTTTTGATCAATATATTAACATGCAGCGTTGTTCACTTAAGCATAGTTAGTGTTCATAAAAAAACCGGGCCACATCAGGGATCTTCGTTCTACAAGGTTGGCACAGAGCTACCATGGTATTAAAAACATAGAAAAGAATTAGTGGCTGAAGGACTTTAAGGACCATGGTAATAAAGAATATTTTAGTCAATTTTGCCTGCTATTTCGGAATCAATGATCGCATTTATTTTAAAATCGTTACAATTTTTTTTATATATGATTACTGTGAAAGCATGGAGATCTTACTCAAATAAGTAATTGTTTATCGCATACTAAGTTCTGCCATTTTTTATTGTGTGATAAATGTTACTTGGAGATTTTCTTTTATACTTGTGATTATAATGGTTATGGAAAAGCGATTTTTTTTATCAGACGAAATTTCTTCGTGAAAATTAACAATTTAAGCGATCTCAAAGAATTATCAATTTGAATTTTTGCGGAGTGATATCTTTTTATAGACTTCGTACGCGTGCCAAGCATTCCACCTGTGAATTTATGGGACCTACATTTGTCCATAAAAATAACCTGGCCACATCAGGGATCTTCGTTCTATAAGGTTGGCACAGAGCTACCATGGTATTAAAATCATTGAAAAGAATTAGTGGCTGAAGGACTTTAAGGACCATGGTAATAAAGAATATTTTAGTAAATTTTGCCTGCTATTTCAGAATCACTGATCATATTTATTTTAAAATTATCACAATTTTTTTTATATATGATTACTGTGAAAGCATGTAGATCTTACACAAATAAGTAATTATTTATTGCATACTAGGTTCTTCCATTTTTCATTGTGTAATAGATGTTACTTGGAGATTTTCTTTTATACTTGTGATTATAATGGTTATGGGAAAGTGATTTTATCAGTCATTTTATCAGACATTTTTATCGTGAAAATTAACAATGTAAGCGATCTCAAAGAATTATCAATTTGAATTTTTGCTGAGTGATATCTTTTTATAGACTTCGTACGCGTGCCAAGCATTCCACCTGTGAATTTTTGGGACCTGCAATTTAACATGGAATCCTTACTTCCAGTCTTGGCTCGGACGATGAATAACAATTATTAAAAATTTTCATTCCCAGCGGAAGTTGAACCGGAGACCACACGGATAATTTTATGATGTATGCACCTTAACCACTGCGCTACAAGCCCACTCTATTGGTAAGCATTACAGAGACGAATACATGCTATGCGTCTGTCTTTCCTAGTTCAGTTAGTTTTTCATAATTCCATGACAATATGTATAGTGCCCTATGTCCTTCCTAAAGGCAAATAGCATCTCCTTGTCAAATTTCATCACGATATTTTTTTTTTACCTACTTATGGTCTCTCTAACAGCGAGGTCTTTAGAGACGGGAAAGGATGGGGGGCAAGGAATGTGAAGGAATTCTGCCATGGCCTTTTGAAGGAAGCATCCCGGAATTTGCCTGGAGTGATTCGGGAAACCATGGAAAACCCAAATCTGGATGCCCGGTCGGGGAATCGAACCGCCATCCTCCCGAATGCGAGGCCAGAACGCTAGCCGTTACACCACCACGCTCGGTCATCGCGATCGAATTAGCTGTTCAAACCCGAAAACTTAATAGATAGACAGACAGACAGATAAACAGAGTTACTTTCGCATTTATAATATCAGTATGCGTTTGATATCTCATCCATCATCAACTCATTTTCCTGCATTAAGATTGACTGAAACCACGATTAGGGGAGCAAATTAGTGTCAGCTGAATTAGTCTAAGAATACAGTTTTAACTTATGAGATGATTGTATTTGCAGGAGCTTCTTGATTTGTGAGTGCTAGGTACTGACAAAGTATTTAGTGCTGACTGACCTGGCGATTAGCGACATGGCGATTGGGATCGTGCTCATGGACCGGCCACCGACCAGGTAGTCGTCTTCGCTGACAGCTGGAGGCGCGCAGAAGCCATAGTAGACTCCTATCAGCGCGCTGACCAGCAGCATCAGCGCGAACACAGCGTAGTCCGCCACATGGAACAGTTGCAGGGGCACCGTAGCGTTGTAAACGGCGGCTTCCATCACTACCAGGTCCGGTTTTACTGTGAACCACTAACCTGTGCCCAAACTCGCTTCCGATCAGTGTACGGATTGGGGTCTGTGGATCCAGAAACACTGAGCAGGGTTTGGTAAGTTTGTTGTACTTCAAGGTCTAGCTACCTCTTGTCTAAATAGAAAGCCGAAGCATTCTTTTTAGCCACCCCTCAGTTAATATATTGCCTGGGAGAAAACATGAAATTTTTTTTTTTTCCCGAAATAAACTTTGTGGGTTTCAAACAGTTCAACTGAGTTGCATCAAGATTTTAAAACCTCGTTCACTTAGTTTCGTGGGTTTAGCAGTTAAAAAGATCTACTTTTTAATGTCTCCAGTCGGTTTCAGCTATACTGCAGAGTGTTAGGGAGTATCTTACAGCTGTAAATACAAATTTTTCATTTGGTTTGACTTCTTGAGAAGTTAAAGCAGATTGAACATATATTTATACTTTCATTCAGTGCTTAATTGGAATTGCAGATTTTAATTCAGTTAATTTACCTGTTTATTGTTTCATAGATTGTTAGGTGACCATTAGAACGTTACGATCTGTTTCCAGTAATTTTCTTTCCGTCAAGTGTATGAAGCACGGATTAATCAATTAGAAACTGCTGCATGTAGTATCTATCTCGATTTTAATTACAAGTTCATTCAGTTGTATACTGCGTCTTTAAAGAATCATTTAATGATTTTTTTTAACAGTGGATTTCACAGAGTTCAACAGCTACAATGTTAAGTCACCACCTGTAAGGAAGAAAAAATAGGCACGTCATTAATGTTATTTGATTTTAGTCAAACTAAAAAAAATCTCTTGTTAACATCAACTTAAAACAACAACAAATGTTTTCTAGCTTTCATTTATCCATGGTGCGCGTGTTCTTAGCAATATTTTTCACCATTCATTTTTATATAATTGAATTAAACTAGGTGAACCCCAGAAAGCATCACTATTGAAATATACAATTAGTAGCCTCAATTTTAAAAATGACATTTGCCTTTAAAATTGTGATTTTATTCACATTTGAGGTCATGGAAGCTAGGGCTACAACTAATACCAAGAATATTTTGTGAGTGAGTACGATATTATTGTCTCTTCAACAAAGTTTAAAATCCGCTGTCAATTGACATGATACATAAGAATCTCTTATTCACAAAGGTGAGATGGAAATAATATGAAAGATATTTTCATTATTCGTCCATACGTTAAGGCACCACAAACTTTCATAATACGACGAAGCAATCAAACTAAACTTATTGAAACGTATTTTGCTGCGTCATTTGAAGACGACTCTAGAGAGAAAAAAATGAAAAACCTGTATCACCGGTCATTAAAAGTGTAAATAATTTGTGTCACAAGATTTGTGCAGTTGAATCCACTGACTTGGAGATATAATTGCTTTAGATGTCCACATACTACGTCATAGGAGCACATAAATTGCGTCCTCCTCTGTCTTCTTTAACACAGATACCTATCATTTTTATTTTGTCCTGTATTTCTCTATCTCGGCACTATGGAGGAATAGATACACATCCATAGTCAGAGAATAATTTACAACCTTTAGTGCTATTTTTCCAACTTTTTTATTCATTACCGATTTGTCACTCTGAATAGGAATTTTCTACTTTTTGTCAATTATCCTGATTATCAGTAAGCAACGCTAATTACTTTGCTGTCAGCTGTCATAGTCATTAAACGAAAAATCTGTTCCTGAAGTACGAACTGAATGAATATGAAATATAACGTTTAACAGATTGAAGAACAACTTAAATTGTTGGTAAAACGATATCTGATGTAAAAGAGCCACTTTTACCTTTTATTAGACTACAAAATAAATGCAAATTCATCAGGGTGAATATGACCAAAGTCTCAATGAAATCTCAAGCCAGAATTTCTTTCCTTATACACATACACATACTCTGGTAGACAGACGACGGAGCTTCTGCATAAATTAATGAGTAAAATAAAAACTATTGCGAATACAATGAAGCGCTTCTCCTATCAGCGCACTTGGGTCGCAGTATCAGGATAAATAAGATCAAGTAAATAAGGTGATATATTGACGTCTCTGAATGCATAGAATAGAGATTTTGGTACAAAATACTCTCTGGTACCCATAGTTTTCTGTAAAATTTAAAGTATAAATATACAGATTAGAGTCACAAATCAGAGTTTAATGTAAAGGGTGTTATTTGGTTTGAACGTTACTGAGAAAATTTTAAAGAAGAACATTAAAATGGTATGGTCATGTGTCGATAATGTAATGATAACGCTGGACAAACAGAGTATAGTATGGCGAACAACTAATAGAAAAATGATTGGTAGTGGGGCGAGGCAGATCGCCATAGATATGATACAACGATGGGTCAACGTGGATGAACAAAAATATAAAGATAGCTGATATTGGAAGAGGCACCAGTGGATATTCACAACAAAAGGTATATGATGTACCATTGACTCAATACTTCACACAACTGAAACTCACTTTCGACCAATGACTTGGCTGCAAGTTGCGCAGGTATTATGAAGCATTTTCATCCAGAATATACGTACTTATGCCAAGTGTTACTATACTCACTGACGCCGTCTCTGCTCCCAGATTTCTTTACCAGTTGGTCAGCTCTCATACGCAGACATTACCCGCCACTCCTGCGTTGGAGACTTGTTGCCTGACTGTCCGTCGACAGTCGAGTGGCTGGAGGAGGCGCGTGGCACTTTGGTGCTGACCCTCAGCATCGCTGACTGATGTGTCCATTTCTTCCCAGCGTGCCTCGTGTGTGTCCACCGGACGGCGCTATTAGTTAATGGTCCCCATCCGTTGTCTCTGGAGGCCACCTATCAGGTCGATTACTAACGTCTCGAATTGGCCACTGGGAGAACTGTCCAGACTGGTCTTGCAGTAAGTAATCAAGCCACCAAAGTAGGTGGCAGTTCATTTCAAAAGATTATACCATCCACATATTTATTTAGAGAGACCATGTGTCAAAATCTGGAGTGGTCGTTTCAAAATGATGTTTATAACTTTTTTTTAATTTGCGAAACCTAATGTTAAGTAAGCTGAAGCTACGCTTGGTATTCAAAAGAAAGGTAGGTTTGACCCTCCAGAAGGAGGTACACTTAGGCAGGCTACTTTCCTCCTACCTAACCTAACCCGGTAATCCTGCCGGGTATAGGGAACCTACAGTTTAGCCTGTACCGGAGGTGAAGGTCTTTCGATCTGCAGTCAGACGCCCCAGCCACTAAATTGCGATGACGCTCGATATCAGGTAACTATTAAGAATTTTTTCGCAGTAGGTTTGAAAAATAGAAAATATATATAAACCTATTTATCAGCCCTTCAGTGTGACTGCCCCCCTAAGGCGCCATCAAGCTGGATCGAGGAGGTCAACAAGGTTCAAGACCTAAGCCCCTCGTACCATCCTGATTATGGGTGGTTTCTCGCAACCACCTAAGCGAATGCTGGAACGGTCTCTGCCCCATAAACTACATATTTCACAAACAAAATTTCACTTATCATACAGAACACAGTTTACAAGTTTTACTGGCTGATGGTAACACAAGTATTCCACCCTTAGGGACTAACAGACCTGGTACTAACTATGGTGTTTATCCGGGCCCCAGTACCCTCTTGATTCAACAGGAGTTACCTGTGCAACAGGTAGCTGGTGTCTACATAATCCACAGTCGCTGTTACGAGAAATATCTTAGCACTGAGGTAATTAATCAGCTACAAGTATAAAAAATCTTCCTGCTATATTTATTAAGCAAAAATTTAACCAACTGTAATGATTTATGACACCATAGTGATACTACAGGTAACCCATCGATCTGGAAAAATATTTTTGCGCTTGCTGGTTACATTACCTCCAGAACAGATTTAAGTTGTGTGAAACAAATTTACTTTTTTTTTTGCATTGTCGAAACAGTGACACAGCGTTCTGTAGTATTCAGTTGTGCAGTTTCTCAATGGATGAACAGGTGTTGTGCCATACTAAAGACTTTATTTAAAACTAATTACTAATTACCACCCCTTTTCTATTTTTTCTGATTTTTACTAAAACCAATATGAGCTATATCATATACAAACTGAGTCTTCCATTTGTCAGATATTTTTTGGAAATCACTTTATTATAGATGCAGTGTTTTCTATGTGTTGCAATCGAGACTGTTTCTTAAAATGCACAGATAATTTCATGGGTCGAGCAATGTGTTCATTGGATTGGATTTGACTGTTTGAAAGATAGAAAGAAATCTAGTTCAATTTTTTTATCTCTCCTTTTGTCTTTATGTTTTCTGTAGGAAGGTACAAACTTGACACGTTCGTTGATCCGAAATTGCGATAGCTAATACACACGATATACTAAGTGATCATAATTATTTGCTATGACGCAATATTAAGGTAGTTAAAATCCCTTAATGAAAGTTTAGGTCTCAACAAATAAGCACAAATAATCCATTACATAGTGTCACTCTATTTACAGTCACATTTCTAATTGTCACGGTGTACTCACGATATTATCAGCATATAGTATACAAGGTATCCCTTTACTTTAATGACATAAATTGCGTTGCTGATCGTGGCTGGAACTCAGGAGAGCAGCTAACTTGTGGAGTAGTTCATCTTATATTTAATCATCAGGTTTCATGTAAGGTAAACAATTCAAGACACACAAAACGCGGATTAGATTTCTCTTTGTGCTGGACATAAAAAGACTTTCATATTTCTTTTTCAAGATGTTAAATCAAATATTTTGTAAATCTAATGTAGTGGATAGAGCCCATATAAATAAATCTTTATGTTTTTTTTTTTTTTTTTTTTTTTTTTTTTTTTTTTTTTTTTTTTTTTTTACTGCTTTACGTCTCTCAACAGCGAGGTCTTTAGAGACGGGAAAGGGTGGGGGGCAAGGAATGGGAAGGAATTCGGCCATAGCCTTTTGAAGGAAGCATCCCGGCATTTGCCTGGAGTGATTTGGGAAACCATGGAAAACCCAAATCTGGATGCCCGGACGGAGACTCGAACCGCCGTCCTCCCGAATGCAAGGCGAGAACGCTAACCGTTACACCGCCACGCTCGGTATGGTTATGTAGTATTGATTCTTTGTTTGTAAATTAAAGTAATCAAATCGCTTTGCTGGGGACATATAATTGATGATTTAATCATGTCACAAATTCATTATGATTAATTAATGAACATATTCCGTTCCTATATGCCTGTCACATATAGAGAGATGTTATTAAAATTTTGTTTCCATCGTTTATTTAATTGTTCTAAAAAATTATCTACACATTGATAACGTAACATTACAGCATTTAGTAAGTATTATTATAAATAGTTTGTTTGAAAACACAAAGGAAGTTGCACACACAACTCGAGTTAGTCTGTTTGTTGACAGAAGGCAACATGCTTTGTTAATGTATGATTCAGATATTACAAGTTTCATGAATCGGTTGGGGTGTGTTCCGTGAAAAGATTAGTAAATCAATGATGCATCAAGAAATTTCTGTGACTGCGTTAGAAAACTGAGGAGAAGGTAAGTTAATCAGACAATTATAGATAAGGATGAAGAAGTATTTCTAGGAATTGAAAAAGGCAGAGATATTAATAATTGGTTTGATACTACCGTAAGGGAGGAGTTTTTTTATTTATTTATTTTGCTGTCATCAGCCTTTCGACTGGTTTGATGCAATTCTATGATTCAGGAATTGGAGAGTGTAAATCCAAGAACGAGCTTGTTGGCATAATAGAAATTGAAATGAGCAGACCAAACTTCTTGAAATTTTTCATGAGAAGCTAAGAAAACTAAAAATACATAAAGGATCTGGTGTTTACTGTATATGTCATAGGTACTAGGATACGGCATTTTACCTTATCCTGAATTTTTATTTAGTTCGAGGATGGGTATCTGATGCTTACCAGATGACTGGAAAAGTGCGGTCCAAGAAGGAGAGGTAGTAAATGGAATCGAAAATTTTAGACCTTTGACATCAGTCGTAGGTAAATTAATGGAGAAATTAATATAAAATCACAACAGAAATATCTGCGAGGAAAAAAAAAGTTTTATCAAAGCGACCGTCTTAGGCAAGGATATTCATTTCAATCTCAGTGGGCTATATGCAAGATATTTCGGATTAAATGGAGAAGGGAGGCTAAATTGCTAATATAGCACTGGATATTTTTAAGGCATTTGACAAAGTGAGCCATAGCACTGTGATAAATAAGGTAAAAACCATTGGACTGGATGAAAAATTCTTAAAAGTTAGGAAATGAAATTCAGTATCAAAAGAAGTGGAAATGAAAATTGGAGTATCACAGGCAGTGTACTGAGACAATTGCTATTCATTTTTCTAAATAATAATTGGATTAATAGTTTACAGTCAGAACTTAGGTTGTTAGCATGTGGCGTAATGTTATACGATAGGATCAAAATGATAGTGTGAATACTGTAGCTTCTGGCTTCTGAGTGGTCTGGACAGGATGTCTGCTGAATAGGTCAACATGGATGGAGATAATAGAAGTGTCTGCTTATTTGGTGCAAACATAAAAAAGACTAAAGGTTGATTATGATTATAGCGTGAGGAAGGAATTGCTTATTGCAGGTTTGAAATGTAAATACCTTGGCATAACATTTGATAATTATCTCAGCTGGGCAAAACACATCGAGAAGGTAGCAGGAAAAAGTTTCAAAATCCTTAATTTACTGGAGAATATGTTGAGGACATATACCACTGAAGAGAGAGAATTGGATTACAAAACTTTTGTTAGGCCATTGCTTGAAAATGGAGGTATAGTGTGCGACCAATATTTTGGATATCGAGTATAGAAGCTGGAGGGGGTGCAAGAAGTTCAGTTAGATTTGTGTCTGGAAACTAATGCAAAACACAAATAGTAACTGATAAGATAAAAGAGCAGGGATTCATTTGAAGACAGGAGGAGGGTGAAAGAGAGTTTGTACAAAGCGTATACGTATTTGTGAAGAGGCATGGAAAAATATTGGTTAAAGAATTAAGAGTGGAGCATGGTAGGGAAAAGATGACCCATGACGACAAGCTAGCACTCGATTTCAGAGATAAGAGTTTGCGAAAATTTTCTTTTGTAGGTAAGGTAATTAGAGATTTGGATAAATTAACAAGGGAAGTAATGGTTAATTTAAAAAAAAAAAACGCCGAATGAATTTAAAATTAAAATTCGTAGAGGGCAAAAGTAGGTGGGTACAAGAAAGGGGAAAAATGGGTGTTTAAGGATATTGCCACCGGAGCGTGCGCTGAATTGCAATTAAATCAACTTAAATCGAATTAATCATTGGAAATGAATGTGTCGAGAAACACTATTTTTGTAATAGTCTGAATCACAGAAAAGAAAATTATTTCAGCCTCTTAGGATAAAAAACAATAAAACAACAATAGTTTTGAATGAATAATTATTTTTATTTGTGCCCATTCAGTAGCCAAAAGATGAAGGAAAAAGTTAAAAAATCAAGAGCAGTGGTTACAAAAGTTATGCAGTTGCACTCATGGAAATAAGAATCGAACTAGATTAATAAATACATTAAGAAGAACGAAGGATCATCATATCAGTCCAGATATTGAAATATTATGAAAACGAAGTAGTAATGCTGGGGAATAGTTTTACGCGCGGCACTTTCGAGTATTTTCAGTCTTGTTTCTGCAACATTTTTTTCACTGTTCACCGCCAAACGTCTTCCTTCCTTCATGGTTTAATTTCCTTCTTGATGTCATCTTTTGGTATAATGTGCATCTCAACAACCTGAAAAAAAGAATTAAAACGTTAATGTAGAATAAATTTAAGATTATTTTATTACTAAGAATAAGTTATTGGAAGTGATCTCATGCGGTAAGAGACTTTTAGAAGTAGAAAGTTTTGCTGCACCGACCAGCTGACTCTTAATGCTTCTGCATTGTGAATATGATTTGTGGTCACAGATCTATAGGCAAATATAAAAAACTACTTTTGTACGCAGGAATATGTTTCCAGTAATAACTAGATTTCTTAAAATGCCATCTAATAGCTTATTTTCCGACCTTCTTTAAAAACCCAAGCAAAACGACAGCTGCAGTTCACAATAAAACTCAACAAAATACTATCAATATTTCGACTATTCTATGTAATTTTTTGACATTATTGTGAGCTTGATTGTTCGATAACTTTGGTTTCTTGACCACGCCACAAATTAATTGTATATCTTCTCTTATTTATATTATTTCCAAAGTAATTTCATCATGATCGCATGCGCTTTACAACTTCAAAAATGGCGTTAATGAGCAAAGTACATTTAGGCAAGGAGAAATTTAATTATATACTGGAGGGTGACGTCGTCCCACTGTTTTGTGTGACAAGAAGAAAAACGGTTAAAAGAAAAAAGGTCTAGCTTTGACACGTAATGTATTGAATGCCTATACTGTAGTGGTCTGTACTCAGAGATTTGTGAAATATGGATCACCTTAAGGCATACAGGAATTTGGACGCACTTTTTGTTTACTGGCGTCGACAGTGATGAGTTGATGTTTTCTTTACATTTTGCAGATGACTAGAAACCAGAAAGTGCATTCCGTCTTATTCAATATGGTAACCTTTATTAGCCGTAAGGTAGGGTGAAGTGAGACAAAAGATCTCATGGTTTCCATAAACTATTCATCATTAGACAATGATATTTCTTTTTTGTTCAACAACATCCTCGAACATATTTGTGTTAAATAATGTGTTAGCTACAACTTTATTTGTTGTATGATTATGACATCTATTTCTGTAAAACACAACCTCTTAAAGTGTGTACCGAGTAGCTACAATTTATAAATAAAGAGCAGAATTTTTAGAGAAACCGCGGAAAATGTATTGAAATAAATTTAATCATCCTCAGCTCTTAAAACAAATGCTATATATGGTATTTGATGTCAACACAAATTTGCATTATTAACAACAAAATTTCATAGATTCGATCAACCCACTAGTAAATGATATGTGCACTGCTCCTAAAATCCGTTAGCATGCGTTCCTACTGGATTTGAGTTTACTGTTTAAGAAGAGTTGATCAAATGAATCAGCGAAGCAAAGTGAAGTAAATTAACCCAAATCTAAATTATTACCTAATTATTGAACTATATGTAAAATTTAAACAAAATCTCTTGATTTCAATTTATATTAAAGATTTCACAAGAACATTTTGTTGACATGTACTCATCTAAAATGAGTATATTTTGAGATGAGTAACACTATTTGATCACTGTATTCTGAGGCCTCTAGTAAAGAGTAAAGATCATCTAATAAAAAAAAGCACTTTAGTCTAAAAAAAATTATGTTTCGCAATATCCGAAAAATCCAAGCAAAACAATTCTGACATTCGTCCTTTCCTCTTTAAAAAAAGGAAAGAGTAAATTAAGGGTAAATACTCCAAAGCTACCATAAGTGATTATTGCAGGCCATTTCTTCCACAGTTGCTTGTTAAACTAATTATTATTTAGTAAATACGCCAATACAACTTTTGTATTGGCGTATTTACTAAATAATAATTAGCTACCATAAGGCTGGTCTATTCTCTTTGAACTGACATAATTTTTTTTTTTTTTTTTGGTCCTGCAGTTATTACGAGATTTAGAGCAATTTGTTCTTTGCATTATTTCGAGTTCGTATTTAATATATTCTTTCAGATATTTTGCTAGTATGTTCGTGCGACTTAAAACTTAATGAAATTGTGAATAAATTAATTTCCAAAGTACATAAAAGTTTTAATCACTTACAGAAATAAAACGATCATCTAGTAGCAATATTGATGTAATCTCTTCAGTATGATTAGATTTTGCAATCATGACAGAAGTACTAGGCCACCACAAATTAATTGATTGTTAGTGGATTTGAAGTTTGAGTACTTCTTTTTGTCATAAAATTAAGTGCATGCAATCAATGCACACGGTTTGGACTTGGGCGATTGTCTTTGTTCTGTCTGAGCACTAGACATCATAGCATGAACACAACTAAATTCAACCAGCACTTACCGTTTAAAACTCAACCGGGCAGAGCACATTGGGCAGGCGGTAGGAAAAAGTTACAAAATCCTTCATTTACTGGAGAGGGTGATGAGAGGATGTACCAGAGAAGTTAGGGAATTGGGTTACAAAACTTTTGACCCACATTTTGGACACAGAAACAGGGAGGGAGTGCAAAGAAGAGGAGCTAGATTTGCTTGTGAAAATTATCGCAGAACCCAGTCAGTATCTGGTATGATAAATGAGCTTGATGGTAGACATTGGAAGACAGGAGAAGGGTGAAGAGAGTGCTGGGAATGTAGTACAAGGCATATGTTGGTGAGGAGGCTTGGAGTGATATTGGTCGAAGAATTAGGAATAGTGCGTGGAAGGGGAAAGATTACCATGACCACAAGCTGGCACTAGATTTAATGCATAAGGAAGTGGGAAATTTTTCTTTTATGGGTAAGGGTATCAGGGAGTGGAACAAATTACCAAGTGAAGTAGTGAATAATTTATCAAAACGCTGACGGAATTTAAAATTAAAATTTGTAAATCGCAAAAGTAGATGAGGAAGGAATTTTACAGTCAAATTATATAAGATAATTAAAAAATAAAATAAAATGGGGTTAATAGAAGTCTAAGGGAATTGCCGCCGGAGCGTGTGCTCCATCGCAATTAAATTAAATTAATTAATAAGCCCAAAAACGAGTACTAATCACATTTATCTGAGAGATACCGAACTAGGAGAATTCATAGCACAGAGGTCCAAACTTGGAGATATCGGAGTATCTCACCTTGTATCCATTGGTCGTGTAATCCCCTATAGGAGATTTGGACGGCGTCGCTGGAGGCAGCAACCTCCTGACCAAAGGCGTCAACAGGCGGCGGTCGACGTCTTCAATTTTCATCGGTCCGGTTACCAGACTAATGAGCAGGGACAACGAGAAGGTGACCAGGCAGCCCAGCGCCGTATACCAGACGTAGGACATCCGGAAGATGGCAAGCACTGGGTCAGGGCTGCAGGAAAGAAATCATCGTACCTACTACATTGATTGCTATTAGAAAAATGAATAGTGAAATTGTATATTTCAGTAATCATGGTCCTCAAAACACCTGTTTTCATCAGTTTTAGCGGTCTTTTAGGTACACGACCTCAATAATCGTGTAATTTATTATTAAACCATATTTGTGTCGTTAAATAATTAAGGTCATATATAGTAACTTTGGCATCTGAAGTTTTTCAATGTCAGAGAAAATCAAACCAGACCGAAGGAAGGAGAATCTTTGGTCACTAAAAACGTTGATGAAAAGAAGATGGCTTGAGAAGCCGAAATTAATATGACCCAATCCTGGCAGAATGGATATGTAATTATAATGTGGATATGCAAGAAAATAAGCACGAGGCCAATGAAGAAGGAGTAATATAAATGAATTGCAATGCTTACGTTTTGAATAGAATAATAGGGAACTGCACCACTTTCGGTACCTGCCAGAAACTGGTACTAACCTGCTAAAATTTACATCAGTCGCTTCGTCAACATGTCCTCTTCACGTTTTGCGATCATACATTGCGGAAGACTCGCTAGAAATTTAATTAAAAATGCCGAAAAATGAAAGACTGAACAACTGCTAAATGCTTTCAGCACTGCTAAAATAACATAAAAATTATCGGTACAGGGATCATTTCAACCTAAACAGTTTAGTTTTGTCATAGAAATCGTGGTTTGGTTGAAATGCGGCCTGGACCAAGTGATAAAAAATTACGAAATTTTGGCTATGCGACTTCCATCACTCAAAGGCGTATTTGTTTACAATGGAAGCAATTGATTAACTCTGGTTGCTCGTTGCTATGTAATGGTGGTCATCATCGTATTACAACTCGGATAAATATTGCGTGTTTGTCAATTTTATGCGACGTTTTACAAAGGAGTAGAGCTAAAAAGGCATGAAAACATTACCACAAAGGATTAAATCAACATTTTGAGAGACTGTCACTGATTTTTTCAACGTTGGCGGTATGTAACGGCTGTTCGTCATGTCATATTTCGGCATTTTTAATTAAATTTCTAGCGACTTTTCCGCAATGTATGATCGCAAAACGTGAAGAGGACATGTTGACGAAGCGACTGATGTAAATTTCAACAGGCTAGTACCAGTTTCTAACATGTACCGAAAGTGGTGCCATTCCCTAATAATATATTATAAAAGGGAACAGCAAGTTAATTATAAGCGTTTTTTAAAAAAAAAAAAAATTAAGTTAATAAACCTTGTGTTTTGATCTTAGAGAAGTAATTTTACTTCAGTTAAAAGAAAATATATTTTCAGCAGTGGTGAAGCTTGGTACTGCGTATAGAGGTACATAAAAAGCCTACATACTAACCTGGCAACAGAAACTGGAAAGTATAACTATTTTTATAGTAAATAAGTAAGGAACTAGACCCTTACTATATCCAACAAATCTATAGTTTTCATATGGGCTTAAAATTAATGAATGATACTATGGACATTTTCTTTAAGTTCTATCAGTGTAGGTATAAATGGATTGATGAAACGGAAACACTAGACATATCCCTCCACAACTGTAATCCTTGTTCAATGTTTTCGTGCTAAGTACTCGTATGTGAGTAGCTTCGGCGGAATAATCCATGTTACCTCGTTTCTAATATTCGAAAAATAAGACATCTTCAGTTTAAGACGGAACCCCAAGTGTTCTAGCATTCCCTTAGCCTTAGAAGTTAGAGCATGGTCAGATTTCCAACATGAAATCAACGGTAAACTGGAATAAATTTGATTATTTATGAAAGCTGTTAAATTATGCGAACATTCATATTATGTTGGTAGGTTCGAACTAACTTATATCACAAACGTATAACATTCCAAAGTGCAATAGAATGGATTAGCTTTAACAGTGTAGACTACACGATATGTTTTTGAGATCATAGAGGAATTGGTCCAAAAACGGGTTTAAGTATAAGTTTGTTTACAATTAAAATCTTATTGGCCTGCCTCGGTAGCGTAGGGGCTAGAGTGCTAGCTCCACGTGCCGAAGGTCGCCGGTTCGAATCCGGCCGCGGGCATGGATGTTAAGTGTTGTGTGTCTGTGTCCTGTCCGTCCTGTCCGCACTTTGAAGACTATATAAACACTGGATTTAACTGATTCACTGGAAGCTTTAATATAACACATTGAGCTGGCTGTATGGCCTCAGCTGCCAAAAAAATTTGAACCACTACAGAAACATAAATAGATATCAAAAATTCTTAGCATGCCATAACAGTGACATCAATGGACAAAGAGTGAAAATATCTCTGGTCGTTACTAGCCCTCCAACGAAGGCCGAGTGAGTGACGTCACAGCATCACAGACACGATGACCAAGATGGCCTTCGATTAGTACCGATAAACCAGTTGAGTCGCGTATCTCTCAAGAATCATTTAAAGAAATATCATAGTGTTTGGCCAGTTTCAACAAACGCATACCAGCGGAAATATGTATTACTAGATTAAGTAGATTTTTAGACTTGATTCATGGAAGATTCCATTACCTTTCACTGTCGACGCTGGTGAAGTTGGTTGCCACAGTGGCGTTCCCCAAAGCAGCAAGTAGATGGGCTGGACATCCGGACGTGGAGAGTGGCTTGGTGGCGAACGTGATGCGGCCACTGGCGATGTATGCCTGCGTGCCCAGGATGATCCAGCCCATGAACGCCAGACCCAGCACTCCACCTCCCAACGCACCCTGGACAAGCCAATCACATCAGCAGATATTTCAAAGAACCAGCCAATGCAGAAGAGCTATTAAGTACTACCTTTAACACTTGGCCTCTAAAGCGATACCAGGATAACTAATGATTTTGTATCATGTAGACTATATAGCTCCGGTTAACAGTGATACATCATTAGCAGAATTTGGTGTTCATTCGTTGGAGCTCAGCCATCTTCATGCATTTAATTTACTACACATCTGCATATCTATCAGAAAGCGTTAGATGGAGGTGGTATATGATAACACTGCATTATTTAGATACAGATGCTCAGGATCAAAAGTTAAAACGGATAACATTTACAATTATGCGAGACAACTTATTTAGACAAACTCTATCCTCGATTCTAGCAAACAGTGCTGTGAATCTCATTCATCAATTTGATTTCTCGGACCTGCCTGCCAGTCAGCGTTGAATCGTTTCGAAGCTGGTCTCCGATTTCAACTTCCGACAGAGTTGAAATCAGAGAACCGCTTTGAAACGTTGCATTCGCTTGACTCGCTTCCTCGGTGGTGGGCCTGAGAAAGATCCCTGCTTTAAACTTGATTATTTCTCGGAAATTTCTAAAATATCAAATGTTTGTAACTTACACCAGTCGGTAATATGCTTTCAAAGATATCAAATCATGAACATCTAACTATCCTCTCAATAATACCATCAATAGACAAGAACCAGATTTCATACATCATTGGCTTAATATTCAGTTTTATAGACTCTTGCATGTTTCAGCTGTTAAATTCCATGTCCTTTTATCTATACCCATCTCAATCTGTCACCAGATTAAATTGCTGAAACGGTAAGTAAGAGAAAGTAAAAGAAAATTTGTATATCAGGAGAGTAGAGTTACTTCTCACAATCAGCGAAGAAAACGCGATGTGAATGTTGCTGGCATTAATTCGTATATAATTTATCGAAAAGAATAAAAATGTAGGAGCATGAGAAGTATCATATTCATTGACTATCAAACTTTCCCAGAAATCCAGTGTATCGAATTCGGGTACCTTATATATCGATAAATAAATAACTGCTTTAATATTCTTTGGATCCATCAACGAATGACAGAAATTGTCTGAGTTCCTGTAATTGTCACAGTTGGAACAACTGACAAAATATAAGCTGTCGGTCCATTTGCAGAAAGAAGGGATAAATTTTGCGCAATTGCTTGCACGTTGCATTTGCTATTACAGGGCAAAATCGACTGCCATCAGCAGAATTTCGATCGCAGCTAAAAAGCTATATTTTAAAAAATTCCTTGAGACCTAGTCTCCACAGTCCACCCCAACTTACTAGTATCCTGCAGTGGATTAGGCCGCCATAAATGTCCTTCGACAGGATAAATTTTATATTAAAACTTATATTGTTTAAGCAAATTACTACAGCGTCTCAAAATTTTGGCGAGCTGTTGGTTCGCTGAGCTTCGGAGTAACTTGCTCAACAATGTTTCTAAACCTTTAACACATAAATATTATACAAGATGTTCAAAAGCAGACGAAATGGAAGTGGGCCCGGATAGATGCAGAAAAACGGATGAAGGTAGCGACTATGTTGTAACAAAGAACACAGGACAGTTACGATATCCTGAAATGGATTGTAAACCTTTGCTCCCAAAAAATATTCATTGTACTAACAAGAGATTTGGCTATAAGAGCCGAATTGTCATGAGTGAACTACTATTTAGGTTTCTGATGTATCACCTTATCATAGAACAAAAAAATAACACTTCTGAGTGTCCAGTCTCTGCCTAAATTAGTGATTAACGTCAAGATAGTTCATCGTGAGAAGTCAGACGCAGATGGAAATGCCTGTTATTTGCACTTACCGTAGTGTTGACCCACGGCAGGAACGCCCCAGCCGTGAACAGACCTATAATCGGTCCATTCGTCATAGAACCCATGGAAATGGAGATCTGCAAAATACAAATAAAGATCATTGTTGAAACTCTGATTTAATATTTGTTAGGTTGAACTTGTCAATATACTTTAGTAAAAATCAATCATTGTCAGAACGTCAAATTACTGAGATATTTTGAAAACCGTGTCCACCTACATTTTCAGGATAACTGCCTAGAACTGATTTCAGATATAAATGCACTTTTTACGGGCATAAAAGTTATCGGACCAGCCAAGAGGATTTTAGTTGAGTGTTAAAGACGATATGGAATTCCCAACCCGGGCATGCATTGGAACTTTATAGGCTCAGCAGCATTCGTATCAAGCGTTACTGGTGCCACTGAGAGAGAAAAGCTAGTCGGAATTTATGAAACAACCTATTAAACTGGAACGCATATTTTAAAGATGCCAGTACTTCAACTCAAATGGAGATTTTTCAACAGAGCTTACCAGTTTAAGGCTTCCCCCCTGCATTTTTTTTTTAAATTTACTGTGAGAATAGAGATTTTGAAACTCATAGACATGAATATGTGTATATTTGATACTAATAGCTTCCTAACGCAAAAATTTGCACCGAATATGTGCCTTATTTCAGAGGATCCATAGAAAATGGTCAGGTTTTTAAATGTCTCTTTTCCAGTGCTTCCTGCAGTGCGACTAATTTGGAGTATCGCCTTTCTGTCAGAATTTACACCCTTAGCCTTTCATTGTTTCCTACCAACCTGGAAGATAGCTGACCATCCTTACCTAGTTCAGTCCATTTTTCTCAGTACAGAGCTATAGGAGGTAGCAGATAATGATAAAGTCATCTTCCGAATTGCCTCGAGAACAGAAATTGTAAGCCGCGAAAAATGTAGCTAGCAGCCTTAAACATCAATCACTTGGCAAGATCTATCAGGATAGATACATGGATTTCTGAAGAATTAGGACAGGAGTGGAGGAAAAGTTGCATGGAATATTATCATCTCACTAGTTATGAGCACTTGAAATTAGGAGGGCGTTTTGGTACTACATAAAATTGTAATGAGACTTATGGACAGTTTAAATAGTCTTTGGAGTATATACCCACTGCTAAAACTTTCTAGACAATAATAAAGTGAAGTGATTCAAAAATATGAACAAACAAAGTCATCGGGATTATAGAGCCCGGACAGACTTCATATATCCACTAATGAGAAGTTTCTGAAGGACGATTGATCCTTTTCCACCCTTTCACCACTCAGCAAATACCTTTATAACGATCATTCTCGCCCGAGCCCGTTATTAAGGCAGTTTTCTTGAGAATGAGGACGAAAACTGTCTTCGAAATATAGCAGAAGTTTGACATTTTGAAATCGGAGAAGGAATTATGAGTTATAAACACCCCTTGTTATTCCTAGTCAACGAGTTTCTAACCTGCAACACAGCGCTGCCAATCTTCTCCACCAGAAATACGAGAGCAGTGCAGATGGCTCCCATGATCACCACTACGCCCCTCATCACGTAATTGGTCTGCCGCTCGGACAACTCACGAGATCTGAACATTTTCACGAAGTCCTCCAGGACCACCGCCGCCATTGAGTTCAGAGCCGTTGACATGGAGCTGCGGACAGATAAACAGCATGAAGATGTTTGGCTGATCACATAAACCTATCACCTTCTATTAACGCAAGGACTCAAGCAATAAGAGGAGGACCAAGAACCATCTAAAGGTATACCGACATACAGTCACAAGAATGAGTATTGTTTTATTAACTGGCCTTAGACACTTTCTGGTCTGTGTACATCTTCTCCTAGGGCGGCCAACGCTACTCTTCCGCTATAGTATTTTCCACCAAAGAGAGGACTTGCAAATGTTAGAGCTACAGTATGTCCATTTCTATATACGGGGGAAAAAATGCAGGAAATTTTGGCTTTAGTTGTCAAACTCCTTGTTTCAAGTGAACATAGACGCAGATTTCCAACACGTTCACGAAGTTTTGACAAACATCCAACATGGAAGAACAAAATTTACTACAGTGCTACACAATTAGCAAGAATCGTATCGATTTGATTTAATTTGCAGTATATATATATATATATATATATATATATATATATAATGACGGTTTGTACGCCATATTCTGGCAGTTCATTTTTTTTGCAGTTGGTTAATTATACGGAATTGTTATTACATAATGCTAATTTCTTTGATTTTTTAATGTACTACATATTTGATTTGCTGTTCACATAGCAATATGCAGTAAATTCTACTGAATTGATGACGACGGAAGTATAGAACCAATAAAATTAAAAACAAATTAGGAATCCCGAAAACTTTTGCTATCCATGTAATATCAGTTTTATTCCTGGTCCAGGCACTAATTCAGCACGATAGGTATGGAACTACTTTCACCCGCATTAATTAATACGTACAGTAACATGGCGCTTATGAAAGTAGTTTAAATGGTTTGTAAAACTGATTTCAGAACGAATTATAGCAACAAAATGTGTCATTTACGATTCTGATCTACTTAGCCACAACTTTGCATTCGAAAATCGTAGCTTTTATTACCCTCATATGAATAACGACAGGCAGCACCTATGGTGGTAGTCTGAATTTATTCTGGAAAAACTTGTATGGAAAAGCGAATATCAACCATTTCTAATGATACTTTCGTGGTATGAGTACCTACCATACTGTGGTTAGATTATTGGGGTATTTTACTATGATTTATTTAAACAAATTCATTTTACTTTAATGACGGAAAGTATAATATCAAAAATGGATAATGGTCACTTATCTGGGTGGATACATTTCGCGATTCGTACATTTCTCTGAGTTTTGAATTAACTACATTGCTTCTTATCATGATACAGGTAATATAATGTAAACATAGAATAAATACCCTTATCCTTATATGAATTTTTGCATCTGGTTGTCGTAGATACATAAAAAGCAATATGTAAATTTAAACGAACGTACTAATTCTAACTTTGTGACATTTAATTGCCTCGCATTAATTTTTTCCCCTGCTCTCCGTATTTCTAATATCTCTGCTCATTGCTATTTTGCGGCAATAATATCGTTGTTGAATTGCGAGTGTCACATGGCTTATACAGTCATATCCTTGACTGATTTAAATCTAATAAAAAGGTTATCTTAAATCTCATTTAATAGCTAACACATGTATCAAATACTAAGGGTATCATCCATAATAGTAGTAGGAATTTATTCTGGAAAAGCTTGTAGGGAAAAGAATCATTTTTAATTATATCTTTCGTTATATGAATATGTTACTCTTGTTAGATTATCAGAGTATTTTGTTAGGATTTTAAAATAAATAAATGCATTTCATTTTAGATGACGGGGACCATAATTTCGAAAACGGATAACTGTTATTTATTTGACTAATACATTTCGCATTATGTATGTTTCTCCTAGTTTTTAATAAACCGTCTGACAAAAAAATCTTAGGTTATGGTTTAACCTAGGCCTTATAACTGACACAGATAAAATAGCGTAAATATTGAATCCCTTCTGCTTACATGAATTTTGGCGTATAACTGATACAAATAATATAACATAAACATCGAAGACCATTCTCCTTACACGAGTTTCTGCATCTAACTGTAGTAAATAAACAAAATGCAACATGAAGGAAGCCATATGGTGGCTGTTGATTGGCGAGTGACGGCTGTCACGTGACCGTTCTTTAGCCAATACGTGTACAGCTATAGACGACGCAAGCAGACGCCACGTTAGCGTTTTATATAATAGGATATATATATATATATATATACCATTTCTGATCTTCGTCTGTAAATACTCGGTCCCTTGAGATTTTAGATCATAACATCCAGTTAGCATACTATAAATTCATAGTCGACTTGGAGGCCTCGAACTTTAAATTCATACTGTAAAAATAACTATCTAGTCAAATACGAAACTTAAACTTCTATCGTTGGAATAGAATTGCCTCCTGTGTTTGAATTTACGAGGTTTTGCTATATTTTACAGTACAACTACTCTCATGTCCATAAGTTAAGAGATCTTCGAGATCCCCAAAATTATTGCGCCATGGCGATAATGCGTGGAGTGAACTGCGGTTGCACAACACAAAACACTAATCATAAATCTGGCAGCCCATTAGGGGACCGCTTAGTGTCCCGGAATCAGTCCATGTGGGCAAAGGTCTGTGGTGCAGCGGTTCTGACTGCGTGGTTTGTGCATTTGGTGCACAATATTCGATTCGTAGCGAAGCAAGATATCACAGAGAAACACATCTGATGAAATTACGAGTGATAGGTGCATCGGTAGGCAACGCGTGATAAGTCGAATGAGGCGTCTTGCTCTCAGTGACTGAACCCATGTACGGTAGAGTCATGTAAAGCGATGAGTCACGGTTTAGCATGGAAAGTGATTTTCACAAATACTGTGGAAAGGGGCCGATATGCTGACTACAGCGGCAGTGTTAGGAGAACATCTCCACTACATGTGTTTCCTAGGAATACTATGACGGCTGTTGTTGGTAGCAGATGACATCCTGCAAGAGTACGTGAGGCTTTTCCGTGGTGCTTATTGACCTGCGTTCCATCTGATGGATGATAATGCCAACCCGTACTGGACTGATTTGGTGGACGTGTACCTATAACTTGAGGATATCACACGTCTAGAGTAGCCAGCTCGCTCCCAGGGCTTTAATCAGATTAAACATGCACGAACACTTAGGCTGAATGATTGCTGCTCTGACTCCACCACCAGGAATCATTTTTGTCATCAGTAAACTTTTTCAGCAATGGGATGCGTTACAGCAATCCGTGCTGGAAGGTCTAATCCAGAGTATGGGGAGCCATTGAGCATGCATCCTGTATTGCAATGCGAGGTCATCACTAGATGCCTGATTATATGGAATTGCATGTTTGCAAATTTATCTCACCGGTTCTTGTATATTTTACCTAAAATCTAGGGATGATTCATATTTTCACTGTATTTACAATATTTTTTCGCAGAGTACCTAGTTAATAAATGAAATCTTACATTGTAGCCAGCAAAACCCAATAGTTGCACGGCTCTTAGCGGTTGGTTTTATAGATTATGTTATTGTTCGTGAACTCATTTCATCAGTATAGTTTTTATTTATTCGTCCAAAGTTTAATATATACCATGCATTCCGAAACAATGCTGAATATCCTGGAACGTTTACACCCGACGGAATTATTTTAATTTATCGATTTTGCGAAAAAATATTTCGTACACAAAATAGTTTCAAATAGAATAGCATGTCATGACAAGTCTTCATATTGCCGAATTGCAAAAGAAAGGACTATTACAACAACTTTTAACAGCGGCAAGTAGCAGTATCAGCAAAGGCTAACAAAAAATCATTTAAGCAAGAGTCTCTATGAAGCATTTGCTTGTAAGTAATATTCCTATTCACAAACTTACAAATCCTGCCTCCAAATTTTTTGCAAAAATTTTTCTTGAATCAAATATAACAAATGAATTGACATTTAGTTAAATATTAAATACCAACAATTTACTTACACTTAAAAAATTAGAATGAGTAGCTTTTATTTTTTGCTTATTGCTTTATGGCTTCTCAAGGTCCTCTTTTAGTTGTACAATTTTGATTTTCTTGTTTCCATCTCCCATTGAAGCAGCAAGAAGTCTTCTGAGCAGGTGAATCACTCTCTGGCGTCTGCTACGCCTTCCGATATGGCTGAGTCTAAGGCTTACATTGCTTACAAAATCTTTATAATTGCATACCCTATCTAACTATTATGGTTTACCATTTTGTAATATTATAAAATTTATTCTAGCGTAACAAACTATTAAACTAGCATAATCTTAACCTAATTTTATATTCTTGTTAGAAAATATGAACCAAAATGTATTTCAGAATAATGTAGTACTTCTAATTCTACCTCACGAGACGCAATGCTTGTTTCGAATATGCGCAATGTTTCACTACAAAGCTGCTAAATTTTTTATTTTATTTTTTTAAATTGGTGGCTCTTCATACGTGTTGCTTGATATATTCTAGGTTAATGAAGTTGACGTGTAGTATTGTGACATTAACGATTTCACTCCCCAAAACAGTGATCACAGAGAATGCTACTGGTATAATGATCCGTAAATGTAAGCATTGAAAGCTTTGCTACCTGAGTGCTGCGCTGAAGACCCCTGCCACGAAGAGGCCTGGCAGTCCCGGAAGTCCTCCCAAAGTCTTCATCACCAGCACGGGCAGCATCTGGTCTTTAGCCATGGCCTCCTGCAACAAAAACACACGCTCGAGACGGACCCTCAATATCAACAAAGTAAAATAATACAGCGATTTACTAAATTCATCCACACTGTGGCATTGACATTCAGCATCGTTATTATTTATTTAATTTTAATAGCAATGGGGATTACACAAGATTTAGTCCTCTGATAGTGTTCAGTGCCTGGCGCGGGGGTCTGATTCGAATACTAGTGGTGGAAGAAATTTTCACCATCAGAGATTGATTGGCAGGGCATGAGAAGTGGTGGTGCACTGTTCATAGTCACCAGATAATGTTCCAAAGTACTGGGTTAAATTATAAATCTCTCTGCAATAATGGAGTAATAGAATACGATACTGTTGATGGTGATTTGTCAGTCGGTTGTGAACGTAAAACGGCAGACCCTTGTCTTTCGGGACTGGATTTCATACCCTCGCTTCTTTCATCTCTCACATAGAACAATATTAACAAACAACAGTGAAGGCATGCACCTTCGTGATCATCCAGCTAACACTTTCAGATTGGAGAAGGCAACTGGATGATTTAACACCCTCCATAGCAACCGATTACACCCATATGTCAGGTATGACTCACACTTTAACTATGAACGAGGAGGGAATTTCCACACACACTTTTTGGCGAAGTTATACTTACAGTACCACCGTTTAAGGTAAATTGCTCAGCGCCACGGAAATATTTCTGATTGCTGGATGAACTGCTTGGATGTGGCTGTATGCAAGTCCAGGAACAACACATTCAAGAAATCATACCAGCCAATAGAAAGGTATTTTGAATTTAAGCAAGCTTCAATTTTATTTATTTATTTATTTATTTATTTTTTGGTACATTCAGCTCTTACAGAATAGCCACATCAACTTAAAACATAAGAGCCTATAGTAGAAGGCTTTGAATCCTCAACGTTCTGACATTGGAGGACCGAGAATACAGGTATATCTGCGGAGATTCTGATTTCAGTGTGGGAGGAATGTGAGCAATGTCAAGAGGAGGACATATGATGTTTTGGCAGATGTGAGAGAAGTACTTGAGGGTCTGGTATAGTGATGATATTACTAAAAGCTGGGAATAGACGCTGTTATTGGATATGAATGGCCAAATATAAAGCTGCCAAGTCACTGTAATAGCTGGCAAGGCACAGCGTGTGCCGCTTGCAAAGAGGTTATAAGATTGTTCGTGGTTTAATTAATACGGTAATTAAGTAGTCCACAATGTATTTCAGTTTAGACGTGTTTTTATTTTCAAACACGATGGAAAAGATACAGGTTACATGCATTCATACAATCCAGAGATTGCATACAACGTTTCTTCCACAGACAATACTACTAACGCAGTCATTGGCAGTCTCAAATTGAATCTGTATAAACCACTACTGTCCTTCTGCTGATTTCTTTATATAGGCTACACTGAAATTTCTAGAACACTTCAAAAGCTTCCGACAGATATTTCACGAACATTAACAATTACTTAAACAATTGAAACATCTTAAAAACAATCAGAATTAATACATAATCATTTAACATCATTACAAAATGGTCAGATATGGAAATTAAAGATACTTAAACACAAAAATCGTTTTAAACTGTAACAGATTGTCCTTTAGACATCGTAATTTGCATTAAAACTTGTAATTACGAACCTTTAAGAAATTATCTTACATAATTCTATTCTTAAACATATTTAATGGTCTCCAAATAATTTCTTTTCATAAAGCAAAGTCTATATACACTGATTTACATGACATTGTGAAACAAACATACAGGATCATATTCAACCAAACTCTAGCTTACTATAAGTGATTCAAAAATACAATTACATTTAATTTTAGGTTTGAGGGCTGTTACAAGGTGGCTGGCAGGAGCGATGGATGTAGGCACGCCGGCCAGCGACGGGTGACAATAGTAGCTGATAACTGTACGAGTAAACGTGATGATAAAGTGAACTTCAGTTAATTAGAAGCACGAACTGTCTACAAAATTCCAATCCTTATGCGCCCGAAGATTAACTTAGCCTCATTGTAAATGTGAAGCCTGGTCTCATTTTTTTCACGTTATTTATTTGCTATCCTGGTATCAATTAATGTGTATTGGTTTTTGTAAGTTACTATTTCGTTCATATAGTCATTTGCTAGCCTTGCATCGATGAATATATCAACGACATTTGGTTTTAAATTGATGTTATTTTTTGCAAGCCTTATGTCGATTAGTAAGTCCTCGACCAATGTAATTCCAATCAATATTTCATGAGTATTAATTTGGTATTAACTAACGTGTTGTATGCAAAGTGAATCAATAAAGGACGTGAGTTCTAATTAATGCCATGATGGCAAAATAATTGTAATAAAGGTAAGTACATAAAGTTTCTTGAAGATTCAAAAGCTCAGAAATAGGCAAAAACTAAAAATTTAAGAATTTAAATTTTTTTCAGCTACAGTAAAGCTTTACTAACCTTGGTGGTAATCGGGTCGCAGTTAAAGTAGCTTGCGAAGGCGACCAGCCCCGAGTACGAAGATAGGAGTGTCAGAGCCACTGCTCCGATGGTGAAGATCACCACTGCCCTGTCAACACATACAGGGAACATTATTAGTCGTTACTAGCGACATTATTGCTCATCATAATCCAGTTTCCAATCACCGTCCGGATCTGATTTTTAAACAAGCATGTCCATTTTCTTATCTCTTCCCACCAATTCTCAGTCACCACCTTCGTCCAATCTTCTTCTCTCATTAGCACAAATTCCTCCACTTCTCTGAGCCATTTCCAGGCTGTTTACCTTGTATTTTCTTTTAATGTAAGTTTTTGAATCAATTTCTGTCTGAATTTATTTACACGATAAAATCGTAAAGCAGTTTAAGAAAGAAGTTTCACTCACCTCGAATGAAGTCGATGGAATTGGCTATTTAGAACCTCAAAAACCCCTTTTCAGCCAATCTAGTATACTCTATTCATTTAATGCCGTAAAACAGGTTTTTGTTTTCACTCACCCCGATGAAGCCCTAATTATGGGCTATTGTAGGAGTTGAAGGGCCCATTTTGGCCAAACCATAATTAACAACTAAAACATAACAGATCATAGGTTGTAAGGGAGTGAGTAGTGTCTTCTTACAAAGTGAAGTTCTCTTCTAGAACGTGACAACTAATAATTACAACTCGCAAGGACAAAACCTGACGTTATATGCGGAGATGAGATACCCAGATGTGGAAGCGTAATACAAGAGAATGGAAGGGACAGGAAGCAATTAAATGAAAGATTCAGAAGATGATAGGTTTGATGCAGGTGTGTGAGAGAACAGATATGTAGCAGGAAAGAGCCACAGGAGTGCTAAGGCAATCTCAGCACGACATACTATGTGCCCATCTTGAGGTAAGATACAGAACTGATGATGATGATGAAAGAAAGTAGAATCCAGGACATGAAGATTAAATTTCACAGGAGTGGAACTGGAGCAACTATTCTAGATAAATTGCTGATTCAGCAACTGAAGAAGGTATTGAATGAAGAACCTTTGCAGTATAGACCTTGTGTATCAAACAGACTATGCCGGTAGCTGGAAACTTTCCATATCATGATGATTGTCCCAAACCAAGCACTATTTTTTAATTTCACGTTATTCGTTATTTTAGTGTATAATTTTAGTTTATAAACTTGGATCAGGAAAGTTGAATATTACCGAGCGTAGGCTCTTTCACACTTGTTTTTGTCGGTGCCATGTTGATATGCATAGCTTCGTTAAAGCAACATCATAGGGAACCGGCTAATTTCCAATGTTTGAGCTGCAATGCTACGCAAGTAGTGTCTGATTTATCGCATAAAGTAACAGGTTATGTAGGAATTTTAACGTTAGATTAGACAATCAACAATAAACTGTCTATCTCTCTGTGTATGTCTGGATGGGAGGGAAAATACTGCTTTCAGAGACAATTTTGCCATACACTCACACAGTACTGGATTACAAGACTCTCTGCAAACACTAAACTATTCCAAACCTCGTCTCTGCTGATCGCTTGTATAAGTTACATAGAAAGTTCCAGAATATTAAAACGGTTTCCGACCGATGCTTCCCGAACTCTAACAATACTTAAACAATTAAAAACATATTAAAAACAATCAAAATCAATTACAATCATAACGAAATGCATAGAAACAAAAATTAGAGGTATTTACACCCAAAATTATCCACAGAAATCAGTTTAAACTGTCGTAAATTGACCTCTAAACATCGTAACTCTTCTCAATAAGTGGAATTAAAAATATTTAATCAATTTTTCTTGCATAATTCTGTCCTTGAACATATTAATTAGTATTTACATAATTTCTTTTCATAAAACAAAGTCCTTTTACGCCGATTTACAATAAATTGCAAGACAAACATACAAAATCATATTTACTCACCCCTAGCTTGCTACAAATAATTAATAAAATATAATATCATTTAAAAATCAGGGTTTGAGGGCTGTCACACTTGGCTTTAACTTCATCTGTACCGATGTAACCACCTGACTGTGATGGTACTTACCGATTGGCTGTGGACAAGCTGGGAAGCGACAGGTACCTCTGGATCATCACTTGGTGGATCCCGGAGATGGCGACCCAGTGGATTGGAGCTGCCAAGAGCATGCTCGTGAACGTCATGCGTTCTGTAGGATCCAGGCTCAAACTAGAAACACACCCACACAAGAAATCAGAATACTTCAATTGTTAACTGAAAAAGCACTATATTCCTGTTAGTTTCCACACTGAACAGCCAAAGAAAATGAAATAGCAGGCGTATAAAAACACAGACATATGTAAACACTCAGAGTACGGAGCTGCGGTCGGCAACGCCTGTATAAGACAACAGAAGTCTGACGCAGGCGTTAGATCGGTTACTGCTGCTACAAAGGAAAGTTAACACTATTTAAGTGGGTTTGAACGAGGTGTTATAGTCGGCGCAAGAGAGATGGGACACAGAATCTCCGAGGTAGCGATGAAGTGAGGATTTTCCCGTATGACCATTTCACGAGTGCACCGTGAATATCGGGAATCCGGTAAAACATCAAATCTCTGACAGCGCTGCGTCCGGCAAAAGATCCTGCAAGAACGGGACCAATAACGACTGAAGAGAATCGTTCAACGTGACAGAAGTGCAATCCTTCCCCAAATTGCTGCGGATTTCAATGCTGGGCCATCAACAAGTGTTAGCGTGCGAACCATTCAACGAAACATCATCGATGTGGGCTTTTGGAGCCGAAGTCCCACTCGTGTACCCTTGCTGAGTACACGACACAATGCCTTACGCCTCGCCTGGGCCGTCAACACCGACATTGTACTGTTGATGATTGGAAACATGTTGCCTGGTCTGACGAGCCTATTTTCCAATTGTATCGAGTGGATGACGTGTACGGGTATGGAAACAACCTCATGAATTCATGGACCCTGTATGTCAGCAGGGCACTGTTCAAGATGGCGGAGGCTCTGTAATGGTGTGGGGCGTGTGCAGTTGGAGTGACATGGGACTCCTGATACGTCTAGATACGACTCTGACAGGTGACACATACGTACGCATCCTGGCTGATCACCTGCATCCATTCATGTCCATTGTGCATTCCGACGGGCTTGGGAAATTCCAGCAGGACAATGCGACACCACACGCACAGAATTACTACAGAGTGGCCCCAGGAGCACTCCTCTGAGTTTAAACACCTCCGCTGGCTACCAAATTCCCCAGACATGAACATTATCGAGCAGATATGCGATGTCTTGCAACGTGCCGTTCAGAAGAGAACTCCAACCCTTCGTACTCTTACGGATTTATGGACAGCCCTGCAGGATGCATAATGTCAATTCCCTCCTGCACTACTTCAGACATTAGTCGAGTCCATGCCACGTCGTGTTGCGACAATTCTGCGTACTCGTGGGGGCTCTTCACGATATTAGCCAGGATTACCAGTTTCTTTGGTTCTTCAGTGTGTAGTGTACCACTGACACAATTACCACACTACACCTTGCACCATTTATTGGTGAGAGCTGTAAATGTTCGCTAAAATCTTGCATTCATGATAAGAGCTGGACGCCAGGAATTACTTCCACATGAAATTATTAAATGTTTTCCCTGCAATAATTATTTTAATAATAACAATGCAAGTAGCTAATTATATCCATTAAGCATTGGGAAATGGGAGATTTCAAATAATGAAAACGGCAATCTACCATTAATTACATTATATTTTATTATGTGCAAAGAAAAGTTACTTTATGCACAAAATTGTTATGATAATGACATTGGAACCAAAGCAAAACAAAAAAAATGAAATTAAATACAAGTTGGACACGAAGCAGAGGGATAGCAGACCATTTACAATGATAATTTAGCTCAGTTCAGAGAGTGAGGACCTCTTTATCTCGATGAAGGCCGTTACTGGGCTTTGTAACACAGTTTTGGGGTCTCGACAGTTTCAAACAAAGATTTGCGGTAGCAGGTACTTGAAAATATTACCGTGGAGGTGGTCCTTGACGTCGAAGGAGGCTTGAAGGAGACCACCACAAGAGATCTTCACAACAGATCACGAATTACTGGGTGGTAGTTACAACCAGGCACGTTACTTAGTAACTCGCGTGTGTGTGAGGTCGCACTGATACACTGATGCACTCTCGGCAACACACAAAGCAGAGCGGCACAAATTTGCATACGCCGCACACTAGTAGTCAGCCCGTCGCTATGGAGGGCTGTCTTAGCCGCCACGGGTGTCGAACCTACGTCGACCCGCTCAGAAGCTCCCTCCTTCACACAAGCACCCGACGCGACGGTGTCTCCGAGCACAGTCCTCGCCTCCCGCGTTGTATGGAAAGCAGAGAAATCATATTAGTCCGCGTGAAACCACACAGGGGCTGTGATTGGCTCAAACACACACACACACACCCTCTTCGGCACTACTTTTGTCCATCTTTTCACGCAACATGTTCCTTTCTCTCGCCTAATGGAAAATTTCAGGCGCGACACCTGTCTCTTTAAACCCCGTCCAGTAAACATTCCGAGCCGCGCTACCTGAGGTACCGTTACGGCCCAGTGCTGTCAGGCACGAAGCATCTTGGTAGGAATATTCGCTTGCAAAAATGAAGCATCCGAAATGCGAAATGCTTCAGTGTAGTTTTTTCTGCCAGTTTTAGTTACAAAAATTCAAGTAGAAAGTTTCTTCACAGATCAAACTGGGTTCTGCAGCAAATACTCTTTCAAATTGGATCAAAAGATGTTAGGTTTTCATATATAACCTTTTATATCCTGTGGTAGGATTTGATACCTTATTCAAAAGTACTTTTACACATAAGACTGTTAATTGTGGTAATTCTGGTGTTACATTGTTTCAGTATATGGAAGGAAACCTAATAAAATATAGTTAACTTAGTGGTATTGCGAACATCATCGTTGTTGACACCATTGATCCATGGTCTCTTTTTGTGTATTTTGACCGCACGAAGGTATCCCTCCGAATGTAAACTGAGCAAACTATTCTGCTGTAATTTGACATCGAGTAACTTAAGGATGACCTAACCTAACAGCGTATAATGACTGTAGTCATCTGTTTGATAACAGTGAAACAGTGTTATTAGGTTGTATAAAGTGTATTTTACAGGTGTAAGATGTCGACTATTCCAGTATTCGTCTTCTTGACTGAGAAAAACTGTATGAAAACCTCAGTCAGAATTGCCGGAGAAGATACGAGTATTTGAATGCGTGCCCGTTTTACCATTCTGTGTCCAGTATAGTGAGGGTTTAAAACACTGGTTTATACAAACGTATAAAAGAAATTGGATTTGATGTTTGGACTTAAATTTCGAAAAGGCATGTGTGTTAAAATTGAAAACAGTAAATAATTCCATATCTTAGATATGTTATGTTCATACGTTGCTGCACTGTAAAGATGATACATTACAAGTAAACCTACATGATGAGGTTATAAAATCTAAGGCTTAAAAAAGAGGAAAATGGAGATCACTTAATTTCTTCACTGCATGGTTAATTGTACGGTATACAAAAAGAAGGAGATTTGAAAATCAGTAGCACGTCTTTGTTTCAAATAATTTGTAGATTGTAGTATATGCGAAATCAATTGATTAGATCTGAAACCAAAATACGAGAATATAGAATGAATGGAGTTGCGAAAAGAGAACTGACCTGCTACTTAAAAGAATGTACGAAAAATATGAGAGTATTGCGAGTCTCAAGAAATAGGCCGTCATTGGTAATAAGATGGAAAGTAGGAAATAACAGGGCATGATTTGCTTGTAACTGGATGACTGCAAAATAGACAATAGTCGCTAATCTCAAAATTCATAAGACATACTCGAAAAAATTATCTATAATGTCCTGCAGCAAGAATGGGTGTACCACAAGTAAAATTTTTCAAAGTGTGGTTGGATCTCTGTGCTCTCGTTGTGTAAGTTTCACCTTGCTCCTCTTTTGAAGTACACTGATAAGCCAAAGCGTGGTGACCACCTGATCTACAGCGTGTTGGCTCACCTTTGTAGTGCAATACAGCAACGATACGTGTGCTCTGAAAAACTTGTACCTGCACTAGCATTGCACACTGCCCTCAGATCTGTCACAGATCATCGCCTATCCGCTTTGCAGAGGGAGCAAGACTTCGACCTCCACGTTCTATGATGAGGTCTTGCCGCCAACTCGAGGATTCACCATCCTTCAACCACTTTCCATAGACGCTCACTACAGTTGCAAGAAAACACCAACCAGCGTCGTCGTTTCCGAAATACTCATTCCCCAGCTCAACTTACCGGTCTTTTATTCATGGGAATTGCCTTACCTGTACGAATACAACTGGTGCCAGATACCTCCGGAAAACTGCCTAGGACGACTTTTCGAATCCAAGCCACGTCTAATCGTCCCTGTATTGAATTCCAAATGTGGAACAACACACTATAAAGCAGGTGGCACATCACTTCAAAATCTTTATGTTCTAACAATGATTACACTGCATTACGTTGGTTGACTCGTTTATTATTTTATTCTGTTAAATCTACACTGAAGAGCCAAAGAAACTGGTACGCCTGCCTAATATCGCGTAGGGCCTCTGCGAGCACGTAGGAGTGCGGCAACACGACGTGGCAAGGACTCGACTCATTTCTGAAGTAGTGTTCGAGGGAATCGACACCATGCATCATGCAGTGCTGTCTATAAATCCGTTAGAGTACGAGGGGATGGAGATCTCTTCTGAAAAGGCACGTTGCAAGGCATCCCAGATATGCTCAATAATGTTCATGTCTGGGGAGTTTGGTGGCCAGCGGAGGTTTTTAAACCGTATAGACGTTGCCGACCGCTGCGCCGTACTCTGAGTGTTTACATCGTGTTTGAATACGCATGCCTATAGTAGTTTCTTTGGCTCTTCAGTGTATTATCCATAAAATGCAGCCATTCTTCCTTCGTTTTTGGTTATAGTCATTTTATTTTAATTTGGGAGAAATGTTGAAAACAGTATTCCTTGGTGGCCAGACATGTTGGTTACTTACTTTGGCGGTTCAATACGTCCCGTAAAGACGTTTCTGTCCCATACGACTCCGAATCCTCCCACGTCCAGTGTGCCCTTGATGATGACGACTACCATAGCTGCGAACATGATGAATGTCTGCAGTGCGTCCGACCAAACTACTGCCTTCACCCCTCCCTGCAAAACGGTAAAGTTAATAGCGACCATACAGAAATCAAAATACAAGACAATTGATCAAATAAGTACGAGACTTTGATTAGTAAAAATTATTAAATGGATTAATACGTAACTATTCTTTTACATAACTTCTAGTATTATATAAACATACACTGATAAGTCAAAACATTATGACCATCCGTTTACTATTGTGTTGATCCACCTTTCGAATGCAATACAGCAGCGATTCGGCGTGGCATGGATTCGAAAAGTCCTTCTTAGGTTTCAGGAGTTGTCTGGTTCCAGATGTCTAAAGCACAGGTCATGCAATTCCCTTAACTGGTTTGTGGGCGCGGTGCCGGGAACAAGCAACTCGGAAATGGCTAGGTTTGTCGGCTGTTCGCGTGCGACTGTAGTGAGCATCTGTGCAGAGTGGATGAAAGACGGTGAAACGACGACTGGGCGACAAGGTGATGGACGTCATGATCACAGAACGTGGAGGTCGGAGGCTTTCCCGCTCTGTAAAGCGGGATAGGCGGCGATGTGTGGCAGGTCTAAAAGCAGAGTGTGCTCCGAAACACTTGTGCCTGTACCAACATTGTACTCTGCTGTCAGATCTGCCACTGATCACCGCCAGAGAACTCCGGAAATCTAACAAGGATTTCTAGGATCCATGCCACGCCGAATCGCTGCTGCACTGAGCTCCAAAGATGGACCAACACATAATAAGCAGGTTTTCATAATGATTTGGTTGATCAGTGTATTTTAACATACCCGTAACAATTTTTAATTCGTTCTTCATAAAAATTTGTTGTACCTTTAGCCGTTCATGCGCAGTTCTGAATCTAAATCGTTTCTGAGGGGCCCACACATTATGGTAACACGTTGCAAATCTGAACTATAGGATGTATATTCCGAAATTCATGTGAAGATCATCTATTTGTTGTTATAAAACTTGATAGTATTTTACCACAGTCTCAAACATGTCAGTATTTCTTACTTGTGACAACCTTTAAAACGTTTTCTTTAATAATGCTACGTATGTATCTCAAACATCAGAGTATTTACAACACATACAACATTCAGTAGTATTGTTTTGCTGCATGCTAATACAATGTTAGTTTCTTTGAGATAAGTTCACATATTTCAGTTCAAAATTGGAAGGTGAGGTTCTAAGATGATATCACGTGCCATCAACAATGATCCGAACTGTATAGAAGTGCGCAACATTGAATATGAAGTAACGGCTTCATTCTTAATACACCTGTATAAAATTTATAATGTATCCTTCGCGGACCAGGACTTACCACGCAAGTGTAGAATATGCAGACCAGGCATACTGTTGCAGATATGACATGTATGTTGATCCGGGTTACTGTAACAAAGAGAAAAATATTTCAGAATACTCTCCTCCACAAATCAGCTACATTCATATCACTGAAATTTGAACTATATTTAGAGATAACATACAAAACTGATTGTGTGTTTTGAATCGTAACAAATTTAAGTGATATTCCAATTTGACGTTCTTCAACATCTCCTGAATTTATTATAGCTGTTTCGACTATCTAACTGCTATTAGCAACTGTTTTCAGTCATTCATTCACTCCATAAATTGAAGATATTTTGTTACTGAGCACTAAAATAGGCAAAAAAGTTTTCTTAATTTACCGTGAAAGTAAAATGCCATCCCAGCGTATATTCCATATTTCTAACAACTCACTCTTGTTCTTGTCGTATGCTGAAATAGAAAGTCATAAAAAATCAACTTATGAAGCCTTATCTTCTGCTTTGCGTACAGTTTCCTCCGCTTTATATGTATGCAAAAGCTAACATATCATATGCATATATACTCAAACAAGAATGCACACACACATGTATATATATATGTGTGTGTTTGTGTGTGTGTGTGTGTGTGTGTGTGTATGTGTTTGTATGTGTATGGGATTCAAGATCTTTACAACGATAATAATTTCGGTTTAGAAATCTAAGTGAATGAGATGAAATTAAAAATTGTGCAGAATGCTACTAGTAAAAAGCTATTTAAATGTTCCCTGTTCCAAACAAGTGTTATCAAGTAGAAAGATTGTCTTTCCGCCAAAGTTAGAAGTTTATGTAAATTCAATAATTTTAATTTAATTAATTATGCCCAGGATAGATTACCATTACCTTCAGAAATAATAAATAATAATGGTAGGAAAACTGAAACATGCAGGAAAGACTTATTAAAAGTTTTAAAACTCTTCCTCAAACGATTTCTCCTATAGCGTTTATCTCTTGAAAATAAGGTGCTTATTTGATTGAACAGGTGGTAGCTTTTTCATTATGTATATCTTTTATTCGCAAAAGTTATTATTAGCATTTTAAAATGCAAATCTCTAGATAATTTCTGACATAATTTCATTAAGTAAGAACTCGTGATGAAATTTACGAAGGAAACGTAACCATAACGAAACTTTTTTAACGTGCAATGTCAGTCACTAAAAAAAAAAAAGTATACGATATTCTGCTGTCTAAACTAGTAGCACATATTGAATTTTTAGCTTTTTCTAAAAGC
Source organism: Vandiemenella viatica (assembly GCA_031002005.1). Lineage (NCBI taxonomy): Eukaryota > Metazoa > Arthropoda > Insecta > Orthoptera > Morabidae > Vandiemenella > Vandiemenella viatica. The sequence continues at coordinate 44,264,137 of CM061914.1, forward strand.
AATGCAACTTTATTGTTTACTTTTTCGTACGTAAAGACTTTCTAAAATATTTCTCTAGCTTTTGTCTGTACTTGGGTCGAGTTTGAGGATCAGTAAAATTAAGTCTGGGAAGTGCTTCTCCTTCAACGAGGTCGTACGAAAACATGTTTACGGTGACCAGGTACATACGTAATACATTAATCCGCAAAGAAATCGGATGATTATCGAGCCATCTACGATATCGCGTAAAATAGACTGTTAAACTTCCTTTTTAAAATCTTGGGGCGCATACAAGATCAAGATCTCTGATTTAAAAAAAAAAAATTAATCAAGCTTTGTTATTTAACACTGGCTTCACAATAGAAATCCCACTGATTTTTATGATGTTTTACAAATGGTTCTTTATCTTTGCTATCGTCTGTTGGCGCGCTACTTTGACGGTATTCGTACAAGTTGGTTCATTTTCGGCGGCTGGATGTAAAACCTCGGCTTCGGCCAAACATTTGGCTGAATTTGGCCGAAGCCGAATGTGTGGCCGAAGGTGCTTTTTTTGGCCGAAGGTGGCCAAAGCCGAAGCCGAAGCCGAACCTTCAGTCGGACTCTAACTGGTAGTGCAAGGTTCCGAACATCTGACCCGAGTGGGGCAGCGACACCTTGTGTGCTTCGGTTGTATGCTGAGGTGTGATGCGCATTACAATGGTGCTCTGCGAAGCCTGGACGAGTGCGCGGGAAGCTGTGCCCGTCAGTGACATCCACACCAGTGTGCCGGTCGGGTGCGGTGGAACGTGCACTAGGAGCGTGGCCCTTAGTCCGGGAACCTGTGCCGATCTTTGGCGCTTTGGGTTGGATACGAGCGCCAAGGGTAAGCCTGCGCTGTGCTCGGTCGCTGCGGCTTCCGCCCTTTCGCCTGCGGGGTTTCCTTTTCAGCCTGGTCCGTGGCAGGAACCGCGTCCCCGTTGCTCCTCGCGGGCACCCACATGAGTGGCGAAGTGTACCTAGCCTCACTATTCCCGCTGTAATGGCGGGTAGTTCTTCCGGGTCCGTTCCCTGGCGGAGGCTTTTGCTGGGGGGATACTCTGGGTGGGACTGTGAGGGAAATAATGAGTGTTAGCTCGAGCAGTCCCCGCTTGCAGCAGACCCTCCATTTCCCAAGGAACTCCGTGTGCCTCACCAATCCAGAGTGGTTACGATTTAACGCAAGCAGCCACGCTGGCGGGTTGATAGCGGCTTAATGAACTCTTATGTAACAACAATGAACGAGACAGAAAACTCGTCGAATAACTGTGTAAACTCGTGGGAAGTTAAATGGTTTTATCTTAATAAATTTATTGTATACTACTATTAAGTAATCACACAGAAAACGCTGGAGCCAATAGCAAGGAAAATTATAAAATTTACCGGAATCTTTAACAAGCAAACCGTCTTACAAACTGAGTTATGCAAAAGGATTATACATATACGAGGCGCGTCCAGAAAGTAAGTTCCGTTTGGTAATAAAATGAAATTGTACACAGATACAGAAGAAATTTTTACTGCACAAAATTCTACAACTCTTAAACTACTTTTCCTCATAAATGCCGAAATTTTGCAGGCATTTGTCATAGGTCACCAGGTTTTGTATACCTTCTTCATAGAAATCTGCCGAATGTGTCTTCAAACAGTTGGAAACAGTTTCTTTCAGCTCGTCGTCATTGGTGAAGTGATGACCGCCAACGAAAGACTTGAGATGTAAGAACAGATGAAAGTCTTGCCAGTTCTTCTGTAACCAAAGGTGGACGCCCACTTCGTTCTTCATCGTGCACATCACTACGCCCGCCATTGAACTGTCGGACCCATCTTCTCACCATCGCATTTGGTCCGTAAACATCGCAAATTTGCCGATAAATTTCACTTGGTTTAACTTTCCTCGCATTCAGAAACCGAATCACAGACCTGATTTCACAGACGGCGGGATTTTCAATCAACGCCGACATTTCAAACAAGCACAACAAAGCGTACGTAACTGACAGCGATCTTCCCCTTGATACACATCGTCTACAGCACATGTGCGGAACTGCGATCGCAGCGCTGCAGCGGAGATAAATTGAAACGGAACTTACTTTCTGGACGCGCCTTGTACATACAAAAACTTAATTAGTTTCGTACCTTGGAAATGCCCTTCTTCTAAGTTGCACATAGATCCTTAAATAGTTCAACCCTCGGGAAACTCTCCGAAATCTTAGTCATTACTCCACAGTCATTTGTTTCATCATTCCTTTATAGTAAGGAATACTTAGCTTGAGGACCTTCACCACTACCTTTGCTTGACTATTTTTAAGAATGATGTCTGTCTGTGAATGAGACAGCTTTGTTAAACCCACAATTCTACTAATAAGTAACTGATTAATATGAATTAACTGTGATGAAGTTCTCAGACTACAAGAGATATTTCAGAAAAACAGGTCCAATAATAATGGAACCAGAAGAAGAAAACCTGTCTCTGTTGTCGAAAAAAAGGCATGAAATGTTGCATGTCTCTCAACATGTTATTTATGCTTACCTTGATTGAAAGCTATTGCAGGAATGTAGATGACGAGCGGAACCCAGGTAATCTGCAAGAAGAAAATTTGAGAAGCTACCAATTAGAAATGCTTGGAATCAGAATTTTCATACAAGCAAAACTTAGGGGAGATAAAATGACACGTCTCTACTATAGTTATATTTAACACTATCAACTCTGAGAAAGCCGATTTCAGGATTAACTTATATTGCATGTTTTCATAATAAACCGTTTAAAGAACTTATCGTATTTACAAAGCATGGCCTCATAGGATTCAATATTATCAAGATATGATCGTGGTATGAATACCTCTATCAGCCAAAAACAATAGTTTGGTCGAATTTTGCGTTGTACGTGTACTGATATCTACTCGTATTATTATTGTGGAATAATTAGCCGAGCAGTTCACTTCTCAATGAGCCTGCAAGTTAAATAATGAGATCGGTTTTAGAGACATTACGCACGGTTCTCTAATTTCAATGGAGAAAGGTACCAGTTCGATTACGTCATGAGCCAAAAAAGGATTATAAACTGTGTCAAGGATGCTAAAAATTATTTATGAGCTGATATAAATTTAGATCACAACGTCGTAGCAGGAGAAGTGCAAGTAAATTTGAAAAAAGTGTAGAGAGGCAAACTAAGAGAAAGACTGAATTTGAAAATTATAAAGGAGGAATGTAAGGTTTTGGTACTGAAAGAAAGGTTTGTGGAAAACTGTGAAAGAAGAATATTTGAAGAATGTACATACGAAAAATAAATAAAAATGAGCGATTAACTCATAATTCCCGCAAAGAAATTCTAGTCCAAAAGTATCATTAAAAAATGGGTAATGGAAAACTTGAAAGAACGGAGAAAGTAGAAAAATGAGGGAAATGAGGAAGGAGATATGGGAAATTGAATAATGAACTAAGTAGAGAAACTGGACAAGCAGAAGACAGATGGATGAAAGAGAAATACGAGGAAATAGAGAAATTGGAGAAAGAGGGAAAGTATGAAAGATGCACAGAATGACTAGCGAGTTAGTGCCTTGGAAGTAAAAGAAACAAGAACAACATGGAAATAGAAGGAGTCAATGGCACATTAGCCAAATAACTATATAAAGTGTTGATTAGATGGCTGGAATATATAGAATGCTTGTATAAGAGGATCAAATATCAAGTGAAATCGAAGAAGAGGCACAGGTAGTGGAGGATGGAAAGAGGTATGACATCTTGGAAGCAAATGTAGATAAGGCACTGAAGGAAATGAAGAATCGGAAGACATGAGACATCGATAATTTTTCAGCAGACGTATCGAAATGATTAGGAAACAGAGAAAGGAGGGAGATTTCATTTGTAATGATATATGTGAGAAATGGGAATGGTAGGATGACTTTCTCGCAACGGTATGATATGAATTCAGCAAAAAAGGAATACAAACAAAAGTCACATTAATGCTAAAAGATAATATGAAGTTTGAAGAATCAATACAGTTAAGGTAAAGGAGGGAAACTGATAAATATTAAGATAGGACAAGCTAAGTAATAGTCCTCAAATATCTTGGATATGCAATATCTGAGGATACGAGATGAAAAAAGTGGTGAACACTCGTATTGCTGTAGCGAAGGAAGCGTTTAATAGAAAGAGGAAATTATTAACAGGGAAAGTAGATAAAACACTGAGGAAAAGAACTGGCAAATGTTTTGTATGGAGTGTGACACTTTAAGGCGCAGAGAAGTGGACATTCAGACGAGAAGATGAAAAACGTATGGATTGGAGGAGAATGGAGAGGATAAGCTGGATGGAAAGATGAGTAATGTTGAAGTTCTGGAAAGGGTTGGTGAGAAGATAAAACTACTTCAAATCATAATAAAAACAAACACTGGATAACATTGAGAGGGGAGTGTTTGTTAAAAAACGCCTAGAAAGGACTAGTTTGTGGGGGGAGAGCGATAGGAAGAAAGAGGTACAAGATCATAGATAACATCAAAGAACATGAACAGGAGGGAAGCATGGAGCAGCCATGTAAAACCTGCCTTAGGGCAGAACACTATTAATGATAGTCATGATGGTTTGAGAGCGAGAATGAAAGCAATTGGTTTTATCTAATTTGTAGTCACTTGACTTCTAAACGCATCCAAGACAGGAATAAATTAAAGCAAACGATTGCACCCTTCTTTTAATTTACCGTCAGGTATGTCAAAGTTTTAGCCAATACTTTCATACTTTAACCATTACATTCATGCTTGTTTGTTGAAACTACAGTAAATGCTAAGTAATATTTTTTTCCTAAATGGAAAAAATCTAACCCTTCCACTAGAGAAGGTTTAACAAGGAATCAACACAGTTTTAATAGTAATCATAAGAATATTTCATCTTTGGTAACTCATATGCAATTTATATGTACAGAATTAACAAACTGTTGAATGAAGACTTTTGAATAAATATGGAAAGCAGAAACTACGGTATTGGATTATAACAGAAACAATAACAGTAACAGAACACAAATTTTTAAATCTGGAACATTTTAATTGTTTATAGGCTGTAAAATTCAAAGCGACGTGCTAAGAACAAAATATATCAAAAGCGAGCCACCTATATCCAACAGAATTTTTAAAAAGAGAATCTTATATGCCAATCATTTACGAATGCTTCTGAAAGAATTTTCCTAAGATGTATTTATTGACAAAGCAAAGTATGCAAATGAAGTTTAAATATTGTGGGCACCAGAAAGAAATTTGTAGAAATTTGCTAAGAATTGACCGGACTGTCAAGTTTCTAAATGAGCGGGCTCTAGAAAATATTATTGTTACAAAAATAGCAGAAACAGATTGACGGATTATTTTTCCGAGACATATTATATTAGTTAATTAGTTAATAAGACTATTTCAGTTAACGAAATGTATGTGAATGTACTCGTACTTAAGATCCTCATGCGTAATAAAGACGCATCGTTTGCTTAATTTAGGTTGCATATATTCGGTGGGCGTTTTTCAAGTGATTTTCAAGATTACTTGTTCCAAAAACACGTTGATCTACATATATAATTAGTTATTATTTAGATTATTACATGTTATTGGTTTTTATTCCATTACTTTCGGCCACATCATTCTCATTTATGTAAATTAAAGTGCATTTTAATTGAAGCAAGAAAAGTCGTTGAAGGTACTCACAATGCTAATGGAGAAGAGGAGTGATCCCAGGAGTCTAACGCTTTTCCCGAACCTTAGCTCCAGGTACTGTTCAAGGAAAAGAGATGAAAATTAGCTTAATTTGTAGAAACGTTTTCAATTTTGATGTAAAGCATTATGGTTAAATGCTATAAACAAAAATCCTCTTCTCAAATATTAGTTACGAAAATGAAATAAATATGTTCACAGTTATTTATGAAATAAATATGTTTGCTGTTCTGTTTATTTTAATTTATAATGGGATATGTATAATATATCGTAAATTAACATAAAAATTTAATGACACTATGAATTTCGATACTTTTTAATATTAAGATAACCTTCAATACAGTTTTTTCGTTTTAATTTTTATACAAAACATTCCTTTCCTGTCTGTCAACCATCATATTTTGCAATAAACTATTGAAATTACAATTTACAACTTGTAGACATAATTACAGCGATTATATCAGAATGGAATAATTATATAATATCTTAAAAATAAAAACAAAGTACTCTGGTTTGCAATCATAAAGAGTCGTAATTCCACATTCATTTTACTTGTCATGAGAAACAATTGGAAGAAAGCTTTCTAACTATCGACAAAATATGACAATTCTTAAGCTATGTATGGTGATATCTCAAAACTATACGAATATATGTTTTAAATAACCTTAAATTTATCAATATATTACAAAACAAATGCAGACATGTTTGTTCGCATATCTTTAACTATTTTCTAGACATTTTTATCCGAGACGGAGGTTCTAAACACGACCCTTATAATTTTATTACTGTGTGTACATCGATTACACCGAAACTACGCTATCGATTTGCGTTAATCTGTTCTAAGTTAAAATTAAATAGGTTAGGCTGAAAATAGAATCAAACATACAGGTAGAAAATTCAGGTATGATTTAAATGCAGAGATAAACAATGAATACTGATTATATAAGCTTATATTTGAGATATCGCTTGATAGAATCTGTAGCTGTATATAAAACTCAGCAAGTGTATGTGTATATGTGTATTTTCGTTCCTGCATCACTTCTGAATGGCAGGGGCAAATTTCATGAAACTTGGTACAAATATTGGATTATTAAAAATACTGTAGGAGTAAATCAACCACAAATGGTATGTTGCTGGCGGGTGGTTTAAACATACACTGATGAGCCAAAACGTTATGCCACCTACCTAATAGAGTATTGGTCTACCTTTTTAACACAATGCAGCAGTGATTCGGCATGGCAGGGATTCTATAAGTCCTTGGTAGCTTTAAGAGGGTATATTTACGGACAGATAAAGCAATTCCCTTAAATTACGGGACGGTGGTTTTTAGGCGCACATCAGTTGCCCGATAGCGTCCTACATGCGTTCTATCGGGTTGAGATCTGACTAATTTAGCGACCAATACATCAAAGTGAGTACTATCATGCTGCTCAAACCACAGTGGCTTTGTGACATGGACAGTTATCCCACTGAGATGCCATCGCCGTCGTGGAAGATTGTAACTTGAGAGGATAGAGGTACTCCACAGCTATCATAGTGCCTTCAATCACTACCGCAGTTCTCATGGAAGCCCCTGTGTAATACTGCCATCACTGATCTGAGTCCGTTGTGCAGTATAGTTTCGAACAGCCGTTTACCTGGAAGTTGGCATATCCGGACAAGACCATCGACCTGGTGCAACAAGAAACATGATTCAATTGACCAGGTGCCACGGTTCGATCGATCCACTGTCCAATCTCGTTGATATCAGGCCAACTGCAATCGGAATTGACAAAAGTACTGTAGTTGGGTCAACAGGAGAACACCTGAGGGTCGTCTATTGCGGAGACCCATATTAAACATTGTGTTCTGAATGGTGTTCTCGCTCCACCAGCATTGTCAGATCTGCCACTGATCGCACCCTATCCAGCTTTGCAGAGCGAGCAAGCCTTCCTCCACCACATTCTGTGACGATGCATCAACGTCCACCACCTTGTCGCTTACTCGTGATTACGTCCTTCAACAACCATCCATAGATGATCACTATAGTATCACGCAAACAGCCAACCAGCCTCAGAGTTTCCTGGATGCTCAGATCCAGAACCGGGCTATAACAATATGCTCTTTGTCAAATATCAGTGGATTTCCCTATATACGACATGTATCGTCACTTGAATGACTCCCGAGGCTTTCCTGTTCCGCTTATGTACTTTTCTTACTGCATGACGTACCCGAAACGTCTCCAGACAGCATCAATCTAGTAATTGGTCATAATGTTTTGACTTATCAGTGTGTAAAACAAATGAGCTGATTAACGAGAAATTTGATTCGCATGTTTGAACCTGTGAAGTTAAAAATATAGTTGGGTTAAACCGTCTTTAATCAACCTCTCAGGATGATAACAACCCCAAAACCACGTAAACCTCGCAGTGCCAGTTAATTTGCTAGTATTTCAAAAATACAATAACGGCAGAACAGATGTAGCATATTAGAAGGATAGTGGAGTTCCGTTAATAATGTGAGTACAAAAGAGACTCCCTACCGTGTGAATAACACTATTTAAGCACGATTAATGTAAGATCTACTGCAGCATTCGCTCTATACTCAGCGATGATTGAATTTTTAAGGGCGAATGACGTGTTGTTCACTTCTGACAGCGATTGCATTGCTCCGCTATTAGTATTATACGAGTTAAAAAGTGTAAAATCTATCATGTCAGAATAATGCAATTTAGAGACGAGTTACGTGGCAGCTTAATAGTATGTCACTAAGTCGATAAGCCTGTATTTCATTATTTACAGTGAATTGTGAAATTTAAACTTCTTAAAACTTATTCCAAAACAGCAGTGTCTTTTATGGGGCGTGCTTACTTACTTCATAGGCAGAGGTAAGCCGTAAATCGTGGAAGATTGGCAGATAGAAGACGGCGAAGATGAATCCCGCCATTATAACGGAAACGAAGACGTACGAGTACTGAATACCGTATAAGTAGGCCTCCGTGGACATGCCGAGCAGTGTGATCCCGGAGACGAAGCTGTTGACACGAGCAGAACAGTGGTTAAAACACCTGAGGGGTTAGTTCGATTACTGAAAGACATATCATCTGCAACAAGCAAAAACTAATTACTATCCCGCACGTAAAATATTTGACAGTAAAGATAGAAATATAACTACAGTGATTACCACTCCATAACAAGTATCCAACAGTGATGTGACACTGATATACAAAGATTATTAAGCGAGTTGTTTGTTCGTTCGCAAACTTCATTTTCACACATTGTTTTTCAAAGAAGCCATTCGTGCCGGATCTAGGGTGGGAAGGGTTCAATCCAGGGGGTAGCAACTCAAGATGGCGGCAAATCCAGGGAGCGGAAAATCCAAGGGGCAGCACCTCCAGTGTGAGGCAACTCCAGTGTGAGGCAACTCCAGGGGGCGGCCACTCCAAGGTAGTGTAAATTCAAGGGGGGTGGAAACTCCAGGGGAGGCACACCACGGGGGCGGCAACTACAGGCGGCGGCAACTCCAGGGGGCGATAGCTCCAGGAGACGGTGACTCCAGGGGGCGGCAACTCCAGGGTGAGCGGTAACACGAGAGGGAAGCAACTACAGCAGAGCGGCAACTCAGGGGGCAGCAACTCCAGGATGGGTGGCAAATCCAGGAGGCGGCAACTACAGGGGGCGGCAACTCCATGGTGGGCGGCAACTCCAGGGGACGGCAACTACAGGGGGCGGCAACTCCAGGGTGGGCGGAAGCTCCAGGGGGCGGCAACTTCAGGGGACGGCAACACCAGGAGGTGGCATAATCGCGTTGAATTGCGTGGAAATTTATTTCGTGGCGATTTTTTTTTTTTAGTTTATAGCGGCGGCGAGAATTGGTACGGTATCTATGGGAGCGGTGAAGTAATGTTCAAAGAGGCGACAATCTCACAGTTTTTGCCCCGGTTCGGAAAATTCCTAGATCCACCATTGCAGTCTTCCAGTGCTTGTACTCTGTTCGTCAATTATGACACTTTTTAAAACAGTCAGAGAAATTTTATCGATGACCGAATGTCAAATGAATATGTTTGTATCAGTGACTATCAGTGACGATTCGTTCGTCTGAAGTGGACTTATCATTTGACTGCTGACTATTTGAAGGGCAGGCATGGATAAGCCTTCCTTTCCTCTTCATGTTTAAAACACTTAACACTTGATCGAGAGTTTCTCAACCTGAGGTCCGCAGACCACTGGAGGTGGTCCCCAGGAAGAATACTTAAAATTTAGATCCTGGTTCAAACTGTATAAGGTTATAAGCGAGTATAAAGAATACACACAACTTTTTAAAAACCAAGAATATTTCGATCACCAGAAAAAAATCATACATTTCCTTGATATGATAATAGGATAGCACTGTTCCTTCAGTAGTCAGCCGGCCGTTCGTTTAAGGATTATGTTAATGACTATTTTTTGAGGTTGTTGTAGCAGGTGTGAGGTTTCGCGGAATGTGGTAGAGGTGGTAACATAAGACTGGTGAAGTAACCAATGACAAAGTTGTCAGATATTGTTACTTTTATTTTGTGAATGTAGATAAGTGGTATAGTGTAGCATCCAGACTTCAGTAACATTTTCGTTCATTTGGTTATTAAAAATTAAGAGTCTGGTCAATAAGCAGATGCTTGGCTGTCTACAGCGATATAATATATTATATTAAATTTTGACACTTCTCTCAATAATTTCTGCTTTATAACGTTACTCTGTTGTGACTACAGTTCGACTAACTACTGCCGTACGAGTATCTGGAAGCACAGTCCCCTCTTTCTTCTATCTGTGTTTAATACCTCTATTTACGCACTTGAGAATCAACCACTTACGCTGTTCAAAAGTCAGTGTCAAAGGATTGGGGAAGCGAGTCTTCACCCAATGACGTTGGAACTGTCGACAGAATAGGACTCTGAAAATGCAGAAGAGGAGGTTAAGACCAATCTGTCCACAAGGTTATTGGAAATAGGATCCACGTACTCTTCCAGCAGGGATTGGTGAATTAAATATACATTAATATTTTAGTAGTTTAGCTGGTTCTGACAGATAGCTCCAAAACTTACCCGGCGATTAGCGACATGGAGATGGGGAAGATGCTCATGGACCGTCCACCGACCAGGTAGTCGTCCGCACTGACCGCTGCTGGAGCGCAGAACCCGTAGTAGACTCCGATGAGGGCGCTCATCACAAGCATCAGTGCAAAAACCACATAGTCTGCTGGGTGGAACAGCTGCACCAGCGGACCCGTCGAGTTGGACACCGCAGCTTCCATGGCTACTCGAGAGTCTCAAGGCGGATTTGAGTTTCTTTTTGGACGGTTTTTAGTCGAGTTTAGTAAGGCAATGTGTAACCCAAACAGGACGTAATCTGGTTTTACTTTTTATGGTAATATATTTATTTATGTAACACGGATCTGTCAGTATGTGAGAGAATTTTCCAGGGTACCAACAGAGGTATGAAACTTTTTCTTTGCCACTGTTCTCAGTGATTGACGGAGATGGGTTTCGTCAAAAGGTGTATAACTGAAGTGGTTTTTACCTTTGTTTAAAAACGTACAGAAACTTACGTTCTTTATCTAGCTATAATAACAGTTAACAGTTATTATTGTGAGGAGACAAGTATTATCACTTCCTTTTGGTTTATAATTCTTTCTATCGATTTTAATACCACTTAGTTACTGCACAGTATTACGATAAATCTTTATTCAAAACCGAGTAAACGGAAATTGATCCTCATTAGCTTTCAGATCTTTTTCTCTTCTCGGATATCTTGATTGTTGATACAGCGTCCACAGGTGTGAAGTAGCCTGAGTGTGAATTTGGACAACGGTCAGGTCGTTTACTCTCCAACCAACCATCCGTTTATTCTGCAGACTGAGGTTACAGCAAGCTTTTCAGATTAATATTTTTTTTCCGACGTCAGTTAAGTATCCCCGACACTATATTTTTTCCTTGATGATTGATGTGAGTTGCGTGACCTATTGTTTTGTTGGTTTGGACCTGCAATAAAACAAAAATACAATAATTATTTAATGTTTCAATGTGGAGGCAGCTGAATTTTGTTCTTACTAATAATGTCCTGAAAATAAACTTAATTGTAAATAATTACGTAGTATATGCTCTTCTTAAACAACGTTTCCTGCTGACACTTTTTGTATATTGAATATGGTTTCTTTAATCTTATCATACATGCTTCTTTAATCAACAGTACAACTGCGTCAATCAGTAAGTTATTATAGTATGTGAGATCGATTAAAGCCTTAAATTTCAACGACGTTGTAGTAAAACTTTTTCGAAGTTACCAAAGTGACACAATCCGTCATTGCTAAATGAACAAGAGGGATTCTGAATAGCTTCATAACCGCATCAGTCTTATACCCACACTGATAAATGTACAGCTGTGGTTCATATACTGGTAATGAGTAGTGGAAAGATGTTGGTGGAAGAATTAAGAGAGATTCATGAAAGGGGAAATAATACCAAGAACACAAGCTGGAACTCGATTTCAGGCAAAAGGATGTGGAAAAAAAATTATTTCGTGGGTAAGGGAGTCAGAGATTGGAATAAATTATAAAAAGAAATGATAAATAATTTACCAAAAAAGCTGAAAGAATTTAAAGTTAAATTTCGTAAAGGGCAAAAGTAGACGGGTCCAGGAAATGAGGAAATTGGGTATGTAGGGAAATTTCCATCGGAGCGTGCGCTCCATTGTAATTAAATTAAGTTAAATTATAAATTTGATATTTACTCTAAACCGGTTATTTGAAGACCGACTCACCTGTTTAGAATGATCACCGAGGAACCTTCGTGACTGAAAAGCGATTGGAATGTTTAATGAAACATCGACCCTACTTTCCTTCCAGTAGTCTATATGAGAAGTGAAAGAGAACTTTGATTTCTTCAGTTCCAGCCTAGATGTTCGGGACTGAGTGGGAATAGACTTTGTTTTCTTTCACAAACACGACTATTGTTTGAACGTCATAAGATGGCCACTGTGGTCACACATTCCTGTTTCAATGCATTAGTAACCCTTTACTACGTTCAGAACAATGCATAAGTTGTTCAAATTTTGAGTTATTCCATTTTCAGAAACTGGTTTTCCGTGAAGCTTGGTTGCACGTACACAAGACGCGCGTTCTCGATGATGCGTCCTGAGAGAGATTTAATTGTTCTGTGCGTCACGGCTCGTCTACGTCGAAGTCATCAGAGGCGGGAAATAATTGGGGACAAGGAACGGGAAGGAATTCGACTATCGCCTTTTGAAGGAACATCTTGGCACTCGTCTGGAGTAGAAGAAACCATGGAAAGTAAATTATTGAATCGTGGTTGTATTGCTGGGACGCAAATAACCAAATCTTTTTTTATTGTAACGTATTTCTCTTCTGAGTTTTTATGTTTTACATTGAAGAGAACGTTAGTTCACGTAGGTATGAATCGGCAAATGGCACTAAAAATTTTAAAGTTGCCTTTCCCAGCAAGCTCTTCTTTTCTCTTCTTCCAGAAGATATCAGTAGTTTGCGAATTAAATTCCAGTTTAAGCAAGCCGTCAGCAGTTAAATCTATAAGATTTTCTTTCATCTTCATAGTCAAATCAGCCAACTGTTCTGACTCATCCAAAAAAAAAAATTGTGTCCATGTATGCCATTATTTAGTTTCAAAGTAGCTAAAGTTTCAATAGAAAGAAAGAAAATTAAATAAGTCCTTTTTGAAATCTGACGATTTAACTACGGAAAATGGGGGTTCGCCAAAACTTTTTACCTTTAAAGGGGTCACGAATTCAAAAAGGTTAAAATCGCTGGTGTATCAGATAGGAATGATGATTAAGAATAATCAGCGTGTTGCGAAAATTACAGCGTATTGCCGCACGCTCGCCGATATTTACTGGTGTAATATAACGTTTCTGAATGCCGTTGGTGGTTCCGTGCTCGAAAGGAAACAGACCAATATTGCTATCGCTCCGCTGGCTGTGTATCTGATAAAAATCTCTTAAGTTATAAACAGATTACGTTGCAGTCTAAGGTCCGCGCTCGCTAGGGCGCGCCGCATCGCATCGCATCGGGTCGCATCGCATTGAGCGAAAATGCTGCAACGCACATCTAGACGCAGCGAGTCGCATTTCTTTCGTCACCGCCTTCAGTTCTCGACTATTATTCAGCCGCTTCTGCACTACAAATGGACACATCAGACAAAGGGCTCTTATTTTTATATATTCATTGATAAAAATTAAGCAGAAAAGGGAATGGGTTTAATGTGAAGAGGAATTTTCCGCATTTCTTAGGCACATGATATGGCAAACATGTTACAAAAGTTCTACAGAATTGCGGTTCTCTTTATTTTTAATGCAGAAAAATGAATGTTTTTCATTGTTTTAATAGCCCTTGCAGTTGCAGTTGTATTTTGGTCGCAGGAGGATTGGAAAAAAAATTAAGATGGCAAAACATTTAGCTACAACAATTTAGGTGAGGCAATGGCTGCAGGAAAACTGAATTTTCACGTTGACAAGTGAGATAAAATGCAGTATGTAATAGTAGTAAATGAAGCTTTTCCCCTTTCGAGATGAGGCCTATTTCAGAATATTAGATAAAATGAAATGAAGAGAAACGAACTTTCAATTACAGACTCAATAAACTATGGAGGGTGATCGATAACTGCTTTGGTGTTATAGGTAGATGGTTTCAAATCTGTGAAAGAAGAATGTCGGTGTTACCTAATAAGATAAATAAAGTAATACTAGCCACGTGCTGCATTCACAACCTTTTTATTAACGATATTTGAATTGGGTTGCATAAGGTAAGAACGAAAATGACAACATAGAAATTTCAATACTTGACTTACACAAGTTTCTAGGTTACATCAGAAATCATTAAGATTTGGAATAATTTCACAAAATATTTTTAAACAATTAGGTTAGTTGGTAACACGAAGCTTTAGAAGCGGCATTCGAAGAAAGTGATACAAAATTATAATAAAATAAACAAAAAATACGAAACATGACATTATACCTGGTTGTCTTAACTACTTTCCTATTTCCTCCCAATTTTTTTTTTTTTTGTTATTATATTTTGCGTCTTGTAAATTATAAAACTCTTTGAATGTCATTACTAATGAGATGCAGTGCTCTTTATCCATTACGTTTGAATAGTTTAAGTTAAAACATAGAAGCAAAGAACAAGTGAGCATGAGCTAGAAATATTAAAATTTTTAATCTTTATTAAATTTCGTAAAGTAATTAAATTTTCAGATTGTAATTACTTATATTTTTTTTTTTCAGAAATCATCCACCATCCTGCGTGCAAATTTGCAGCTAATTTTGTTGAAGTAATGTAGTTAATTCACAGAAATAGGAACACACAAGTTACAAAAGTCAGTCACTGCTGATGGAGCTCCTATCGCAAACCTGGTCGCAACTGAGCGCATCGAGGCGCACAGGCGGAAAAATACGCCTGGCCAAGTGATCCGGCAATGCGACGCGACGCGGCCCGCCCCGCCCCGACTCGACCCGCCTCTGGTGTGCGTTACCCCATTAGAATCAATGTAAGCGATTGCAGACGCATTTCTGCGATGCGATGCGACTCGATGCGGCCCGCCGTAGTGAGCGCGGACCTTTAAGGTTCGCGCTCACTACGGCGAGCCGCATCGCGTCGCATCGCATCGCAGAAATGCGTCTGCAATCGCTTACACTAGTTCTAATGGGGTAACGCACACCACAGGCGGGTCGAGTCGGGGCGGGGCGAGGCGGGCCGCATCGCGTCGCATTGCCGGATCACTTGGCCAGGCGTATTTTTCCGCCTGTGCGCCTCGATGCGCTCAGTTGCGACCAGGTTTGCGATAGGAGCTCCAACAGCACTGACTGAGTTTTGTAACATGTGTCTACCTATTTCTGTGAACTAACTCCATTACTTCAACAAAATTGGCTGCAAATTTGCACGCAGGATGGTGAATGATTTTTGAAAAAAATATAAGTAATTGCAATCTGAAAATTTAATTACTTTATGAACTTTAATGAAGATGAAAAAATTATAAAATTTCAAGCTCATGCTCACTTGTTCTTTGCTTGTATGTTTTAACTTAAACTATTCAAACGTAATGGATCAGTAATGACTTTCAAAGAGTTTTATGATTTACAAGCTGCAAAATATAACAACAACAAAAAATTTTTTTTTGCAAGAAATAGGAAACTAGTCAAAACAACCAGGTATAATGTCATGTTTCGTATTTTATTTTTTGTTTATTTTACGTGTGTATTATAATTTTCTATCACTTTCTTTGAATCCCGCTTGTAAAGCTTCCTGTTACCAATTAACCTAATTGTTTAAAAATATTTTGTGAAATTATTCCAAATCTTAATGATTTCTGATGTAACCTAGAAACCTATGTAAGTCAATTTTGAAATTTCTTTGTTGTCACTATCGTTCTTATCTTCTGCAACCCAATTAAGATATCGTTAATCAAAAGGTTATGAATTCAGCACGTGGTCAGTATTATTTTATTTATCTTATTAGGTAACACCGACATTCTTCTTTATAGATTTTGAAACCTTCTACCTATAACACCAAAGCAGTTACCGATCACCCTCCATAGTTTGTTAAGCCTGTAATTGAAGGTTTGTTTCTCTTCATTTCATTTTATCTGATATTCTGGAATAGGCCTCATATCGAAAGTGGAAAAGCCTCATCCACTACTATTACATACTGCATTTTATCTCAGTTGTCAACGTGCAAATTCAGTTTTCCTGCAGCCATTGCCTCACCTAAATTGTTGCAGCTAAATGTTTTGCCATCTTAATTTTTTTCCCAATCCTCCGACGTCCAAAATATCAAAACGGTATTCAGAAACTGCAAGGGCTGGTAAAACCATGAAAAACATTCATTTTTCTGAATTAAAAATAAAGAGAACTGTTAGAACTTGTTTGCCATCTAATGAGCCTAAGAAATGCGGAAAATTCCTTCTTAAATTAAACCCATTGCCTATTCTGCTTAATTTTTTTCTTCTTCAATGAATATATAAAAATAAGAGCCCTCTGTCTGATGTGCCCATTTGCAGTGCAGAAGCGGCTGCATAATCGTCGAGAATCGAAGGTGGCGACAATAAAAGAAATGCGACTTGCTGCGTCCAGATATGCGTTGCAGCATTTTCGCTCAATGTGATGCGACCTTTAAGGTACGCGCACACTAGAGCGGGCCGCAGAAATGCGTCAGCAATCGCTTACACTGATTCCAATGGGGTAACGCACACCACAGGCGGGTCTAGTCGGGGCGGGGCGGGCCGCATCGCGTCGCACGGCCGGATCGCTTGGCCAGGCGTATTTTTCCGCCTGTGCGCCTCGATGCGCTCAGTCAACGTGGAGATGTTTTAGATATAGCTATTATGAGGGATATGCCTGCCACACCCACTGCCAGGGCTCTCAATCGCCTATCTTCTGATCACAAGCCGGTGATTCTTGAAGTACCCAGCCTAGCAACCGCAGAATATGAAGAAACTAGAAGGGATTACCGCAGTATAAACTGGCCGAACTTAAGATCACATCTTATAGATAAAGTGACACAACTAGCAGACGCGGAAGATCTGGAAACAGACCTCCAACAACTCACAAGATGCATCAAAAAGGTTGCGGATGAATCAGCCCCCATTAGAAAGGGCAGTAAGCGTCAGAAAGGGCTACCGGCCGACATTCTCGCAATTATTGCAGAAAAAAACAGAGTCTCGCGGATATGGCATGAAACCAGACGACCTGAAGACAGGCGAAGTCTCAACAGACTAATTAGATAAATTAAAGCCCGTATCATTGCACACAGAAATAAGGAATGGGAAGCAAGAGTTTTGACGCTCAAAGTTGAGGACAATACGGCCTGGAGGGAAACTAAAAGGTTGCTGAAGAAGAGATCGCAAATACCACCTCTGCAAACTGAAAATAGTGTACTATGTAAACCAATTGAAAAAGCGGAAGCTCTAGCTGATGCTTTTGAAGCAAACTTTCAACCCATCAATGAACCACTAGATGAGCAGCACATCAGACTAGTCAAACGCCGCCTTCGCCGTTACCTCCGGGATGGAGGAGACAATGATGAAATTGCACCATTTACACGACTGGAGTTTCTGGAAGTAGTGTCCAACTTGCCTCCAGACAAAACACCGGGGGAAGATGGCATTACCAACAGAATTATTAAAAATCTACCACCTGCTGTTGTAGATAAATTGGTTAGTAAGTTTAATAGAATAATTGAAAGTGGCATCTACCCAACTGCATGGAAACACGCAATTATCATACCAGTTCCTAAGCCAGGGAAAGACCCAAATTCTCCTCAAAATTACAGACCTATTACCCTCCTGACAGCAATCAGCAAAATTTTTGAACGCCTCCTTCTCAAACGGCTACAAGCTCACATTGAGGAGGGTAACATGATACCCGATGTGCAACATGGCTTTAGAACTAACCATTCAACTGTTCATCAACTAATGCGACTAGTGGAAACGGCAACTGGTGCATTTAACTATCGGGATCACTGTGGGGTGGTACTCCTAGATGTGGCCAAAGCCTTTGATTCGGTCTGGCACGAGGGATTGCTCTACAAAATGGCAACCCTTGGCGTGCCTGGCAGATTCTTAAAGATCATTAGTAGCTACCTCCAACAAAGAACATTTGTAGTAAAGGTAGAAAATATCACATCCACACGTAGAACAATACGTGCTGGGGTACCACAGGGCAGTGTACTGGGCCCAGTACTATATACTCTCTATACAGCTGATCTGCCCATGCAACAAGGCACTGAAACTGCCCTTTACGCTGATGACACAGCAGTATTTGCCACTTCACGCAGCCCTGAATTGATTGGCCGGAGGCTTAGGGCTGCACTGGAGCAGATTGAAGAGTGGGCGACAAAATGGAGAATCCGCATCAATGCGTCCAAAAGCCAGGCCATCTGGTTAACAAAAAGAAGGATGCCACCTCGACCCAGACTGGAACTTTTCGATGAAAAAATCCCTTGGGTGAATACAGCCAGGTATCTAGGCGTCACTCTAGATACTAAGCTAACCTGGAAGGCTCATGTTGAAGATATTGGAAAAAGGGTACAGCGACGATTGGGTGAATTATATCCAGTCCTTAATCACACCAGCAGTAGAACTGGCATCCAATTATATAAGTCACTTGTGAGACCACTGATGGAATACGCTTCCCCAATTTGGGCATACGCAGCTGCAACACATTTGGACACTCTGCAAAAACTACAAAATAAGGCGCTGAAAAGAGCTCTTCACTTACCAATAATGTTCCCGACTAAACAACTCCACCAGGTAGCAGACATCGAAATGCTCAAAGACAGATACCGAAAGTTGGCAATCGTTTTCTACAATAAAGCTGAAACGAACATTCTAATCCGACAATAAATTCACTCGCCCACTATGAAGTAAATCTAGGACCTCACAAAAGACCACTTAACTTACTTCAAGAGAGAGCTAAGAATTCAAAAATATAACACTAAACCAAGGACAAATTTAAATGAGCCTACAGCAAATGAAGAATAAAAACAGAGAAACTCATTAATCAAAACACCCTACGCGAAAATGAAGGAAATGCCAAACAGGCAAAAACTTCAATCAAGAATTCTGCAGCTCAAGGGTTGTAGAAGAAAGTTGGCTCTATGGTGGATGCGCTCAGTCGCGATCAGGTTTGCGATAGGAGCTCCTACAGCACTGACTTAGTTCTGTAACTTGTGTGTTCCAATTTCTGTGAACTAACTGCATTTTTTTTTAACAAAATTGGCTGCAAATTTGCACGCAGGATGGTGGATGATTTTGAAAAAATAGGGAACTACTTAATACAACCATATATAATGTCTTGTTTCGTATTTTATTTTTTTGTTTATTTTACGTGTGTATTATAATGTACTATCTCTTTCTTTGACTCCCGCTCGTACAGCTTCGTGCTAACAATTAACCTAATTGTTTAAAAATATTTTGTGAAATTATTCCAAATCTTAATGATTTCTGATGTAGCCTAGAAACCTTTGTAAGCCAAATATTAAAAGTTTTTTGTTGTCATTATCGTTCATACCTTCTGCAACCCAACTCAAATATCGTTAATCAAAAGGTTATGAATGCAGCACGTGGCTAGTATTAATTTATTTATCTTATTAGATAACATCGACATTCCTCTTTCATACATTTGAAACCTTCTAACTATAACACCAAAGCCATTTTCGATCACCCTCCATAGTTTATTGAGCCTGTAATTGAAAGGTTGTTTCTCTTCATTTCCTTTTATCTGATGTCCTGGAATAGGCCTCATCTTGAAAGGGGAAAACTGCAAGGGCTAGTAAAACCATGAAAAACATTCATTTTTCTGCATTAAAAATAAAGAGAACCACAATTCGGTAGAACTGTTATAACATGTTTGCCATCCAATGTGCCTAAGAAATGAGGAAAATTTCTTTTTAAATTAAACCCATTGCCTTTTCTGCTTAATTTTCTTCTTCTTCAATGAATATCAACAAAAAAAAGTCCTTTGATGTGTCCATTTGCAGTGCAGAAGCGGCTGAATAATCGTCGAGAACCGAAGGCGGCGACAATAAAAGAAATGCGACTCGCTGCGTCCAGATGTGCGTTGCAGCATTTTCGCTCAATGCGATGGGACGCGGCGCGGCCCGCCTTAGTGTGCGCGTACCTTTAAACTCTGCAACGATTTTGATTGCGCTCACCCAAAACAGAATATTTACATTCAAAATTTTGTAATATTACCCCATTCAAATAAATAGTGTAGAAAGTTTTTTTCTGCCCTAGCGTGCGAGTTGTGGTCGTTTGGGAGAGTTCGTAAACTACATGGGTCGGTATAAAAAAGGGGGAGTTTGGGTAGTAAGCTGCACTGAGCTACGTGAGTGAGAGGAAAAGGGGGGGGGGGGCGGTGTTCCGAGCCAAGGTACACAGTCTATCATTCATATTATTTGCCACACTTAAAATAAGGTACAGAATGCACAACAGCATGTGTATATTTCTTTCCGTCATTTAATTATCTCCGTAGATATTCTATATACTGACTGTGCCGCACCTCGCCTCAAATTCACTCACGGATGTTACCCGGGATTTTCAAAGGCAGTGCCAGATCGTATTGTTTTGATGGTTTTAACTAAAGCTGTTATGATTAGTATCACTCGCGTGTAATGTCACCAATTGTTGACAAAATAATTCTAATTTTGGTCTGTCAAGTAAATTACAGTCCAATTTTAATTATAGTGCATGCTGAAATGTTATTTCAAGTTCTATGAGGCTTATGGAAAATGTTTTTCTAACGAGTTTTCACAATCCAATGAGTTATAGAAATTTTTAATGAAGATAAGAATCATTTTCTGGTAATGCAGAAAGAAAGGTTGCAGAACTGCAGCAAAAGAAAACAAAAAAATGCTGCTCCTCTTAGTATTTTAACGCCGCAAGTATAGTTTGTTCTATTTTATCGATTAACGAACAATGATGAATGAGATAGGCAGAGTGTTTCTGTAAGAAAAGGATCCCTGACTGTACCTGAGAAAGTTTTTTTTTCCAATAACTGATCATTTGCAGGAGTGGCTAGTATCAACATTTCATTCAGAATATTTATAATTATAGAAAAGTGCATAACGCAAATTTCAGTTGTGTTCATATATACGTGCAATAATATTACCGATAGTCTGTCCAGAGAAAACAGTACAAAATGTCTTCTGAAGTTAATAAGGAAGAGAAGCTACGTGCCACACGAGGAGGAGGTAGGGGTGGGGGGGGGGATGTGTGGGCGAATGGAAGGGTTCAAGAGAGGCTGAAAAAGAAGACGTTGCTTATGGACGTTCCATTTATAATTCGTCTATTGGGGAACTAACATATTTTTTCAATTTTTCCATTGGAATAAAGACGTGAGATGCCATCAAAATCTTCAGTTTTACACCATTTTATTCCCTAGATCTATATCAAAATTATTTTTGTCGTAACTTGAAATTTTTCTCTGATATTAATAATATCATAGGGGAGAGTGGGGAAGAATGGGACAATTTGTGTTTGAGATTTTTTTCATGGAGTTGTGGTAACATTGGAAGTATATGAACTATGTATGTATATATAACATGTAACTGGCTATATACTGAATAACTATTTTTTTTCAAAATTCGCAATAACAGCAAGGGAATCTTTGATTTTCTAAGAAAAGTAACATTGTCCCATTCTCCTTAGTACTGGAGGAATGGGACAATGTGCAGGAGGAATGGGACACTAACTTTAAAAAAAAAAAAAAAAATGACCAACAATGTTACTCTTGGACTAGTTAAACATGAAAAAGTTAATTTAAGCCACTGAAAAAATTATGATCTCACAGAAAAAAAATGGTGCATAGAAATTTTTTTTATCAGAGTGTAGGGAATTCAACACTTAAATTGATTCTGAAACGAAAAATCTTGCCGTTTCGTTTAGTTCCACCAATGACTGAAACAGGCATCTTCAAAATGATATCATTTTTTCTTGTGATACCCATATCTTCAACATTAGGATAAACAAATGGCATTGACTTGTCCCATTCCACCTGCAGACCATTGTCCCGAACCTCCTGCAAGGAACCATTTTGAAATTTACATGCATGAAAGACAAATAAAGCATAACTGTTTGGTGTTAAGTAATCTTCAAAATATATGTTATGCCCATATGCTAATGCATTATGACCTCCTCTGTTCTCTTAAAAATATGAAAAAATTCATACACCTCACAAAACTTACTTTTTATGATGAGAAACACCTTTTTTTAACAAAAAATTCGGAGTACACGAATTTCAGTGTTGTAACTCCATTGGCTAATGAGGCGCTGTTAGTGCCATGTATGATGAACATTTGAGGTTAACAGAGGCGGTAGGTTTGAAAATATCACAGGTGTCCCATTCCTCCTGTGTCCCATTCCTCCCCACTTTCCCTTATACTTAAACAAAAATGCAGTTTGAAAATCGCGGATAAAACGACGTTTAATGTACGTTTTTTACTATATATTGATACTATTTCTTTGAAAGTACTCTTCATTCATCTGACTGGTACTCTCTATAATTAATTTGATTGGAATTGAACACTGTATTAATGGTGTGAGCGGCTATGAATCACGCATTGTGGAGCAAGCCAGTACGAGTGGAATTCGGAAGGACATGAGTTCAAATCCCCCTCCCACCGACCCAATTTCAGTTTTCCTTTGTCTCCTAAAATCACTCCAAGCAAATCCGGAATGGTTCTTTCAAGAAACCACGCCCCATTTCCTTATCGTTTTTTGTTCCTAGTCCTCTCCCGCTTCCATGTCGACTACACTTAAAACCAGAAATAAAGAAAAAAGATTACATTACCTGACACTATGTCAAGCGTAGATCTCTCCGCCAAACGACTGCGACATTCATATCTGTAAATATCATTAGAGTGCAGAGTCATAACTAAGCAAGTTTCGACTGGCACTTTTCCGGTATGAATATATCGCTCACGTTGCAAGCCTTGGAAATACATCTGCGAAATACTGATTGCTATGTTTCCCTCTCGTTCAAAGTGTTGTAGTGCTGGACGATGGGGTCTACATTTCTACGTTGCTCTAATATCAGAAATATTACACTTCATGGGTCATACAGTGGTGGAAACATGGAAACGGTAGCCACTGCTGAAAGATTTTTGTGTTACCTACACCACTAATCTCACTCAGATTGGTTTGGTGGTTTAACTTGATTGCTGCTGAGACACTTATTCCCAACCGTATACTATTTCTGCATTTTGACTTACCTTCAGATGAAATTAGGAAATGTATTCTATCTATTAACATTCGTTTAGCGAAGATCAGGTAATACTCCCTTCACACTGACCAACTGCAGTCAACTGGACGCTCTGCGTCTTATTTCACTCATATGTGTTTTTACAGATATAACTGGAATACTGTTTACTCACTCTTTGAAACCGTACGGGGTTTTCGTATTTCTGTTTTATTTTATGACGAATGTAAACTGATTTTCATTATTTTCGATTTCAAGCTCGTACTTATACAACGTCGACATTATTACTCGGCACTAATCCTTTGTGGACTAAATAGACAGATTTTGAAAAAATCTGTAGAGTGAAGGCTAATGTCTTGCATACTCGGTAGTTCTTTTCTTAGTGCATGAAATTCCTGTATTATTTCAAAACTTCGCATATCAAACGGAGAAACGCATAAATGGGAAACCATCAACCGAATGGAATTAATAGCTAACTTCACAGACCACCATTTCCTTTTGGGGTGAGCATGTCTTTAACCCGCTTACTTCGACAACTTCGTGTGCCATATGACCTCAAGGTGTCACTGTGAACCGTTAATTTATCCAATATTAGCGAAAAAAATGTCATTTTCTAGTTACAGCCTGACGTGATATCAATAAACGTTCGACCTATTTTAAACACTAACCATCGCTAAAAATAATTCCATACAGTTTCAGAATATTGCCCCTATAGCCAAAAAATTGAAGTGGTAGAAATCTACGCGGGTAGTAACAATGAGAAACTATGTGATGGGGACAACTTGAACAATAGAGTAATGGTAAAGGAAGGCGATGTCACCATTTATGACTTAGGAGATCCTGTTTTGTGGAATGACTTGAAACTAAAAATTGAAGTGGTAGTTATCTACGCGGGTAGTAACAGTGAGAAACTGTGTGATGGGGACAACTTGAACAATAGCGTAATGGTAAAGGAAGGCGATGTCGCCATTGATGACTTAGGAGATCCTGTTTTGAGGAATGTATTGAAAACAAATAAGGCAGTGGGAATCGAAGAGATCCCTACAGAACTTCTTAAATCCCTAGCAGAAGAAGGAATTAAAAGATTATTCAAACTGATATCAAAAAGTTATAAATCTGAAGAAATTTTAATAAAAATATCTTCACACTTCCAAAGAAAACAAAAGCCGACAAATGTGACAATTATCGAACCATTAGTCTAACTTCACATGCTTCAAAATTACTGGCCAGAATAATATACAGAAGAACGAAAAGGATGGTAGAAGATCAGATTGGATTCAGGAAAGACAGCGGTACTAGGGAAGCAACTCTGGCTTTAATATTAATACTTGAAGGGCGGATCAAGAAAAACAAAGATACTTTTATGGCTTCTGTTGATTTAGAGAAAGCTTTTGATAATTTTTTATGGGACAAGATATTCCAAATTTTAAAGAATTCAGGTCTAAAATAACTAGATAGAAGAATTTAAACTATATAGGAATCAAGTTGCCATGATACAAGTAGACAATCATGAGAGACATGCATCAGTTAAAATGGGTGTGAGACAAGGTTGTAGTCTATCTCCGTTAATATTCAACTTGTATGTAGAGGAAGCAATAAAGCAAGTAAAAGAAAAATTTTCATGTGGAATAAGTGTTCAAGGAGAAAAAAATCAGTATGCTACGATTTCCTGATGACATTGTCTTGTTAGCAGAACAGGCTGAGGATGTGGAGAAGTTACTGAATAACATGAAAAAATACTGAAGAAAGATTTTGGACTGAATATAAATCAAAGCAAGAAAAAAGTGATGAAATGTAGGAGAAATGATACCAATACTAGTAGATTAAATATAAAAATAGGATCGAATGCAATAGGAGAAGTAAGTGAATTCTGCTACTTGGGAAGCAAAATTACAACCGATGGCGGCAGCTGGAATGATGTTAAAAGCAGAATAGCACTAGCAAAAAGAGTCTTCATGAAAAAGAGAATTCTTTTAGTTTCTAATATTGACCTAGGACTTTTTAAAACTCTATGTGTGGAGGACAGCACGGTAGCGAAGCATTGATTTTGAGAATACCAAAAAGAAAGAAAATTGAAGCATTTGAAATGTGGTGCTACAGAAGAATGCTAAAAATTAAGTGGACAGACAAAGTACGAAACGAACGAGTTTTGGAAATGATGGGAGAGGAAAGAAGTTTGTGGAAGTAGCTTACAGTAAAAAGAGACAGGCTGTTAGGTCATATTTTGAGACGCGCTGGATTGGTTAAGTTGTTGTAGAGGGAACAGTGAAAGGTAAGAACTGTAGAGGAAGACAGAGATTAGAATATATGAGGCAGATAATTGAGGACATGTTAAGATGTAGAGGAGGTTACCACAAGATAGGAAAGGATAAAGGATTGCATCAAACCAGTCGGAAGACTGTTGATATTCAAAAAAAAAAAAAAAGCAACAGTGAATGGAGAAACTTGTCTTGAGCCCAAAGAGAACTTATGCGCACCGGCGGAAAGACTCCCTGATCACATAAGTGTGAAAGAGTGGGCTTGAGGTGACAACATTAATCACCTGCAAGCAATCTATCATTTTTTGGGGGGTAGATCTGTTTATGAGGAGGAAAGTATAAAGCTGTATTGGCTTCGAGAATGGATGTTTTTGCCATCATGTTGATGGGTTTACTCGAAACGTAGCAAATATATTCGGTGGCAGCAACACTCACCTGGACGCCCCTCGTCTGCAGGTGTTTTGGGTCCTGCCACGGGTCGCAGACGTCCTTACTGCCTGACTGAGTTTGGTCGGATAGTGGTAGGGGAAGAGAGAGAGGAAATTTACAAGAGTGACAGGTAGGCAGATACCGGTAGGATCTCGTTGTTCCCGACACCTGCTAGATGACAGTAAAGCCGCTATCTTATGTTATAAATTACCGACAGTCAACAAACAAAGACACAACAGTTTTTAGCCCTATATACTGACTTCTTAGTCTGTCACTTGATGCAGAAACCTAGGACTTTTCTGCAGTGCAGCCTTGCTCGCTGTCAAAATGACTGTCACTACAGGCATGTGCGCGATTGTAGTTTAGCCTCGTATAAATTCACCCCCAGCCATCGAGATGTTCATAGTTCGGGAAGTCTCCATGACAGTACGAAGAAAGTACAGTCAACGAAGTAACTGTTTTAAAATGTCATGGTATCTTCATGTTGTAGAGTCCATGAATCTGTCTTTTCTGTTTACGGCATGAGGAATAGCGGCTTCTATAAGTGTGAGTCAGTCTACCTGCGACATAGGTTTATGAACACTAGCTCAGTAACAACAAGTCGATTTTTATGAGATATCGTATGAAGTTAAACATTTATATATTGTTGGAAGTATATCCGTTTAAAACATTTAGTTAAGGCCCTTACTTTCTACACGTTTTTATAGTAGGTTTATCAGCTCGCATTCGGGATGACGCCGGTTCGAATCCCCGTCAGGGGATCCAGATTTGGGTTTTCCGTGGTTTCCCCAAATCACTCCGGGCGAATGCAGGGATGCTTCCTTCAAAAATGCCATGGCCGAATTCCTTCCCGTTCCTTGTCATCAGTTGCATCCCGCCTCTAATGACCCCGACATCGCAGAAACGTAAAGCAATAAGTAAAAAAAAAAACAACTTTAATCAGAAGGTTCAGTAAATTTAATCAACATTTAAATAACGTGTTTTGTCGAAACAGTAAATAATTTTCTTATGGTTAGGTTAACATTTAAGAATTTTGCTAACCATCAACACTACTTCTGACAGAACTGATGTTAATTTACTACTGTGTGTAGATTATATTATGACTAAAAGATAAACTTTTTATTTACCCCGAAGGTTTGTTGGACTCAGCACAAGGAAGTAACTTAACCTGGTATCGGAGGAAGGACGGCCAGTTCCTTTTCTCCTTATCTAATGTAACCCGGTAATACTACCCGTTAAAGGGGACCTACATTTTAACGTGGGATCCGAACCAGGTTAGCGTTCTGGCGTACTTCTCATTACAAAGCAAGCTGTGTCAGAGGTGTACGTCGGGTTAACGGATTATAAAAAGCACCGCCGAGACAGGGATTCGAACCGGACACCTTTCGATCTGAATTCAGGCACCCCGGGCCTCTATATTATGACTGCAGAATATTATTAAGATCCTTCATAAATTTAAATACCATGTGTTTTATTTATGAGACTATTTGTAATCAGTGCATCGTGAAAGGAGCGTCGGCCGAGGGGGAGGGGAGGGGTTGGGTAGAAAACTGCGCTGGGATACGTGGGGAGGGGAGGAGGTTTCCAAGTAAAGCTACGTAGCTTTTCATTCATATTATTTGTCACAGTTAAAATAAGACACAGAAAACAGAAGAACATGTGAATGTATATTTCTGTCAATTAATTATCTCCATATGTAATTTACGATAGTCTGTCAAGAGAAAACAGTGCAAAATCTCTTCTGGAATCAAAATGGAAAAAAGTACGTGCCACGCAAGAGAGAAGGGGGAGGGGGGGAGTTGAGGCAAAAGACACGTCAGGCTACGTGGGAAGAGAGGGGGGGGGGGGTTTACAGGAGGACAAAATGGAGCTACGCAGTTTTTGGACGCTCCCTAACTTCCTTACGACAACTAAGAATTTTCGTAAAGTAAGTGGTTGATATCGTTAAGCATCTAAAACATAGTGGAGGCCAAGTACTGCAATCTCTGATTTTAGATTGTTGGAATGTAACCTAAGGGTTTTGGAACTACCATTAAGAGGAGAATATTAAACCACAATTATACTGTTAATTATTTCAGATCCATTATCACTTTGATTAAAGTAAAATAGACATCATGCTGAATTGTTGTATGGCGAATGTGGCAGGACGAATGTTTATGGACAGTGTTCAGATTATTTCTGGATCTATGGCCTGTTGTATCGGTGTTACTATGGACTATGATTTTTAACAATTATACGATATTATGTATGTACTTAACGGAGAAATATTTCCATTACAATGGCGGCAGAAGGAAAACTGAAAATTATAGTTATTATGGCTCATTGGTAAAGTGACTACTGCGATGTTGTTGACTGGGATTCTATATCCAATGAAGCGTAAAAACTTCTTCGAAGCCGAAAGACCCTAAAAATTCTCCAGGGCTACTCAGGCTTTTGCCGAATCAGTTCCGAGAACAAAAATGGTCGGAAGGAACAAAGCGGTGGAGGGTTGCTCTGAATGAATGCTTATGTTAATGATTTACTGTCAGAAGGTAGGTTGTTTGCAGATCTCATACTGTTATATAAAAGTATGAAAACAATAGAATACTGTAGACAGCTGCAGGGTGATCTAGATAGTATAACTAGCTGGGTGAGTCAACATGGGATGAAGATAAATGCAAAGAAAAGCCAGCTTATTTGGTACACAGATAAAAAGCTAAAGATTTTCTATGATTATAAAATGGGGAAGGAGCAATTGAAGACTCGAAATGTAAATATCTCGGCATAAAATTTGATAGCAGACTTAACTGGGCAGGACACATTAGGCAGGTATCAGAAAAAGGGTTCAAAATCCTTCACTTGTTGGAAAGAGTGACGAGGGGATACACTTGGGAACTAAGGGAACTGTGGTACAAAACTTTGGTCTGACCACTGCTGGAATATGGTGGTGTAGTATGAGACTCACATTTGGGTATCAAATACAGGAGTTGGAGGAGGTGCAGAGAAGGGCTGTCAGATTTGTCTTTGGAAATTACCGCAAAACACAATCGGTAACTAATATGATAAAGGAGCTGGAATGGAACTCATTGTAGGGTAGAAAGAGAGTGAAGAGAGTCATGGGAATGAACAAGGCATATATTGGCGATGAAGCACGGAAATATATTGGTGGAAAGAGAAAGAGAGGTGTATGGTAGGGTAGATATTACCATGAGTACAAGCTGCCACTTGATTTCAGGCATAAGGGTATGAGGGAAAATTTTCTTTCATAGGAAAGGTTGTAAGAGATTGAAATAAATTTTCCACGAGAATTGATAAATAATTTACCAAAAACACTGCAAGAATTTAAAGTAAAATTAGTGGAGGGCAAAAATAGGTTGGAAGATGACAGGAGAAAGACGGGTATGTAGGTAGAATGCCATCGGAATGTGCTCCATCGCAATTTTATCAAGTATTTTTATTATTGTTACATCTCCTTAATGAAGCTTGTCAGGTCTCGAAGCGAACTATAATATTGTAGATAAGATTAGCTTAATTTTTAGTATTACAGGCAGTGTTTAACAGAAATCAAAATCCATGTGGAACAAGAATCATTCGAACCTTCATTGATGTAATGAAGGGCTGAAAGAGAAGCTAAAACACAATCTACTATTTATTAAAGCTCTGGAGTAGTCACTTGAAGCTGTTGTTGTCTTTGTGACTGATATATTACGTTCGTACTGCTACGTGATATCAGATCTGTTTACTAGCCCCGATTCGAGGTCGTAGTACCAGATACAACGCTATTGTCCTCTTGGATGCTTTCCTCTGTTCCAAGAAAATTTTGTTTTCCCGACAGTGCTAGGAAATAGTTAAACTCTTGCTTTTGCACTACACTGCAATTAAAATATGTAATTATATCTTCCTCCTCTAGTGAAGGTCGAATTATAAAACAATTTTGAATATTAGACATGTGAATCACCAATTATACTATTAAAACGCTAACCTTGATCACTATCTGATAAAAGTGAAACGCCCAGAGGGCGAAGAGGAAATGAAATGAAACTTCATGGGTTGAAAGGCTATGTGATGTGATTTCAGTAATTACAAAATTGAGCCAAATTTAAAAAGAACTTGACAGTATGAACCGACTTATCGGTAAGACGTTGCACTCTCTCTGGCCTGTATTATGCACTGATTCGATTGGGAAGGATGTCATAAAGCAGTTGTATCCTCTCCTGAGGCAAGCTGTCCCACAACTAGTCCTTGATATTCTGGACACTGCTACTGGAACGGATTTGACGTCAGAGCTGGTCCAACACGTGTTCTAACGGGGACAGACCTGAGAATCTTGCTGACCACAGGAGTATCTCAATATCACGCAGACAGTTCATAAACACACGTGCCGTGGGAGGACGAGCATTGTCCTATTGAAAAATGGCATCACTATACTTCCGCATCGGCGGTAACACATGAGGGCACAGAATGTTCGTGACGTAACGTTGTGCTGTCAGTCTCCAAGAAAAACTGCCTAAGAATGGTAGTAGGGAGGGAGCCATACATACGAGCACATATGTGACTCAACACCCGCTGGGTGACCTTGAAGATATAAACCACCTATTTTTCACGTCTCCAACACGATCCACCAACCTAGATGGCTCCTGAAGAATCTATTGTCAAGTCACCGCGTCAAAAAATAAATCACTATCTATAAATCGAAAACCGGATAAATTTGAGATTTTTTTTTAACTGCTTAACGTTTCTTAACAGCTAGGTCTTAAGAGACGGGAAAGGATGGGGGTCAAGGAATGGGAAGGAATTCGGCCATGACCTTTTAAAGGAAGCATCCCGGCATTTGCCTGGAGCGATTTGGGAAACAATTTGAGATATAAAAACTCAAAAACTACTGAGCAGATTTCGATGGGGTTTTCACCATTTGAAAGCTTAGAATCTCAATTCAGTTGTTTGGTATGTCTTATGATTCTACGTTATATAACGCTGGAGCGTGAAATGAAATACCAAAGATGGAAACACTAGATCTGGCATACTCTGCACTTAGCACGCAACTACAATGTCTCTTACCATAGCCTTTAATGAAAGCATCAAAAGCAGTTTATAGTGATACCTATGTTGCATACTACACGCTAAAAAAAAACTTGAAACATTCTTTCTTTTAATTGGGGAGATTTAATTTTTAAACGCCATAGATGACCGAATTGAATGTGAAAACTAATAACGAAAAAAACAACAGAGATTTTCTTTAACCCACTACCTCTGGCAGTACTTCTACAATGTCCATATATATCTCTGGTTGTTTACGATAGCAACTGCTTTCATTGATTTCGTGACTTAAAATAAGTTTTTATATATATATTAGAATCCTTTCGTAGCAATATCACTTTTTTTTCTCTCAAGTTTTCCTTAAGTGATAAATTACAGCAGTTCAAATACAGAGTTACCTCCGTAGTGTTCCAGAGACACAGTCTCGGAACACTATGGCAGACAGTGATGGACAGATGTCTTCAGCCAGCGCAGTTTTACGCCACTATTATGAAAATGCGGCTGTTGACGTAGATCTTCGCAACGAAGAAGAAGAGCAGCAACAACATCAGCAGCAGCATCAAGAGAAGCAGCATCAACTACAGCAGAATCAACAGCAGCAGTATCAACAGCAGCAGCATCAACAGCAGCAGCAACAACAAGAGCAGCATCAACAGCGGAGGCTTACGGAGATGGAAATCGAGGCGGGAGGCGTTCCACCACAGGGCCTGCACTCACCTCCAGACGCAGCCATACATCCCACGGTTCGGAGAGGTGACAATCCCACAATCACTGGTGAGTTGAATCAACCAGTAAAACGTAGATGTGTTCAGAGACCAGAAATAGGTCAGCCAAAGGTAGTTTCTCAACAAACAGAAGAAGTTGATATGCTTGATATAGCAAGGCCCATCGAGATTAACACATCTCCATCTACAATATTAGACCAACATAATCCCAATCTCAAGTCCTCTGATTCGATAGCGCTAACTTACAGAAGCAAAAACAACAGATACAGCCCTACAGATAGCGGTCCATACTACATTTTCGTAGAAAGTGTAGATAAAAATATCAGAAGACTACATCCCATGTCAATAGGCAAAATTCTCTACACACGCAATCCTGCATATAAACGAGACATCATTAATATTATAACAGCAGGCAGAAACAGATTAAAAATCGAAACTAAGTCTGCAGCTTCAGCCAACATGTTAGTACAGTCCACAGTTTTCAAAGACAGGAATCTTGAAGCATATATACCAAATTATTTAATAAATAAACAAGGGATTGTTAGGATGTAGACGTCACCCTTTCAGAAGAAGAAATCCAACAAGCTATAGAAAGCCCTTATCCAGTGATATCCGTGAAACGGTTCACTAAGAGGAGCACTTACCAAAACAACGAGAGGATTCCAATACCAGTATGCATGATTACCTTCAGATCTCAATCCTTACCAGATCATATAGCAACTTTCGGAACACGGTGTTCAGTAGAGCCTCATGTTCCACAAATACTAATCTGTGCCAATTGCTTACGTTTTGGACATCGCATGACACAGTGCCGCAGTGCCACTCGTTGTAATAAATGTGGAGGCCCTCATTCGATGGAGTCATGCACTAGCACAGCTGATTCGCGATGTGTTCACTGTCAGGGCCCACATCTATCAATGATAGACTATGCCCAGTATACATACAACAACAAAAAGCACGCGAGGCCGTGGTTTACAACAAAGCTTCACCAATGACGAGTTGGACATCCGCCCACAGACAGATGTATTCAAAAGCAGCCTACGTCGCGCCGTCCTATCATGATGAAAACCAATTCCCCCCGCTCCCACAGCCTACATCGTCGCTTCCGAGTTCAGCCTCACCAAACAACCCTATTATCCCCATCTATCAAGAACAAGAGATACGTCACCAATCAAAAGCATCCACTATAAATCAACTGCTTCACACTCCCACTGCCACGGGCCACAACAAACAAAGGCCAGCAGCTCCAAACTCAAAAACGTCCCATTATCCTCCTGTCCATCAGAGAATGTATATACCACAGCATTTACCTATATCACCCATCATACAGAATCCTTATCATCCGCAACTCCAGGACAAAGAGAAGGCTCCTTCAGCAGAAAACGCAGTGCTCATAGAGCAAATATTGCAAATGATTTTGCAGATGATACATGAATTCCAATCATCTCCATCTGATACTCTCCATCTCGATCCGCTCCGCCGTCTTCTTACCAGCTTAGTAGGGAACAAGTAAAGAACCCATAACAACTACCCACCTTAACCGAGTGCTATGGCGCATACAATTTTACAATGGAACTCGCGTTCTCTCGCTGCCAACCGAGAGTCATTTCAGAGAGCATTAAGTACGATGAACATATCCATCGCTACCCTATCAGAAACATGGCTGAAGACAGGAAGGAACATTTCATTTCCAACATACACCGTGTATCGCAATGATCGTGAAGATGGCTGGGGAGGAGTTGCAATTGTAATTAAAACCTTAATTCCACATACAGCGATCGATATAGATCACGCCCATATAAAATCTTTTCAAGCAATCGCCGTTAGAGCGCTGATAAGCCGACAGGAAGTCACCATAGTATCCCTGTACTGCCCACCCAGGAATGTCATCACAGAGCAGGAATGGCGCTATTTCATGCAACAGTTGGAGCAACCGTTACTAATCTGTGGCGACTTTAATGCACACAATACGACATGGGGGTGTGAAATATCAGACGTTTACGGAAGCACACTCTTGGAATTAATAGAAGAATATGAACTGTTTATCTTAAACGACGGATCTGCAACAATACTTCCCCTGCCAGAACAACGGAAATCCGCCATAGATATTTCCCTGTGCTCAGCATCGCTTTCCTCGGAGTTCCGTTGGCGGGTCCTCCCTTCCACAATGGGATCCAACCATTTCCCAATAGAAATCACGACCATAAATCCAATCAATCTCCCTCCATACAAACCTTATTCCAAATGGAAATTAAATCAAGCAAACTGGAATAACTATAGACGAATTATGGAAAGGACTACCTACGGTATTCCAAATACGCTCCCTATAGCTGAAAAGTATAACGCTTTCATAATAAAATCAACTATGCAGCTAGCCAATCTATCCCACAAAAGAAGACTATAACTCATCCGCGAGGAATAACAGTACCATGGTGGAGCCCAGAATGTGGAAGGATGATCGCAAAAAGAAAACTAGCGCTGAAATACTATAAACAGTTTCCAACCTGGGAAAATTTTCTAGGCTACAAAAAGTAGACGCAGAAACGAAGAGGACACTGAAACACCAGAAGAAACAAAGCTGGAAAGCCTTTTGCAGCAAACTTTCCAAAGACACGCCGCTCTCAAAGATATGGTCAACCATAAATAAATTCAAAAGAGTGTGTACCCACTCGCTCTGTCCATTGTTGGACTGAAGAATTCGCCGACATTGTGGCCACGCCATCGGTAGCTTCTCCACCTGAGCCGTTACAATCGACTTCTACAGGTGAGAATCAGACGTATCTCATGCGGCCCTTCAGACAAAACGAGCTAGAAAGAGCCCTCAAAAAAGCAACAAACACAGCTCCAGGGATCGACGGAATTCACTACAGCATGCTCGCTAATTTGCCAAGTAACGCAAAACAACTTCTCCTTCAACTTTTCAACGTAATTTGGATTACAGGAAATTTTCCTGAAGATTGGACTACACACATCATCGTACCCATCCCAAAGCAGGGGAAAAACCCTAACGATGCCAAGTCCTACCGACCGATAACTTTGTCTTCTTGCATCGCCAAACATTTGAACGACTAGTGAAACAACGATTAGAGTGGTGGCTGGAACACAATAATCTATTACCCAGGACTCAGTTTGGATTCAGGAAGGCACATAGTACGATAGACAACCTCAGTCTTCTAACTGCAGATATAGAGAAGGTATTCACTCAAAAGGGATACTTAACAGCCATATTCCTAGATATTTCAGGAGCCTATGACAATGTGGTGCCAACAGTACTGCTCAATAAGCTAAAAGAAATTGGCATCCCAGCAGCAGTACTGCCAAAATATCTACAATCTGGTTCGTCAACGTACCATATATATACGAAAGCAAGATAATACCTCTTTCGGACCTAGAACACTATCGAAGGGCCTACCCCAAGGATCAATCCTCAGTCCGCTATTATATGCCATATATACCGCCAATCTGGAAAAAATCTTTAGCACGCATATAAAAGTATTACAGTACGCTGATGACATATGCATATATACCATGTCTCCCTCCTTGTATTTAACCTATCAATGGCTATCGGATGCTGCAATAACTTTATCTGTATGGACATCTGAGTGTGGACTTACACTCTCAGCACCTAAATCAACTGTCGTGGTGTTTCACAAGGAAGCGCTGCACATTCGGAGAACGCACCATACGGCTGGGACCATATACCTTCCCAATAGAAGCGTCGGCTAAACTTCTGGGCCTATATCTGGACAGAAAACTAACATGGAGCCGCCATATAAACTATATATTACAGAAGGTTGGAAAAGCGCTGAACATACTCCGATCCATCACAGGAACATGGTGGGGAGCAGATCCTTTTACTCTACTAATCTTGTACCGATCCTTAATCCGTCCAGTAATAGATTATGGAAGCACCCTGTTCGGAAACGCGCCAAAATACGTCTTGGAAAAACTGGACAGGGCTCAACATAGGGCCATAAGATTATGCCTAGGAGCAATGAGGTCTAGTCCTACCAATGCTCTTCTGATAGAAGCAACGGAAATGCCCCTTTCTATACGCCGGGAACTTCTTACAAACAAATACCTCATTCGCATCTTTGCTATAAAGGAACATCCTTTACTAAAGAAGCTGTCAGTAATGAACAGAATACTCACAATGAACGAACCACCACCAGCGAAAAGAATGCCTCTACTATCAAAAGGATACAAGGAATATGAAAAGATTAAACCACTCGTATTAAAAAGCCGCATTATTCCAGGCTTCCTGTATCCATACGAATTTCAGTTCCTGAAACTACAAATATATTATCTACCAGAAAATATCATCCGGAGTAACAACATCAATACAGCAATTTCACACTTCTTGAACAAAACTTGGCCCAACTACATCCATATTTACAGCGACGGCTCTAAAACTACGGAAGGTGCAGGATACGCTTATTATTGCCCACATACTAACGAGTACGGACAAACATTACTACCTGCAGAGACGTCAATTTACACAGCGGAAACTATAGCCATGTGCGCAGCTATCAAGTACGGACTAGACAAGCACTTTCCAAGGATCTTAATACTTACTGACGCTAAGAGCGCTCTCCAGAAATTACAGAACCCAGTATGGAGTAACAAAATGCATCAATACCTGTATGAAATAATAAGATTAGCTTCAGAAGCTTCTTCAGTTGGCATACAAGTACATTTTCTCTGGATTAAAGGTCATATAGGAATAATGCACGATGAAATCGTCGACCAGCTAGCGAAACAGAGCATCAACGAAGGGCACTTTGCAGGCATTCAGCTACCTTGGAGGGATTTCATCCCACTAGTCTCTAGGAAGGCATACCTCAGTTGGAATGAAGACTGGTCCCGGACGCAGCTACTAAGAGGATAACACTACTCAGCAGTACAACCTACAATACCGAAGACACCCTGGTTCGCAGAGCACAATATTGCAAGAAGACACGCAACAACAATCATTAGAATGAGGCTAGGACATGGTTGTTATCCTCACCACTTATGCCGCCTTCATATAATAGAAAGACCTATATGCACCTTAGACCAAGAAATTTCAGACCTCAATCACATCATTCTCTCCTGTTCACGGTTTCAATCACAACGAAAACATTTCTACAGGCGCCTCGAACAGCTTTCAGTCAAATTCCCTGCTAGTGTTACCACAATTCTTCAATCGAAAAATGTCCAAATCTACAAGGCAATAGTTCGCTTCCTTCAAGACACAGAACTGACGATTTGAAGCCTCCAATACTCTGTAAGAAGAAAATAACAAACAAACATTAATGTATAATGCTGGCTAAATGGTCTCAGACCAAAGGGCAAATAAATAAATAAATAATAATAATAATTCTACAATGTCTCTGGCCATCAGTATTAATGTACGATAATATTATTCTGGATTCACTTTTGATAGTTGTATAAAAATCTGAATTCGCGGAGTTAAAAAAATCTGGCGTTTTTAGCAAAAGTATATTTATTTATTCAGTTCGCAATTGAATCAAACGTGTGTTTCTAACATAATCTGCCATTGTTTAGCAATGTAGTAATGCAGTTTCTTAGCCATTGTGTCACAATTTAAAACTCCAAAAGTAAAGAGTATATTTTTTTCGTATCTTGTTTAGTTCTAAATACGAGTACTTGAGACATAATCATATACATTATTTCTATAAGGTATTTTTTTGTCACAAGCCATTATCTCCCTTCATACTCAACTGAAATCAATGAACGAGGTGTCATTTTATAGCTTATGGTCTCCACTTGGGTCACATCATATTTTCAGAAAGGGATTTTTCGGAATTCGACCCTTAAAGGGCAAAAATGTCAATTTTTCTAAAACGCTGTTTTTTGTGTTACGAATCATTTATCCCCATTGATACCTATCTGTAATCGTTTATTGAAGTATCTTTTGAAGATTAAGACCTTCGCTTTGATGACATCTTATATTAAGACAGGAATTTTTCGTAATTCGACCTTTAAAGGGCAAAAGTATAAATATTTCTGCAATGCGTTTTTATGTCACGAGCAAATTATCTCCCTTCATATCTAACCGATCTAGAGGAATGATGTATCAAATTATAGATTAAGGTCTCCGCCGTGGTAACATTATATTTTTTAGAAAGGAATCTTTCGTAATTCGACCCGTAAAGGGCAAAAATGTCAATTTTTCTAAAATGCGTTTTTTGTGTCTCGAGGCATTTATCTCCCAGGATATGTAACCGAAGTCGATAAATGAAGTAGGGTTATGAAGAGTAATGTCTCGGCTTTAGTGACATTGTATATTAAGAAAAAATGTTTTTGCAATTGAACCCTTAAAGGGAAAAAGTATGAATGGTTCTACAACGCATTTTTGTGTCACGAGCCATTTATCTCCCTTAATATCTAACCATTATAGATAAATGAGGTATCATTTTAGAGATTAAGGTCTCCGTCGTGGTAAAATTATATTTTTAGAAACGAAGTTTCCGTAATTCGACCCTTAAAGGGCAAAAATGTCAATATATCTAAAATGCGTTTTTTGTGTCTTGAGCCGTTTATCTCCTCGGATATCTAGTTCAAATCGATAAATGAAGTAGGATTATGAATATTAATGTCTCAAGATTGGTGACATTGTATATTAAGATTTTTTAAAAAAATTCAACCCTTAAAAGGA
This sequence comes from Vandiemenella viatica, assembly GCA_031002005.1. Lineage (NCBI taxonomy): Eukaryota > Metazoa > Arthropoda > Insecta > Orthoptera > Morabidae > Vandiemenella > Vandiemenella viatica. The sequence continues at coordinate 44,302,636 of CM061914.1, forward strand.
AAATTTGCAATAGTTCTACAACGCATTTTTGTGTCACGAGCCATTTATCTCCATTAATATCTAACCGAAATAGATAAATGAGATATCATTCTAAAAATTAACGTTTCCTGTGTGGTCACATCACGTTTTAAGAAATGATTTTTTTTTAATTCAACCCTTAAAGGGAAAAGATATCGGTATTTCTAAAATGCGTTTTTTGTGTCTCGAGACATTTATCTTCCTTGATAATTAAACAAATATGATAAACAAGGTATCATTTTAAAGACTCAGGTCTTCGGTTCCATTACGCCATATTTTAAGAAAACATTTTTTCAAAATTTGACCCTAAAAGGGGAAAGTATTAATACTTTTACAACGCATTTTTCTGTCATGAGTTATTTATCTCCCTTGATAAATAACCGAAATGGATAATTGTGGTATCGTTTTAAACATTAAAGTATCCGCTTTTGTCACATCTTATTTTTATGAAAGAACTATCTCCAAATTCAACCCTTAAGGGGCAAAAAATATCATCATTTCTAAAACTTTTTTTTTCCTAATTCGCATGATTGCAAACCGAAATCCATAAATAAGGATCATTTTAAAGAACAAGGTGTCTGTTTTGGTCACACCATATTTTATAAAAGAATTTTTTTTGGAATTCGACCCTTAAAGGGCAAAAGTATCAATATTATTACATTATTATTATCTCCAATTAGGTAAAATCATATATTAAGAACGAATTTTTCGAAATTTGATGCTTAAATTGGTCGCGCGTATGAGACAGTTCAGAGCCAAGTCCCTAGATTGCAGCAGCAGACATCACAGAGATGTCAATAAACTTATTTATACAATTAGTAACTTTTTTGATATTTTTTTCTATTACGGAAACATTTTTGTTTTGCAATACAATTACAATATAAACATTTTATTCGCACAGCTACACAAATCACAGAGATGTTGATATGCTGTGTGCATTTTGTTCATGTTTTTTGTATTCTGTTAAGATCAGTGACAGTTTGTCGTACATACAGAGTGTTTTAAATTTTTCTGTTTCGTAATATGTTGCAAGTATTTTGATGCCTACCTATTACACTAAACAAATAAATATTTGCTACGAAAGTGCGGTTCTACTTTCCATTATATTACAAGCATTCAACCTCACTATTCATCGTATTTTATTCGCGAAATTTTCGCATGGGTCGTCTAGTACTCTATATTCAACTATACAGGTACGGAACAGATCTTAATTTTGAGATCCAGCGCCAGATTAAGTAACATTATCAAAAAATTTTCAGCTGCAGTTCAGGAAGCATATTGAGACAAACCTAACGTTAATACTGTGAAAACTCGGTCAAAATTGAGCGAGAGTGGTGGTGTAACGGTTAGCTGTTCTGGCCTCGCATTCGGTAGGACGCCGGTTCGAATCCCCGTCCGGGCATCCAGATTTGGGTTTTCCATGATTTCCCAAATCACTCCAGGCAAATGGAGGGATGCTTCCTTCAAAAGGTCATGGCAGAATTCCTTCCGATTCCTTGCCCCCCATCCTTTCCCCTCTCTAAAGACCTCGCTGTTGAGAGACGTTAAGCAGTTAAAAACAAAAGTCAAAATTGACTCAGAAATTGTCAGATAATGCTAGAGTATTCGTAAATAAATTTTAACTTCGACCCAAGCTTTGAAATTCATTCAAAATCTGGAGGATTCTACGATATCCGAGTCACTGAAATTTGATAAATTTCATGCTCGATTCGTACATATTTGACGGGGCAAATCAAAAGTAAAAAATATTTTTTTATATATATTTTACTCAGTCCTCGAGATATCGTACGTCAAAACTGAGGTAGTTAGATTGAAAAGCGGCCATGAAAAATTTCGCAAACTCCATATTTGATCATGAATTCTTCTGTAAATCGACGAGACAAACTGAAAGTAATGAATACCATTTTTGATAACTCTCTTAGTTCTCTAGATATCTTATTTCAAAATTGAGGTGGTTAGGTTAACATGCTGCCTGGACCAGAAAAAAATTCACCAACGCCATGTTTGATGAATTCTTCTGTAACTCGACGAGACAAATCGAAAGTAAAGAATACCATTTTTTGATACCCTCCTTAGTTCTCGAGATATCGTATCTCAAAATTGAGGTGGTTAGATTGACATGCTGCATAGACCAGAAAAAAAGTTCGCACTAGGAATTACGCGGTGAACAAGCACAATAGGTGTTTTGTTTTCTTCTTAGTTGTGGCGGTTAGGTTGAAATACGGCCTGGACAAGAAGAAAAACGTTATGAAAAGCACAAGGAACTATATCTATAAATGATTTTTAACATTCGATATCTGTAGAACTAAGCGAGGTATCAAAAATAAAAATAAAAATCTTTACTTTCGATATGTCTTATTTGGATTTTTTTTTTTTTTTTTTGCTGTCGTCAGTCTTTCGACTGGTTTGATGCAATCCTCCATCCTTCCCTATCCTGTGCTAACCTCTTCATTTCTACATACCCCATACAGCCCACGTCCTCAATTATCTGCTCCATATATTCTAATCTCTGTCTTCCTCTACAGTTCTTACCTTCGACAGTTCCCTCCACTAACAAATTAACCAATCCTGTATTTCTCAGAATATGACCTACCAGCCTATCTCTTCTTTCTGTAAGCTTCTTCCACAAACTTCTTTTCTCACCCACCATTTCCAAAACTCGTTCATTTCTTACTTTGTCTGTCCACTTAATTTTCAGCATTCTTCTGTAGCACCACATTTCAAATGCTTCAATTTTCTTTATTTCTGGTTTTCCTAAAGTCCATGTTTCGCTACCATAAAGTGCTGTGCTCAACACAAAGAGTTTTAAAAAGTTCTTTCTAATTCCTAGATCAATATTTGAAACTAAAAGGTTTCTCTTTTTCATGAAGGCTCTTTTTCCTAATGCTATTCTGCTTTTAACATCATTCCTGCTTCGGCCATCGGTTGTAATTTTACTTCCCAAATAACAGAATTCTCTTACTTCTCCTATTGCATCCGATCCTATTTTTATGTTTAATCCACTAGTATTGGTATCATTTCTGCTACATTTCATCACTTTTGTCTTGCTTTGATTTATATTCAGTCCATAGTCTTCCTTCAGTATTTTGTTCATGCCATTCAGTAACTTCTCAATATCCTCAGCCTTCTCTGCTAACAAGACAATGTCGTCAGCAAATCGTAGCATACTGATTTTTTCTCCCTGAAAACTTATGCCACATGGAAATTTTTCTTTGATTTTCTTCATTGCTTCTTCTACATACAAGTTGAATATTAACTGGGATAGACTACAGCCTTGTCTCACACCCTTTTTAACTGATGCATGTCTCTCGTGATTCTCTACTTTTATTACAGCCACTTGATTCTTATAAATTTTATAAAGTATTCTTCTATCTCGATACTTTAGACCTGACTTCTTTCAAAATTTTGAACATCTTATCCCACCTAACATTATCGAAAGCTTTTTCTAAATCAACAAATGCCATAAAAGTACCTTTGCTTTTCTTGATCCGCCCTTCAAGTATTAATCTTAAAGACAGAATTGCTTCCCTTGTACCGCGATTTTTCCTAAACCCAAACTGATCTTCACCTACTATCTCTTCTACTACCCTTTCCATCCTTCTATATATTATTCTGGTCAATAATTTTGAAGCATGTGTATTTGGATATATAAGAATCAACCACTACGTTAATCAAATTTCAGCGGATCCGATATCGTAGTATTGCCAAAATCTGTATTTTCTGCGTGATGCCGGAATAAACAGACACAAACCAGATACATTTTTATCTCCGTGATATGTATTAAATTAATATGCTAATGTAGAATGTGTACAACGGAGCATCCTACGACATGCGATCAAAACAAGGCCCGCCCGTAAAAGATACTTGTTGCACGGAAATTTCAACCCGAAACCTTTACATTTGAAAGTGAACGTAATAGTTACTGCTGATGAATGGCGTCTCAATGTGTTCTGCACTATCTCGGATAACCATGGTCGATGAGTATGGTGCCAACCTGGGGAGAGGTTCCATTCTTCAATTGTTATGGAGAGGCGCAGCTGTGCTACTCTTGGCGTCATGGTATGAGGAGCCTACCCGTATGACTTCAGATGACGGATGGTAGTGATTCAGGGAACTTGGCATCACAACGGTACGTCACGGACAATTTGCGTCCTCATACGAGTATATTACCTTTCATGCGACAGTATAGTGGCGCCATTTTTGAACAGGGCAATGCTCGTCAAGACACGTGTCTCTATGAACTATCTCCACGATCGCCAGATCTGTCATCGGTAGAGCATGTATGAGACCAATTCGGACTTCAACAACGTTCCAGTGTGTAACGTGATGCGCTGTCGCCACGTTCCAATGTGTATTTTTATTATATAAATAATAATATAAGAGTAATTTACATAAATCTTGGGCGAACACCTAAATAGATTTTTGTTGTAATTTTCTAAAGTACGCAAGATTCCAAGTGAGGACTGTAATGCAATGGTGAACATTCAGTGTACCTTGTTGAAGCGAATATTAAAGAATTATTGAGTTTTGTAGGCTTGAAGCTAATAGTGGTCTTCCCGAGCCACGGAGGCAGGAAATCAGGGATAAGGGGTTTTGCCAGCTTTCACCGTGGGATGGGGAGCCACAACAGGCCACTGCCCCAGTGCGAAAAACCCGCCACCCGAACACGCTCTCACCCCGGCGAACTTAGCCGAATATGTCCGACCTCTGTGATATTAGCGGGGCAAATCAGATATCGGGGAGATCACGTGACATTAGGTGCCAACCTGAGATCCAATCCAAATGAGCATATAACTTAAAATCCTGGGAATTTTCTGTTGAATGTGATCTTCGAGACTGCAAGGGGTGGAGCCAGAAGTTTTCCTTTTTTAACTGTAAAGTCACAGTATTATGATACCTTTGTCTGAGGTCTTCATAACTTGTATTTTTCATTGTTTCCAATTGTCATTATTTCTTGCATTTGAATTCTGAGAAGGATTTAAAAGTAAATATACAATTGTTTGCTTGCTAATGACGACTAATTGTACCTCTGAGCGTTGCTTTTATGATTTTACCTTCTAGTGTTAATGTTAACGGTAAATTCGCTCAGACTTGTAATCGCCAATGATAAGAAAATGAATGTCATATTGTGACAATTTTATTAAATTCCAACTAACATCGAGATTCTTGCAAAATTAATAAATTTTCACTCCTTCATAAAAATTAAAATTGAAAATCCCCTTTTATTAATCACTAGCTGGTACCCACGACTTCGTTCGTGTTTGTAAAAAATTTGTATTGACAGATACCGACATCTAACAACCATAGTGCACGACAGGAGATACGATTCTACTACCATACACAAACAACAATGCTCTATGCTATGTAGTTTTGGCAGAAAAGTGACATTTGCGGAGGCACATGTCTTTCGTCGAAATACGAATATATAATTGACCGGCCACTTTCAACCACCATATCTCCCACACTACCACAGTTACTGAAATTCGGCTGATGTTGTGATCGAAAGGCGACTCTGTGTTACTACCACACACAAACGCCAGTTATCTGCGATAGATAGTTTTAGCTGAAAAGTGATACACTATGACACATGCGTCTTTGGCAGAAATATGAAATTGCCGAAGGTCGACCACTTTCAACCCCCATATCTCACACACCCCCATAGCTACCGACATCTAAACAATCATAGTGCATGACAGGAGACACGATTCTACTACCACACACAAACACCTATGGTCTATGCTATGTAGTTGTGGCAGGAAAGAGAAGTATTAGAAGACACAAATTTTTGGCCGAAATATGAAAACGCCATGCATTGGCCAACTTTAATCATCATATCTCCCACATCCCCACAGCTATCGTCATTCGGCCAACGTTGTGCACGACAGGAAACTCCATGTTACTTCCACACACAAAGACCGGTGATCTGTGCATGGTAGTGGAGGCTGAAAAGTGAAATATATGAAAACACACGTCTATTTTTATATATATATATATATATATATATATATATATAAGATTATGAAGCAGCAATCCTGGCAAATCCAGTGAGTTAAAAAATTCTGATGGGTAGTTGACGACATCATCTTGGTTAGTTGCGCAATCAACTGATTTGTATATCCTTAATTCACCGGAAATTTCATTTTGAATTTCGAAATTTATTTAATTTACGTCCGTGTTTTTGTCTCTGTAATATATTTCGGTCGTTCAACCAAAAAATTGACAGGAAATGTAATGCAGCCACTCAAAACATTTACAGGTATTTTTCATTACCAATGCCAATGAGTTGTTTTGAAAACATTTCTTCCGATCAATCATTTTGCAATTCGTTTTGATTGACTGGCAGTAAAATTATTTTCGTTGATGACACCCAAACCTTTTTCTTCCTTCGAACTTTATTTTGGGCAGGCATAGATTAATAACCATACAGTCTAATAAACTTGAAGGCATACCAGAGCTAATCCTAACACGCCTTTGTTTTGTTTTATTTTGATTGACTGGTTTGTATGGGAAAAGAAAGGTGTTGATTTTACTATTTTCCTCGTAATTTTTACGTTTTTTCTCTCCATAAGATCCTTCCTTGTGGATTAACGATAATATGAAGGAAAAAAAAAATTGCCGAATTGGTCGAGCCGTTCTCGAGTTTTGCACTTACCAACACATTTGGCGATTCATTTTTATTTATATAGAAGATTTTAAAAGTTAGAAAGTATTATTAGTCGCAGCCAATTCAATCATCATGAATTCTACCTGAACATAGTTTAAAACAAATGGAACCCATCACCACAAGGCTTACCAGAACATTGCATTCTTAAAATAATAGGATAAATGTGGCTCGATCGTCAGACGATAATGCATATCGCTTCTCAACTGAAATACCAGTAACCGATTTTGCTTTTTAGGTATTCTTAATATTGCATGCTTCTAAACTGATGCTTTCTATTTTCATAGTCGATACTTTCGTGGTGAGCCTTCTGGTAGCTCAGTGCATAAAACTATTAATCCAATAACGATTTTGGATACAACATGTGTGTTAGAGCATATGCGGATGACGTAGGAATTTTTCTGACTTCGCAAAGGGATTTAGACAATGCAGCAAACATTCTAACTGAATTCTCCGAAGCATCAGGAGCAGCAGTTTCCCGTCAAAAATCAAAGTTGATGAAATTAGGAAAAGGTTTGCGGTTAACAAACACGTATGGTTTTAGTGAAACAGAGCAAATCAAAATTTTAGGGCTGATGATAAAACCTAATCCCCTCGCCACCACAGCAGTCAACTGGAAGATTCTTCTCGGAGCGATAAGAGCCAAACTAAAAGAGAGTAGCAACAGAGATTTGTCTCTCATACAGAGGATTAAATTGGTGAACTCAGACATCCTTACCAAGTTATGGTTCATAGCACAGGTTCTACCCATAACCAAACAAACAGCTGCAAGACTGACTTCTAGTATAGGGTGGTTTATCTGGCGAAACAACATTTTTCGCACAAAAATGTCTTCGTTAGTGCTCCCGCCATATAAAGGTGGCCTGGGTCTAATTGACGTTCATTTGAAGTGCAAGGCATTGCTGATTCATAGGACTAATATCCTAAACAATAGCAACAAAAATAATTTAACAAAGATCTTACTAAGCCAGATACAACCAGAGGATCGAAACTCACCGATTAACATAGGACATATAAGTTGTTATTTGGACTGGGCAAGAACATATTTTCTTGAATACAGCTACATTACAAATGTTAATAACGTCCAGCAACTGAAAAGTGTTAAGGACATATATCACAAAATGATAGAAACGATGGAAAGGAACAACATTGAATTTAAATATCAACAAACAAATTGGAAATCAGTTTGGCAGAATATTTCCTATAAATATCTGCCTCACAATGTTAAATCTACTTGGTATCAAGTAGTTAATGAATTAATTCCTACAAACAAACGGTTGCACACTATACACTTGTGCAATAATACAAAATGCGAACATTGCACACAGAAGACACCTTAGAACATCGTTTTATGTGCAAAGAGAGGCAGGCGATATGGAAATGGGTGGATGGTACGTTGGCGTCACTTAATACTTCTACAAATTATAGCTTGAACGTTGCCAACATAATAAAACCGGATAAGTCGTTTTATCCAATATCCAAGAAAAACTCCATGCTTTGGATTATGGGGCAGTTTGTAGATTTTGTAGTAAGGAAGAAAGGCACCGACTTAAACGATTTTAAATATCATATCCTAACAGAATTCAGTGCTGCGGAAAAACATAAAAACTACTCGACGTCATATGGACAATTTCTAAGGACAGCAATCCAGCGAAATCTATAAGTCACTAACGAAGAATACAGAGCTGGTAGTAGACAATCCCTTTCAACGAGCAAAACTTCTTGAACCACACATGCCGTGACAACGGAGGACCTTGGAAATCAGAGGTTGGCTACTGGAAATTATCGTCTTCATCATCTTGGAAAAAGTGCCTAAGCGCTTGCTTTCAAAACATACGCTGCTCCTGCCCCGGGCACGAATCCCGGCATGCGCAGGAATTTTGAGAGTTGTGTTTAGTCATATGAGCTAAGCCAGGACGCTCCGTGGTTCGGATTCCACGTTAAACTGTTGGTCCCAGAGGATCCAACCAACCTTCGGGTTGTGGACTAAATTAAGTTAAGTTTACTTTCGTGGTAGGCGGCATGGTTATAAATGTAAACACACTGAACAAATAAACACACAATTGGTTTTCGAGAGAAGCGAAAATTTAAAAGCAACCAAGAAAATGCCACGCTCGGAGGAAATAATGGTAACACGTACGTCAGTGATATTATTTTCGATGATCACAGGCAGGCATAGATTAATATCCACAGAGCCTAATCAACTTGAAGATAATCCTAATGCGCCGTTGTTTTGTTTTGATTGAGGGAAAAGAAAATTGTTGTTTTTACTATTTCCTTCCAATATTTGCGTTTTTTCTCTCCATAAGAACCTTCCTTGAACACCAACGAACATTTTTTTAAAAAAATTAGCCAAATTGGTCCAGGCGTTGTTGAGTTATGCGCTTACCAACACATTTTGCGATTCATTTTTATATTATAGATAAAGGTATGAGAGATAATTGTAACGTAGTTTGCCCACTAAAGCCCCCACTACAAGTGCCAGTATATCAAGGTAGAGTTACAACAGTTTGTGAGGTTCCCGCTCACAAATCATTGCTGAAATTGTAAATCGATTAGCAAATAATAGACTTTCACAACATAAGAAGTATGTATAGATATTTGGGTAATTTTAAGTCTTTTGTAGTAATGTAATTTTTTGTAGTTGGTACTACTGTACTGTTGGTCGAGAAAATAGATGTGTGTTAAGACGGCGCAGAGATACCACGAGGCAAAGTATTAAGTGTACAGTGACGACTATGTATTGTGTTATCTGAGTAATTAAAGTGTTCAATAAATTTTGCAGATAAATGAAAATATTGGTAGATTTGATTTAACATTAACATCCGTTGCGCAGAATAGTGAGAGTATTAGGGACAATGAATCAGAAACGGGAAGGTCTAATTCGGGGAACGAGCTTAACGATACGATTAGAAATGAAGATACAAAAAAATTCAATTTCATCCTGAAGAAATCATGAAGGAAATAAGCAAGCTGAAAAAACATAAGGGGACTGATGCAGATAATATTTCTACAGATATCTTAAAGATAGCCGGATGTGACATTGTACATTATATTGAAATATTTTTTAAATTGAGTCTGGATACTTGCTGCTTACCACAAGACTGGAAAAGTGCGATAGTAGTACCGTTACATAAAGGAGGGGTGAGAAATAGAGTCGAAAATTACAGGCCAATCAGTTTGACTTCAGTGGTAGGTAAATTAATGGAAAGATTGATATGCAACCACATCAGAAATGTTTGTGAGGAACGCAAGTGGTTTTCAAGTAGGCAAAATGGGTTCAGGCAAGGATATTAATGCGAATCTCAGTTGGTGGGATATATGCAAGATATTTCAGATGAAATAGACAAGGGAGGCCAAATTGACAGTGTAGCACCAGATCTTTCAAAGGCGTTTGACAGAGTAAGCCACAAAATGGTAGTAAATAAAGAAAAAACTATTGGAGTGGATGAGAAAGTGATTTTCTGGGTAGAAGAATTTTTAAAATGTAGAAAACAGAAAGTTAGGGTAGGAAATGCAGTATCAAAAGAAGTGGAAGTAAAATGGGAGTGTTGTGGGCTAGCGTATTGGGACCATTGCTATTCATTATTCTAATGAATAATTGTGTTGATTGTTCAATACCTTAAATTAGATTGTTTGAAGTTGACATAATGCTGTATAAAAAGGATCAAAACTATAGAGGATTGTAAACAGTTGCAGGGTGATCTGACAGGATATCTAGTTGGGTTGGTAAACATGTGATGAAGATAAATGCAAAGAAGAGTTAGCTAATTAGATACACAAATAAAAAACAAAAGGTTAATTATGAATATAAGGTGGGGAAAGAATTGCTTGCTGAAGACTTGAAATGTAAATATCTTGGCATTACATTTGATAACAAGCTTAATTGGGCAGGACACATTGGACAGGTGGTAGGAAAAGGTTTCAAAATCCTGCACCTGTTGGAGAGAGTGATGAGGGGATGTAAGAGAGAAGTAAAGGAATTGGGTTACAAAACTTTGGTCAGACCATTGCTCGAATATGGTAGTGTAGTATGGGACCCACATTTTGAGTGTCAAATACAGGAGTTGGAGAAGGTGCAAAGAGGGGCTGCTAGATTTGTTTCTGGAAATTATCGCAGAATGCAATCAGTGACAGATATGATAAAGGAGCTGGAATGGGATTCATTGCAAGACAGGAGGAGGATGAGGAGGGTCATGGGAGTGTACAGGGCGTATACTGGCGATGAAGCATGGAAAGATATTGCAGTAGGTATGAAAGTAGTTCATGGAGAGGGAAAAAGATGACCATGACCACAAGCTGGCACTCGATTTCAGGCACATGGGTGTTGGAAGATTTTCTTTTTTAGGTAAGGGTGTCAGGGATTGGAATGAGTTACCGAGGGGAATGATGAATAACTTACCGATAACGTTAAAAGAATTAAAGTTAAAATTTGTAAAGGGCAAATGTAGGTTGGTGCAGGATAGGGTGAAGTTGGGTTTGTAGGGAAATTGCCACCGGAGCGTGTGCTCCATTGCAATTAAATTAAATTATATCAATTAAATTTGAGAGCAGTTTATCAAACAATAATAATATGCTTGGTGATAGAAGTACCGCGAAAAACAACGCTTGGGCCATGTGATGAAGTTGGCGGGCTAACTACCTTCGACTAATTAATAGCAAGGAGGACCTAGCAAGTTGTGGGTCAACTTGCCTCAGGAGAGAATATAATGTTTTGACACCCTTCCCAGCTGAATCAGTGCATTAAATCAGGCCTGTTGGGAGGCAACGTCAGACTGAGAGGTTGGCTCGTACTGTCCAGTTGTTAGTAAATTTGACTCGATTTTGTAATCTGTGAAATAACATCAGATACCCTTCTCAGCCCGTACAGTTTCATTTCATTTCCTCCCAATTTCCGAGCGCTTAACTTTTTTTGTCAGGCAGTGTATTTACGAGGTACATTACAACTTTTGTGAACACTGTTAAGCGTTGCGGCACAGTACAAACCGATATTTTATTCCTAGAGAAATTCTCATCTTATTAACTGAAAAAAGAGATTTTTAGTAGGATTTTAGGTAAAACGTAATTTCCATAATTGCTGAACTCTATAATGAAATTATTTCGTGGGAAAAGAACAAGATTTACACTATTTTAAATCAACTGATTGTTAATATATTGTTCGCTTTCTTTTTTCTATATCTTGAAAAAGTGAAAATGTTATTGTTTATGAAAGGGACCTAGGAATGACAAAAACTGCTGTTACTTAATTCATACACAAATACAAATCACAAAATCAGTAAAATATGTAGTCATTGTTCTGATTTAATAATAAAAGTTCAAGATTTTCCACTAGTCATTCTATTACATTGCACAATGTGAAATAACATTTAAACAAAAGAATGATTTACAAAATCCTAAGGAATCAACTTGTTTGTTGTTTACAAAAATCCATTTTGCACAATTTAAAAAAAGAGCATATATCTTTTTCATAACATTTTTATTTACATAGAGGTCTGTAGGTTTCTAGAGTGTTTCTAGTTGCTACATCAACTGGAACAACGAGAGTAACTCAGTTAACTGATCAGCATCCAGAAGAGTTGTAGAAGAATTCCTGCTCCCACTGTTACTACGCTGTAGTGAAGCATCTTCAGCCTGAAACAATTTAAAGTGAGTCTTACGGAGGGAAAAGAAAAATTAAAAAAGAAAACATGCTTCTAATGTCGAGTTACTGGGATTTATGTAAAAAAAAATCCTTTTATTTTTAACTCGCATAACCGTTCCGACTTGCTTAAGTGAAGTCCGTCAGTTTGACAGTGCGTGTATTCACCTTAAGCTGTAAATCTTCTCTATTGGTTTAAGCAGAGGAAAAATGTGCAAGAACCTCAAACGCTGTCGATGAAGCAGTACTAAATTATTACCTTTATGAGCACTGCATTCCTAACCAAACACAATCATCATGTGATTACATTACAAACTGAGTGCATTCTTTTTTGGACACGCAGGTAAAAAAAAGTCAAAGTGACTAACAATTTTATTCTTGATTCCTGGCTGTCCGTGTGGCGCCGCGTCATATTTCTTGTAGCTACAAGAAATATGACGCGGTGTCACCCGGACAGCCAATTAATCATGAAATAGGACGCGGCGTCACCCGGACAGCCAAGAATCAAGAAATATGACGCGGCGTCACCCGGACAGCCAAGAATCAAGAAATATGACACGGCGTCACCCGGACATCCAAGAATCAAGAAATATGACGCGGCGTCACCCGAAAGCCAAGAATCAAGAAATATGACACGGCGTCACCCGGACATCCAAGAATCAAGAAATATGACGCGGCGTCACCCGGAAAGCCAGAATCAAGAAATATGACGCGGCGCCACCCGGAAAGCAAGAATCAAGAAATATGACGCGGCGTCACCCGGACAGCCAAGAATAAATAAATATGACGCGGCGCCACACGGACAGCCAAGAATCAAGAAATATGACGCGGCGCCACACGGACAGCCAAGAATCAAGAAATATGACGCGGCACCACGCGGACAGCCAAGAATCAAGAAATATGACACGGCGTCACCCGGACATCCAAGAATCAAGAAATATGAGACGGCGTCACCCGGACATCAAAGAATCAAGAAATATGACGCGGCGTCACCCGGACAGCCAAGAATCAAGAAATATGACGCGGCGTCACCCGGAGAAAGCCAAGAATCAAGAAATATGACGCGGCGTCACCCGGAAAGCCAAGAATCAAGAAATATGACGCGGCGTCACCCGGACAGCCAAGAATAAAGAAATATGACGCGGCGTCACCCGGAAAGCCAAGAATCAAGAAATATGACACGGCGTCACCCGGACATCCAAGAATCAAGAAATATGACGCGGCGTCACCCGGAAAGCCAAGAATCAAGAAATATGACCGCGGCGTCACCGGAAAGCCAAGAATCAAGAAATATGACGCGGCGTCACCCGGACAGCCAAGAATAAAGAAATATGACGCGGCGCCACACGGACAGCCAAGAATCAAGAAATATGACGCGGCGCCACACGGACAGCCAAGAATCAAGAAATATGACGCGGCACCACGCGGACAGCCAAGAATCAAGAATATGACACGGCGTCACCCGGACAGACAAGAATCAAGAAATATGACGCGGCGCCACACCGACAGCCGAGAATCAAGAAATATGACGCGGCGCCACACGGACATCCAAGAATCAAGAAATATGACGCGGCGTCACCCGGACAGCCAAGAATCAAGAAATATGACACGGCGTCACCCGGACATCCAAGAATCAAGAAATATGACGCGGCGTCACCCGGAAAGCCAAGAATCAAGAAATAGACGCGGCGTCACCCGGAAAGCCAAGAATCAAGAAATATGACGCGGCGTCACCCGGACAGCCAAGAATAAATAAATATGACGCGGCGCCACACGGACAGCCAAGAATCAAGAAATATGACGCGGCGCCACACGGACAGCCAAGAATCAAGAAATATGACGCGGCACCACGCGAACAGCCAGAATCAAGAAATATGACACGGCGTCACCCGGACATCCAAGAATCAAGAAATATGACGCGGCGTCACCGGAAAGCCAAGAATCAAGAAATATGACGCGGCGTCACCCGGACAGCCAAGAATAAAGAAATATGACGCGGCGTCACCCGGACAGCCAAGAATCAAGAAATATGACGCGGCGCCACACGGATAGCCAAGAATCAAGAAATATTACGCGGCGTCACCCGGACAGACAAGAATCAAGAAATATGACGCGGCGCCACACCGACAGCCAAGAATCAAGAAATATGACGCGGCGCCACACGGACATCCAAGAATCAAGAAATATGACGCGGCGTCACCCGGACAGCCAAGAATCAAGAAATATGACACGGCGTCACCCGGACATCCAAGAATCAAGAAATATGACGCGGCGTCACCCGGACAGCCAAGAATCAAGAAATATGACGCGGCGTCACCCGGAAAGCCAAGAATCAAGAAATATGACGCGGCGTCACCCGGACAGCCAAGAATAAAGAAATATGACGCGGCGTCACCCGGAAAGCCAAGAATCAAGAAATATGACACGGCGTCACCCGGACATCCAAGAATCAAGAATTATGACGCGGCGTCACCCGGAAAGCCAAGAATCAAGAAATATGACGCGGCGTCACCCGGAAAGCCAAGAATCAAGAAATATGACGCGGCGTCACCCGGACAGCCAAGAATAAAGAAATATGACGCGGCGCCACACGGACAGCCAAGAATCAAGAAATATGACGCGGCGCCACACGGACAGCCAAGAATCAAGAAATATGACGCGGCACCACGCGGACAGCCAAGAATCAAGAAATATGACACGGCGTCACCCGGACATCCAAGAATCAAGAAATATGACGCGGCGTCACCCGGAAAGCCAAGAATCAAGAAATATGACGCGGCGTCACCCGGACATCCAAGAATCAAGAAATATGACGCGGCGTCACCCGGACAGCCAAGAATCAAGAAATATGACGCGGCGCCACACGGATAGCCAAGAATCAAGAAATATTACGCGCGTCACCCGGACAGACAAGAATCAAGAAATATGACGCGGCGCCACACCGACAGCCAAGAATCAAGAAATATGACGCGGCGCCACATGGACATCCAAGAATCAAGAAATATGACGCGGCGTCACCCGGACAGCCAAGAATCAAGAAATATGACACGGCGTCACCCGGACATCCAAGAATCAAGAAATATGACGCGGCGTCACCCGGACAGCCAAGAATCAAGAAATATGACGCGGCGTCACCCGGACAGACAAGAATCAAGAAATATGACGCGGCGCCACACGGACAGCCAAGAATCAAGAAATATTACGCGGCGTCACCCGGACAGACAAGAATCAAGAAATATGACGCGGCGCCACACGGACAGCCAAGAACCAACTGAGTTTGCCTGCGGAAGCCTACGATAACAATTTTATTCTTTTTCTCTTATGGTTTTACACCTTGTTGACATGAAGGTCATTAGAGGTGGGAGAATTGGGGGGCGAAGAACGTAGTGCAATTCAGCTTTTTTATTTTGAAGAAACCATCCCAACCTTCACTTGGAATGATTTGGGAACAACCGGGGACACCGTAATCTAGATGTTCAGACCGGGAATCGAACCCTCCTCCTAATGAGTTCCAGGTCCAAGCATTACTGCTCACCCACAGACTCGATAGTAATGTTGTTATCCAGAAGTAATTCACAGTATCTGGAATTTTTTAAGTGACTTTTGGCTTTCCGCCATCGTCGTGTTTTGTTGATAGATCGTTCATAGAATCGAATATTACGCGTAAAAAGTTTTGTCTCTTCATTTCTCGTCAGCAATCTTCCACCATCTGTTATGAATGTCTGTAATGATTTAGACGACAATGTTACTGAAAAGCTATCGTGAAATATTTCGTAGTATGGTCCGTTAGGGGATTCTACGATAATCGAGTAGCTCTACCAGACAAATCGAAATTGAGGAATAATTTTTTTTTGATATCTACGTTACTTTTAGAGACATACTATCCCAAAATTTAGACTGTTAGGTTAAATAGCAGCATTTAATGCATTTGATAATATTAGTAGCCGTTATTATTTGCTTTATCTTAGGAATTGGTTTGATAATATTGTCGTGTGCTAACATGGTAAACATATTGTGAGATAACAATCTGATAACGTTCAGCAAACTGAAAATAGATTTACAGCAGACCTCAAAACCCTGAGCAACTATTCTAGGAAATGGCGTCTCGTACCCAGTTCCAGCAAGACGGAAACTAGTGTCTTCCATCTTAACAATAGGGCGGCGAATCTCTCACTTGACGTTCTTCTTGATGGCACTCCCCTCCGACACAACCCCTTCCCCAAGTATTTGAGAGTCGTAATGGATCGCACCTTGTCGTACACATCTTAACAACCTTGCAGCAAAACTAAGTACCAGGAATAATATTCTGCAGAAGTTAACTGTTACCTCCTGGGGAGCATCCATCTCCACACTCCGCACATCAACACTGAGCCTTGTGTATTCTGCAGCTGAGTACTGCTCATCTGTCTGGATAAATAGCACCCACGTTAAAAAGATCGACACAGTTTTGAACCAGACAATAATTAGCGGATGTATCTAGATCACTCCACTGTACTGGCTACCCGTTCTGTGTAACATCGAACCGCCTATGATAAGACGCCTAATTGACCAATATAACTTGGATCTGCCCATCCATGACGACATGGATAATCAGTTTGAGAGACTTAATTCAAGAAATTCAAGCGTAAAAACTGTAAAACAGATTATATCTGATAATTTTAACGGGAGAGAAGCTTGGAAATTGGTGTGGATAGCATCAGCCCCACCAGAATGGCACTCCCTGTTTGACAGTCAACAGGCACTAAAGGGACTCGACCTTCCTCGCAAGACCTGGGCAGCTATTAACAGAGTTAGGTCTGGTCATGGCAGATCTTTTTTAGCTCTGTACACATGGTGAACGAGAGATTCACCGAGATGCGACTGTGGTGAGGAAACACAAACCATCCGTCACGTGACATTTGACTGCCCACTTCGAGCCTTCAGGGAATCATCGATAGATTTAATTAATATATCAAATGAAGCTTTAGATTGGCTACACCATGTTAATTTTGAGTTTTAATTGTAATTTAATGTTGAATTGTATTATTTTTGTGCATTAGTCATAAGCTAAATAAATAAACTGCCTATGAAGCTCCATAGACCTCTATCTGGGGCTGTTTAGTGAAGCAAAGGTCTTTTTAGTTTAAATCTTTCAGTCATCTTGGAGTAATTTAGATCCACAGAACTGTGATTTCTCTGACAGTTTCTACGCACCTGTACCAACGACCACGTGCCTTCTCAAGGTTGGAATTGTCTTCCTTTGTTATATATGCGCGCACCACTCTCGTAAGCATGCCCAGGTGGCATTCCCAGTCGAGATCCACAATGTCGAAGTGGAAGAGATGCCGGTCAAACGGGTCAAGTCGCTGCCACAGCTCCCTCACGTTGTCATCGGAGAATTTCCAGTTCTTTGTAGCGAAGTATGCAAGCCCCGAAGTGAACTTGTGAATCTTGACATAAGATCTCCATAAGCTGCAAACAGAGAGATCACACTACACCATAATTCGACAAGGTTTCTGCATAAAATATTGATACCTAGGGTATCAAACGATAATCGATCACACAGTGGCGAAACATAATATAATAATTGATTAAATTGCGATGGAGCGCCCGCTCCGGTGGCAATCTCCCTATACACCCCCGTTTCTCCTTTCCTCTTCCAACCTACTTATACCCTCTACTAATTTTTGCTTTAAATTCCTTCAGTGGTTCCGGTAAATTATTCATTACTTCTCTTGGCAAATTATTCCAGTCCCTCACACCCTTTCTTACAAAAGAAAATTTTCCAACACCCTTATGCCTGAAATCAAGTGCCAGCTTGTGGTCATGGTCAACCTTACCCTTCCCAGTACATCTCTTAATTTACCAACCAATATCTCTCCATGCTTCATCTCCAGTATAGGCTTTGTACACTCCCATGATTCTCTTCACCCTCCTTCTATTCTCCAATGAATCCCACTCCAGTTCTTTTATCATATTAGTTACCTGTTGTGTTCTGCGGTAATTTCCAAAGACAAATCAGGCAGCCCTCCTATGCACCCCCTCCAACTCCTGTATTTGATACCCAAAATGTGGATCCCAAACTACACCACCCTATTCCAAACAAGAAACAAGGTTATGAAATATTTCCAGCCATCAATTTCACATTATAGCATTTATAACGTCCCTAGAGATGACAATGCGATAGAAAGCATTTCTCTGATTTAATTTGCCAAAAGTAAAATATTGGGGTGGATGAATGGAAGGAATAAGAATGACAGCAAACCTAAGACTGATTCTAAGATGACAATTGTTTCTACGGAAGATAAAGTGTGGGCACTAATATGTCTGCAAAATGTTCTAAGCAAAGACAAATGTTGCGTCAGGAGATGAGTTCTATTTAAGTACAATGAGTAAATAGGCATTATATATTCACTAGTGTCAGCCCGTGACCGTTTTTTGCCTATCGTCACGGATATAGAATAGTTGCAGTTTTTAGGATGAATGATTATGACAGGTTGACTTGATTTGACCAAATATAAACTTGACCTGTTTCAGGGTGAATAAAATCCTGAGCCTGAAGAACTCAGAAGCATTAAGAGAGGTAGGTATTAAACACGAACAAGGACGATAGCGCAATCGTATAATTGCTTAAATACAAACTTGACTAAGTGTATTTGACCCTTAAACTTCACTCTGCAAAATTAAAACAATTCCATTTTGCTTCGAAAGCATCAAGTTGTTTTTTATTGAAATTGGGCAAACACTCGTAATCATTGGTCATAGTATCTGTAACGGCCAGGGAACTTAATATACATTCCATATTATTAAACAGTTGAGCACCTCCGAAGAAATGAATTGCCAGAATAGTTGATTCGGTAACATATTTGACCTGATGTCCACGTAAAATAACTTAATAACTCACGTACAGCGAATATGAAGAAAGACCATTAACTAAAACCGTCAGTAAAATACCTAAAAAGCAAATAAACCATAATGCACAACCTTTAGTCAAGCAACAACATTAGTGAAAGTTTTAATTAAATTGAAATTTATCCTAAGCGGGAATTACAATTAGCATTCGTTGTTACAGCAGACACAATGAGTAATTTAAAAAAAAAAAAATATTTTTTAGGTGTTTTCATTAACAACATGTTACTGAAAAGCAGATCCAAGTTTTTTCAAATGTAAAGTTTAATCGATATTTTTTAACTATGAAACGCTACGAAAAGAAACATAATGAAAGTATTATGGCAATTAATTTGGTAGCAGTTGCCTAGCTATTTAAATGTGGACATAACCACGAATTTCTTCTAATGGTATCTCTAGTCGCTATTTTGTGAGCGAAGGACGACACGTGACACCATTCTTCAGCCAATAGTTATCAAGGTGAGTGATTGAGTGAGCTTACTGAAATTATATAGTATTATAGTATATATAATTGGGTGTTGGTATTTTTGTATATATATCCTAGATTAATAGACTTGGACACCGTTTGACCGATCACCATGAAAATTGGCATATATATATATATATATATATATATATATATATATATATATATATATATATATTACATTCATGGAGAAGTTTTCTGACGAAAAAAAAAAAATCCAAAAACCATACCCCATATCCCTCTCCTTTTTACACTCCTCAATTTTAAACATACCCACAGTTTTTATCCGATTTCGATGGAATACTGTACAAGTATACTTTAAAACAAAGAGAAAAATACCGTCCATATTAGTTTAACAAAAATCCATCTACTCTCACCCTTTACATCTCCAATTTTTGCCAATGTTCTTTATACAAATCTACAGTTTTTTATTAGATATCGATGGAAATTTGCACACGCATACTTTAAAACGAACAAATAACACTCTAGATTTGGTTTACAGAAACCCCTCTCCCCCTTCCCACCTCCTTAATTTTTGTTCTTTATACCAAGCTAAAGTTTCTACCCGATTTTGAAGGAACTTCGCTCGTGAATACTCTGAAACAAGCAGAAAAATACTATATACATTTGGTTTGCGAAATCCCAACCGCTCTCCACCTTTACCTCCACCTCTCTTAATTTCTACTGTTCTTTGTAGAAACCCACAGTCTTATATCCCATCAAAATCGATTCAGCAGTTATAAAGTTATGCCAGATTATTCATAAAATAAATGTGTCCCAATATCTCAATATGTACGTCCAAATTTACCTTGGGCCCAAGCTTTCAAATTGGAAAACCCATTCAAAATCTGTATTTTCTGCATGATGTCGGAACAAACAGATATATTCCATATACAGATTTATGTATGTGGTGGGTATTAATGCGCGATTCCGATTATAGAACAGCAACTTAACAGATGTGAGTATGTTAAAATGCAGCCTGGACCAAAACGTAAACTGACGCTTCGTATCACAGAATCCAATTCACGCCGTTCTGCGAATTGTTCGGGTATATCAATGTTTAGTTTACATCTGGAAATGACTGATGACAAATTAATGAAATTTGGTACACATGATTCGCATCGGAAATGTAAATATAGTGTACGGGTAAATCAATCCCAATTATACCGGGCAACGCTGGGTACTATGCTAGTATATAATTAATTAAAATTGCTATGGAGAGGACGCTGCGGTGGCAATTTCCCTACGCACCCATCTTCCCCCTTTCCTGCACCGATCTACATTTGTCCCCTTCAAATTTTAACTTTAAATTCTTTCAATGGTTTTGGTAAAATATTTATCCTTTTTGGTGGTAACTTATTCCAATCCCTGACACCCTTACCTTCGATGCATTTCTTTTCATTCTTATGCAAACATCTTTCCATGCCTCATCACCTATATTCAACTTGTACACACCCATGACCCACTTCACCCTCCTCCTGTTTTCCAATGAATCCTATTCCAGTTCTTTTATCATATCTGTTACTCAATGCGTTCTGCAGTAATTTCCAGAAACAAATCTAGCAGCCTTTTTTTGGACCCTCTCCAACTTCTGCATTTGATACTCAAAATGCGGGTCCGATGCTACACTACCATATTACAGCAATGGTGTGACCAAAGGTTTGTAACTTCGCTCCTACTTCTCTCCTACTTCCCCTCATCACTCTCTCCAACAAATGAAGAATTTTGAAACCTTTTCCTACTACCTGTCGAATGTGTTCTGCCCAGTTAAGCTTGTTATCAAATGTAATGCTAATATTTTTATATTTCACGTCTTTAACAAGCAGTTCTTGTCACACCTTATAATCATAATAAACATTTAGTTTTTTATTTGTATTTCTAATAAGCTGACTCTTCTTTGCATTTATCTTCATCCAAAGTTTACCAAACCATAACTCTATTATCATCTATCTCTTCATACCAACCTCTTTAACCTCCACACCTCCCTATTATAGTACACAAGTTCTTCACTTCTCTTTATTTCCTGTTTTTGAATAATGTTTTCTTCCCCCATTCTTATTATCTCCTTGTACTCTACCCACCTTGACTCTACTTTACTTGTGTCTTCCTTCCATTTGTTGAAACATTCTCTTAAGTATCGTTTTAAATTCGAAATCCGTGCTTTTTTATAGTTGTACCTATTTCCACCTACAATTTTGGCTGCCGTTTCATTGAATCCTCTAATATCCATCAGAACTACTTCAAGATCACTTATTCTTTCGTTTACTTGACATCCCATAAGGTTATCATCGGGCTTTATTAGGTTCTGCTCTACCACTTGTGTGATTCCTCCTTCCCTTATTAAGGCATTTGCAAATCTCTGTTCACTTATTTGCTACCCAGTTTACACCTGACAAATTTGAATCCCCACAAATTCTCATTTATGAAATTTGAGTATGTATTTAATATCTCCCCAAGAACCTCATCTTCGTCTGTCATTCTTCCACTGCGGTAAGCAGCCAATAACCTGATTTTTTGATTTTTTATCACCCCAGAAATATACCACAAGTCACTCATGGTCTTGATCTATGAACACCAATGAACTGTAGTAGGTTTTGTTAACTAGTATGAAAACTCCTCCACCAATTGCTTCCCTATCTCTGCGATACACTGTGTAACTATCGGGAAAACCTCACTGTCTAATACTTCTTCTTTTAACCAACTCTCTATCCCGATTATTACTTGTGATTCGTGTATATCTATTAAATTTTCAAATTCAATTACTTTGTTCATATACAGATTTACAAATAATACCCTTATTGCTGGCCTTATATTTTCGGCATTTACCGCCTCCTTCCCGACCCCAGTCAGTTATTGTTTCAGCAACTTCATCTAATCTTTTAACATTTGTAATTTTTCTCGTCGTGGATATACAACCAGTATCACTTTGATTATCTACTTCCATCCCTTCACCAGCAGCCGCATAAACTAGAAAAGGCCCAGTCCTGACCCCATCATTACTAGAAATGGGAATCCCTTACTGTTTTAGCTTAACAACTCAGAAAGTACCCCCTTGCCCCTACTATTTAGGTGTACGCCATGCCTAGTGAAACCCCACCTACCAATGGCGTTCACAGGCTTAACTCCCCAAGATGGAACTAATGTCTTTCCCAAGTAGCACTTCCATTTCCACATTTACCCGCCTCACAGCATAGTTCAATTGTGGCCGATCATGGCGACTTAGGACCTGCATGAGTTCCTCCCTGGTATGCTGCGCCTCCTTCACCTCCTTCCTCAGGTCATTCTCTATACTATAACATCGCTGTTTCTATCAGTACTATTCCCCGTACCTCCCACTATTACTACTCTATCGTCCTTAGTGAACATTCTATAAAGTGAACATATATCCTCTATTACCTGTCCTTAACGGTGCACTAGGTTTTGAAAAAGCTTGTGACCCGGCAACCCGTGCCTAACTGATCCTGCAGAAGAGGACCTACACCTCTCCCATGGCTACTACCTAGAACCCTTTTTTCCTATTCTTGCCTTGCATGCCCTTATTCCTAAAGGCCTGCTGCATCTACATGAGGCTCGTCTCCTCCCTACTCTGGCAACAGTACAGGCCTATTTTTCCCCACAATTACTGAAGTGTCTGGCGTCTTCATCCTATTAACCATATTTCTCCTACGACCTATTACCAGCTCAAACCTATCATTCTCAACTTTCTCCAACCCACTATCTCTCTTTTCTGCCTGTATAACATGAGTCTCGACAGCCTCATCCCCCACAGACTGATCCTCCGCAGGTCGAGTCTCCGCAGGCCGATCCTCCACAGGCTGAGCCTCCACAGGCTGAGCCTCCACAGGACGGGCCTCAAGAACCGTGATCCTTACACCCAAATCCCTGATCGATTTTCCCATCTCCCTCATCCTTTCATCCCTAAGACAAAGTGGACAAAATCATAGGCGAGCCTCATTTATTTCCCACGTTTCCTCTTTCCTACATGCCCGATGAAACCACTTCTTACAGCAACTACAACCCAACCCCTTCGCAATGTACCTGCGTCAGGCGCCACAGAAAATATGAGAAGCTAATTGAAAGATAACTGAGTAATAAATATTAGATTGTTTTAGGTATAATATGGATTTTTGAGTACCTATTTGTTTCAATATCTCAAAGATTCTTTTCTTTTTGTTGACGATATACTCACATGGGCTTCTTCCCCTTGAAGACAAGAAAGCGGTCGGTGAACCAGGCGGGAATCAAGTGTAGCAGTACCGCGAACAAGTTGTTGACATGCCGGTTTTTGTGGAGCCACAAACAGTAGAACCACACTGCGAACATGCTGGGAAAGCTCTGGCCCGACTGGGAGTACTTCATGAAGTCTCCCCAGGTGACGGGATGTCGAGCCGACGACACGTAGTTGTAGATTGGAGGATCCAAGCCACATGCACGGTCACTGTATCTCCGCCTGGGATCATAGCAGTGTCCTCGAACGACCATTACAATTCACAGTTTAAAACTAAAGTTAACAAAAATCAAGAAATGAATACAGTTAGTAGACCTGTTACATCAAAGTTAAAGGTTTTCCAGGTAGATATTTTTATAATTGATCCTCGACAATGAAATGGGTTCCCAGGATCGACGTTGTTCTACCATCAATATTCATAAGGTAATAACAGAAACTGTCTAGTCATAATCTAAGTCATAGATTCCCATTGTTTTTTGGCCTACCGCTCCTTTTTGAAGAACAAAAACTATTCATTGTCTCATCGTCTTCTTTTCGAAAATAAAATTATTCACCATACACTTTTCAGAAAAACAAACACCGACTCTTCTTTATGTGATAAATAATGTAACCCATCCAGCCTTTTTGGCTCGTAACCCACGTTCTACCGGATAAATTGATAGCGCCCATCATAGATGAAGTGTACTGTATAATATATAGAAAAGCGACGGCAAAGTTCTAAAATTACTCTATTGAAAGATGAATATAATTTTCTCGGGTAACTAGCCGAGTTAGTCCTTTGATTGAACACGAAGTTTTGGTGGTCATTGTCAAGTCACTTGACAATGGCGGCAGAGTTGTGACCGAAACGACGTGTTTAATCGATGGACCAACAAGGCTAGTTACCTGAAAATTTTTTATTCACTTGAAACGCTGAGAAAACCTTCAGTCTTCTACTGAAAGATATTAACAATACTTATGTATTGTAAATAGTTTGTAAACAATTACATATTATGAAAAATATTACTAATTAGATGTTGAACTCGGTGTAGTTAAATTAATTTGTCGATATTTGATGCCTTATTTGTTATCAGTGGTCTTAAATTGCTGTGTTGAACTGTTTTCAATCTGTTTCTTTTCTTGGCTAACAAAGTCCTGACTAAATCCTCTTTTGGCTACATATGATCATAGGAATGTAATTAGAAGCTTGTTTGGGAACCACTGAACTAAGTATTAAATTAAATCATTCCTTTCAAACTTCACTGTTCTCTCCTTTTCCAGGTCGAACGCAAATTGTCTATGCGGTTGGCCTTTTAGTATATTCAAGCTATTGCTATTTCATTTATCCACATTCATTTTAATACGATACCAGTCTGGTCGAAAACTACACTATATCTATACTTATAAACTACCAGTCTTGGTCACGATGTTCTGTCAAGGGGTGACGTCACGCTTTGACGTCACCTAGTCAGCATTCGCTGTGGGATTTACAACGTACAGAGATATTATTCGAAATTATGCCCAATTATGAACAGTTCTATTTAGCTAAGCATTGACGAGTAAATGAACTGCCAGCACACTAAAAGAAAAGTATGTATTTTGTAAAAAACTACATATTGCTCATTAGTTGCTTTTTCTTAATTAAAATTCCTTTGATTTAGATTTTTCTTTTACTCTCTGTATAGCGATACCGTTGTTACAGTAAGCTGAAAAATATATGCAGTACGTCATTTTCAAGATCATGAGCGTTATTTAATGAAAATTGTACTTCATTAGCGACGAAATTAACTGCCAAAATACTGTGTTCAACACATCATTTTTGACGGGCTAACAAGATATTCATATACGATGTAAATATTGTTAAGTCACTGTTATATTATAGGCTACTCGAAAAAATGATTAGCCGAAACACTGAAATAGAAGTAACACATGTAAATATTTAGAGTGGGTCAAATTTACTGTATATCGCAATACAGTTAATGTATTCGTACACAAATATTGAACAGCAATATTAGACCGTAGAAGTTGTTGTTATGTCGAAATGCAGACAGGACCAGAATGAAAATGAAATAATTTTTTCAAAATAATTTGAAATGTTTATGACTTTTACTTAATGCTTTTACGCCTCGTCGACGTCAAGGTCATTATAGGCGGTATGGAATTTGGGACAAGGAACGGAAAGGAATTTGGCAGTGGCATTTTTAAGGAAGCGTCCCGGCATTCGCCTAGCGTGATTTGGGGAAACCATGGAAAACCCAAATCTGGTTTCCCGGATGGGGATTCGAACACGCATCCTCCCGAATGCGAGGCTAGAGTGTTACCGGTCACCCACCACGCTCGGTGCATATCGCAATGAATTTAGTTTTAAAATAATTTAAGCTGGTTTCATTAAGTTCCAAGTTACTGAAGTTATTATTTCATACAGATGGAAGTATTTCCGTATTTATGGTGCTGAAATGAATTGCCAGAACATACATTTAGGCCTACCTGTCTTTTTGACAGGTTTAGAGTCTAGTTAATTAAGAATACTCATTAAATGAGAAGTTTCGCGAGGTACCTCCAGGAACACTGCAAGTCATGTGTTTTAATTATGATTGTAGAAACTGTTAGGAATTACCCAAGTCTTCTGCCTATTAGATTGGAATTAGCAGAATGCAGCAAATTTAGAGTAAGAAATAATTGAAGTTCATTGAAGAATTAGAACCAACACATTGAATGGTACTAGACAATCACGAAACTCTGACTACAAGAACCACAAAAACTGCCCTTCCACCTGTGGTATACGGGATAACACGTAACAATTACTATTTCTCAAAGCCTTAATTGCCGGAATGGACAATTTTGTTGCATTGCAGTACTAGACTGTATGTTGATGAATGCTGGTAAGATATGATTAACACTGTAGCTACTTTGGTTTCTCTTATGTGGACCGAAACTCACCATATATCCCAGGCGGCAACGACGGTGGCGTTGATGACGTAGTCTGCAGGTACCATGTCCGCCAAAACGTTCTTGTCGACGTGCATTGTCCTCAAGATGCCGATCATAGCACTGGCCACGACTCCCGTCGGACCGTACACATTGCTTATCCACCCACGAATGGGTTCGTCGGCGGTTGTGATCACTGGACATAAGACAACAAAGGATAAATGTATTCACTCTCAACTTACAATTCAAAACATTACAAAAATACTCTAGAGGGAAATACACACAAAGTGATTCTTTTTTGTTCAATGGTTCTCAGCCATTTAAAGAGTGTTGACAGTGATGACTCTAAAATTTCAATGTGGCCAGGTATCGAAGTGCAGGCGTGTAACACCCCAAAATATCTGGAAGTGACCCTCGACAGAACCGTCACATATAAGAAACACTGCATGAATTGCAGAATGAAGATCTCTATGACAAACAACTTTCTGCGCAAACTAGTTGGATCACAGTGGGGCAGTCAACCACAAACTATGTGTACATCAGCAATGGACCTTTGTTACTTTGTTGCAGAATATGCGTGCCCAGTTTGGTACTCGTCATCTCACACCAAACAGGTGGATGTAGCCCTCAATAACACCTGTTGGCTAGTGACAGTTGACTTTACCAGCTTTGGGGGATTGCAACACCCAGTATCCGGAGATGTAGTGGCTGCTAACAAGGAGAGGACAATAGTAGAACGAGAAAGCGCTCATCCACTGCACGGTCATAACCACCAGCCCAGAGACTCTAGTCCAGATAATGCTTCAGGAGAACATCGTGGAAACTAATTGGTCACCTGACAAGGCAATAGTACAGTTGTGGAAAATGAAGGTCCCTAACGTCTGGGGACCACTGGCAGTTGCAATGCGCTTGCCACCTGGTAAGGCAGAGGACTGGAACGTCTGGCGGTCCTTAAATCGATTACGAACAGGAGTGGGGAGGTCCAAGGCAAACCTAGTGAAATTGGGTTATACTGATGCTACCATCATTAAGCGCGAATGATGGTACCACGAACCATATGCTCGAGTGCCCTATGTGCCTATCATCCTCCAACGAAGATTATCTGTTTCGTGAAATAGCGAATGCACTTGAGGTTGCGAAGTACTGGGCAAAATGTGTTCAAAGTTGTTAATTTTTATAATGCCTTAACTGTGTATTTGATGATTGTGACTCTAGAATAATAAATAACCAAACCATAATTAAGTTAACAATCATTGAACTACTTGGTTTACTCGGAATTTACAGAATATGCTGCTAGCTATTTGCCATTCTGCCTTTGATATGAAGTAAGTATGCTATAGTCAATTACGCGAAAAGAGTGACATTATAATATGTGAACCTTTTTTTAATCCAGTGTAGCTGTAGCTAAAGAGAGTGCAGTATCTTCGAGCACAATTAATTTCAACATGAAGATGTTCTATTCTAAGAATAAATCAGTATTTAGTTAACAGTTCTAGTAAGAAAGTTTTTGCATGAAATTAAGCTTATTATGTTGCACCTCTAAATTGTTAAATTACTCTTTATAATCAAACTAAAGGCAAAACTAACTATTGATAGTCAGAAGTCATTTAATTTCGATATGAAATCAAAACCATTATAAGTTCGTTGTGGACGAACCCTGCATTCAGTTAGCAATCTGCTGATGTTGTGTTGTGCTCACCGATGGAAGGCCGCACGATGCCGATGGGCAGTCCAGCTCCTTCAGTCCTCACGCAGTCCTCTGCCACGGCCTTGGTGAAGGCGTACGTGTTAGGCCAGTCCTTCAGGACTCTGCAACACCAATCACACAGTAGGCAAAGAATAACAAACTTCTACCATCATTTGACTTCGTCCGTTAAAGATTTCGAGGCAAAAGATTTTCCACAAAGAATAGTAGGATTGTAAAATAAAGTTTAAATTTCTATAATTTGAGACTAATCTTGCATAAATCGATGTGAAAATAGATGAATCAGCGATCATAGTGAATGCGGTTCCATTGTTTGTATTCTGACAAGGAAAATAGTGCAGTAAGAAATAGTTACTGAAGTAGTTAGTGAATCACATTACCACTGAATAAAAGCCTCAAATACGAGAACTGTTTTATTCTTCAGTCTATAAGGATTTTAAGCCGTGAATTCAACTGTTTGTTTCTTAGAGGTCAATGAGAGCCATAATTAAATTAGTTACATACATCGTTGCATTTACACAGTGTAAATATGGAGCTACAGCACACTATCGTTGATTTCCAGCGTATGCTGGGAGTAAAGGTGAATAAGCAGACGATTCGGCAGAGAATGAGAGACAGAATAGTAATGCCAGAAATTCCTAAGACTTTTTATTTCTTCTTCTGGTCCCTATCCTTTAGGATGTCGGCAATCATTTTGGCTATCTTTTCTCTGTTCCTCAGCGCTCGTAATAGCTCAAGTCCAGGTTTTATGATATTTTAACCAGGAAATTCTTCTTATGTGAACACTTTCCGTTCCTGGTAGTTTGCCTTGTAGGAAATCGTAACGAAAATTCCTGATGATGTGACCAAGACACTATAGCTGTGTTTTCGCGGTGGTCAGTATTTTCATATAGAACTTCAGCATTTGTGAGTTGTTCTGTTCATGGTATCCTCAACATTCATCATTAGAATCATATTTCAACACCTTTAACTTTTTTCTTACAGTTTCCGTCAACTTTCATGTTTCAACGCCGTATAAGTGGACAAGAACACATAGCAGCGCATAAGTCTTGGTAAGTAACGAGTAATGACGTCAGTTCATAGCGAAAATTTTAGAACTTATGATAAGAATAGTAGCAGTTACGTAAATTTGGGTGCACGGCAGTGCACCCGCCAAATTGAGTCAACGGCGGCACTGCCTACTCTTTTCACGAAGCGATTCGGGCCATTTTTGAATCTCAACTTCTTCGGTCGTATTCATGCTAAATGTCTCAAATTTCTGTTATCCATAGGTATCAGCAATCTTAGTAAACATACTAAATTTTATTTCGTTTCTGTTCTTAGTTCGGATGTTATTCGGATGCAAACTTCAGCGATTTTGTCACTCACTCACTGATGATCATCAAAACTCTAAGGTACGAGGGTGGTTTGAAAAGTTCTCGGAATGTATTAGAATTAAGTATCTTACCTCGGTGGAACTACTTTTATTTTTCAACATAGTCTCCCTGTAGACTAATGTATTTGGTCCAGTGATGTTCCAATGCCTTGATCCCATCTCGAAATTGAGATTCCTCCAGGCCTGCAAAATACCTCTCCAATTCGGCTGTCAGTTCTTCCCTTGTAGAAAATCTCCGTCCACCGAGGAAATTTTTCAGCTTGGGGAATAGATGAAAGTCTGATGGTGCCAAATCAGGTGAATAAGGTGGATGTGGCAACAATTCGTACCTCAGTTCATGAAGTTTTGCCATGGCAATAACACTTTTATGCGGCGGAGCGTTGTCCTGATGAATGATGACGTTTTTCCTTGCCAAACCAGGCCTTGTTTCGCGTAACTTTTTCTGTAATTGGTCTATGAGGTTTGCATAGTATTGCCCCGTGATTTTTTGGCCAGTAGGAAGATAATCTATCAGCAGAATGCCTTTTGCTTCCCAGAAAACTGAGGACAGGACTTTTCCGGCCGAACGCACTGCCTTTTCATTCTTTGGTGGTGGTGAATCAGCATGTTTCCACTGCTTTGACTGCTGTTTTGTCTCTGGGGTATAGTAGTGGACCCAAGTTTCATCTGTATTCACAACCCGGCCCAAAAAATCTTGTTGGTTGCTCTGAAAACGGGCCAGACTTTGTTCGGACATTTCCAATCTGGTGCGTTTATCGTCCAGTGTCAAGAGCTGCGGCACCCATCTTGCGGATAATTTTTTCATACCCAATTCTTCGGTTAAAATATAATATACCCGTTCACAAGACATCCCTACAGCTTCAGCAATCTCCCGCACTTTCATTCGACGATCCTCCATGACTATTTTATGCACTTTTGCGATAAATTCTGGGGTCGTAGCACTTTTTGGCCGTCCACTACGTGGATCATCATCCAAGCTCTCCCGACCAAATTTAAACTCGCTGGTTCACTTGGCAACAGTTGAAAATGAAGGAGCAGACTCCCCTAGAGTGTTCTGAAAGTCGACATGAATTTCCTTTGTTTTCATACCTTTCTTTACAAAGTATTTAATCACTGCTCGAATCTCAGTTTTTACCATTGTCACAAATCCCTACGCGGGAACAACAACAAAGAGTCGTCACTACCACACTCCTACAGCTAGAGCACTGACGCGCCACGTGTTCATTCACAAAGGGTGTGTGATTATTGCGCGGGAACCTCGTTGCTCTAGCACTGACATCTAGCGGTGATTCCGAGAACTTTTCAAACCACCCTCGTATTTCCCGTAGCCGTAGAAAGCTGAAATTTGGTACGCAGATACCATTTTACCCACATTTTATAAGATAAGTCTGATTGATATTCCTAATTTTCCATATATCTACCCCTTCGTAATTTTTACTGAAATTGAAGGCATAATACATAGGCCCTATTTGTCAAATTCGAAAAATAGCGAGGAAAATCTTGGCTCTTATGTATTTGTAAGTTCAATTAAGCAACACATTTAAGATATTTACGTATGTAGGTTAACTAAAACATGGTGCGCATAATGGCCAAGTCATCAGATTTTTTTTTTTTAATAAATCATCTATGACACTGAGAGAAAGCATTCTGGCATTCTGGCCTATTTTTACAAGAATGGTTTTTGTGGGATTTACGGTACTTTTGATTGATAGGTAACATAAGTTTTAAATGCCGATGGTTGGGATTAGCTGTTTAGATGTTACGCAGTAATGATCTACGCATCTTCAACAAAATTTATACTCACTTGGGCAATATCTGTGCGAGCTGCTGGTCGTCCATGAGCTCCACCAGTCGAAGAGTCTCCTGAGTGGTTAGACTGGGAGGGTAGAAACACTCGTCGATCCGTTCCGCGTAGCAGTTGGAGTACACTGAAGACACGTGTACGAATGCCTGTCAACAACAGAACATACTACATTAAATACCAGAGATTCACTTCGTTGTAGGTTAAATCAGCAGAAGTTTACGCCAAAATGTGATGCTTGCTATTTACCAATTGTGACAGACGGACAGACTAAAAATCAAACAACATTTTTCCAACAAAGGGTACATAATCCTAGAAACAGTATAATTTAATTTTCTTGAATGAAATTTTATTTTAAGAATTATGTGTAACAAGCTAGGAGATGATTAAATATGGTTTTGTATATTTTCCAATAATTAACTGCGATTCTTTTTTGTTATTTTTGTTTTGTTTTTGGCTTTACGCCTCGTCAACGGCTAAGGTCATTAGAGGCGGGATGGGACTGGGGATAAGGAACGTGAAGGATTTCGGCCATGGCCTTTTTTGAAGGAAGCATCCCGGCATTCGCCTGGAGTGATTTGGGGAAACCATGAAAAATTCAAATCTGGATGCCCCGGACGGGGATTCGAACCTGCGTTCTCCCGAATGCGAGGCCAGAACGTAACCGATCACCCACCACGCTCGGTGAGTGATCTTGTGTAAATTAACATTGTTTTATAGAGGTAAATTATGTAAATTCTATGTGAAATGTTCAAAAATAATATTATACACTAAATATTGATTAAAAGTTTGTAATTCTAAGTATTGATGTGAGATACGATGTTTAGAGGACAATTTCCGACAGTTTGAACTGTAATTTTGTGTGTAAATTTTCATTTCATTGCGTTTCATAATGATTTTAACTGATTTTGTATTAATTCTGATTGTTTTTATGTAATTTTAATTGTTTAAGTATTGTTAGAATTTGAGAAACGACGGTTGGAAGTCTTTGAATTATTCCGCAATTATCTGTAACGCCTATATAACCGATCAGCATAGACGATTAGTTAGTTGAGTTCTAGTTTTGAAAAGTTTAGTTGTGAAGGTTACAATCGCCTGGAGTATTTGTTTACATTAGTACGTGGTATCATTGTATGAAGTCCAACGTCTTTAATAAAAAATAAAAATTTAAAAATTTAAAAAAACCTTGAAAGTGATTTTTTTTCGACCAATTATTTCATTTAAACGAGATATCTATCAATCTGTTATTCACATGACTGAACTGGGGTTGTTAAATAGAAAATTGGATGAAACCAACCTTTCGATAAAGGAGGATAGAATCGATGGTGGTGTTATGAACACCTATAAATTCAAACGGCATCAATTGGAACAATGGAATAACCACTACCGTTACCGAATCACGTCCATATCTCACTTCAGAGATTTAGGCTGACTCGAACCTAACAGTCACAAAATGTGTGTGCCCCCTTACATATGCGATATGTAAGAGGGCACACAAATGTAAGGGGACACACAAATACTAGTCGTTGAGGAAGAATAAAATACCAAGAACTATGCTGCAAGTAAGAGATAAAAACCACGACAAATTTGCAAATGGAAGCAGCTAAAGAGAACCGTCTGCATTGTAAACCACAAAATGCGATGCTTTCGTATCTCAGTAAGCAACAGCGAACCTGAAAGTTTTTTAACAAATTTTGGCAATGAAACAGGAGTTGTATTGTTTGCATTCACGATTCACACAGTTAGATATTCAGAGTGCTGATGTCACACATCCGTTGCGGTGGATTGCCTTGATCCTGAACCATCAAGGCCTCCGACCACGAAGGTTTTATGATAATAGACAGTAGTGGAATACTAACATAGAAATTGTCATTTGTTCCGACTAGTTCAACATTCAGCTGTAATGAAATGATGGCCAAAATCGTGTTGAGAGGGTATCGTACTGTAGTGTCACAGTTTTTTTAATAATTGAGTAATAATAAAAATGTTTACTGTTATATTAAAATCATTAATAAGAAACTTAACAACGGGATAGTGATAATGATTTTGGATGGGACGAATCCAAATAACAAGTAACAGCGGCATAGCTCACAATTAATGAATTTGAACTGTCTGACAGAAAAGTCAAGCATTCGAGAATAAGAGGAGGAAATGAAATGAAAGTTCACAGGTTGAGAAATCACTGATAGAAAGAGTACGTGAAGTTATTTCAGTGATTACAAAATCGAAAAAAATTTACAAAACACTTGTCAGTATGATTCCACTTAACAGTATGACATTACACCTCTGGTCTGGATGTATGCTCTGATTCTGTTGGGAAGAGTGTCATGAAGCCGTTATATCGTCTCCTGCGGTAAGTTGCCCTACAACTGTCTAATTGGTCCTTGATATCCTGGATATTGGCACTGGGACGGAGATGACGTCTGAACTTGTCCCACACATGTTATATTGAGGATCTGGTGGTCTTGCTGGTCACGGGAGTACACCTACATCACGCAGACATTTCAGAGAGACACGAGCCGTGTATGGACGAACATAGTCCTCTTAGAACACGGCACCACGATATTGTCGTGTGAGAGGTAAAACATGAGAAAGCAGGATGTCCGTGACGTACCGTTGTGCCGCCAGAGTTTCCTCAATCACTACCAGCCGTGACCTGCAATCATACTCGATGACTTCCTACAGTTTGACGCGAAGCCTAACACCGCTGTGCCTCTCCAAAACATTATACGAATAGGACCTGTTACCAGGTCCCAGCCATACTCGCCAACGATGGTCATCGGAGTTAGTGCAGAATAGTTAAAAACAATCAATGGCATAGTGTACAGGCCTGTTCTTAGATGACTGTTTCTCCAACATCGTCTTCCAAATAGTTTTAAATGCACTCACTGTAAGACGTGGTTCCTAGCCAGTTTTCGGAATTTCATATAAACTTGCAAACCATTCATAGAACAATTCACTGATACTCTGAAACCACAAGCTTTTACTTAATCCCCTTGGCCTTTCTTGCTGACACATTCTTCCGCTATTCGTGACTGAAGAAATAAAAAATTATAGCAGTGAGAGCCTTTTACCGCAATATATTTTACAGGGTCATACTGGACCAACACCAGGAATGTGTGTAGTAGGTGGTACAACTGGGTGCAGCTGATGATGCTACGAACTGAGAATGATCTCAGGAGTGACGGTTGCAGCAGGAAGAGAGACCAAACTTTTCTAAATGTCACTACCATACTCTAGCTGCTTTGTCCGCGTAATTCTTTGTGTGCTTATTAGTAACGAGTTTGACTTAAGCTTTTATTCTAGTTTCAAACAAAAATGTTTGTACTATAATATCTTTGTAACCTTTGCCCTAAATTAAATTCCAAAATTACGTTACGGATGTTGGAGTACGAATCTTTGACGTAGTAGCTTAATTAACGGTTTACATGTATTCTAGGTATTATAATTCAGAAAACTGAAGAAAAAAATAACAAAATTTATAAAATCCAGAGCGTGGAGAGTTTATTTGTGTTTCTAAATAAACTTTGGTGGGTATCTCGTAAAGGTGTGCTCATTTGGGATGTAGCATGATCAGTGAAGCCTATATGTTCTCGTTCATATTTTGCTCGGTTCACCAATCACCGCAGGTTTTAAGCTAGACTTTCAGCTTTCAGATTGCGATCACTCCATTAAAAACGGTTCTGTAGTTTTTGTGTAATGCATTGATAAAGGTACAGACCGTGTAACCATCTTACAGATTGATAATACTGTAGTACAGACGTTGAATACGTGTGCGATATAATGGTTCGTCAACTAAATTGACAAATAAACTGTAAACTGGGAAAAAATGTTGCCTCGCTAAAAAATTTCAGTATTTCACGTCCAAAAGTTATTTCTGTCCAATATGCGGACTCTAAGAGCTTTTATTGTAACTCGAGCTATTATTGCAATTTCACAAAATGCTGATCTTTTGGGAACGTTAATTGCTGCACTATCACTATAATTTAATTAATTTTGAACATTCATATCAATAATTTTTCTTTCTGTTTTTTTTTCTTTTTACAATATTCTTAACTTAGCTTTTTATTGAATTTGAACAACAAATCCAACGATATCAAACTTCTCTCAGTAAATACGGCATGTTCAGAAGACCGAGTAAATGGAGTGTGGAGTTCCAAGTAATGGCCTGTTATTATCGACGGCGATAAACTCCGTAAGACATCTGAATAAAAATACCTGGGAACAGTACTCTGTTAGGATGGTCAGAAACTCCCAGACGTCCAAAACAGATTCAATGCGGCCTAGATGAAGTGGCGTCAGGTCACAGGAGTCCTTTTCAACCGGAAGGTGCCACTGTACCTTAAATCAAAGGTTTACAGAACCATCGTTCGACCAGTGACTCTGTATGGAACCGAATGTTGACCAAACACGAAAGGACATGAGCAACAGCTGTATGTCATGGAAATGAAGATGATTCGCTGGCCAGAGGGACTCACTAGATTGGACCGCATTAGGAATGACAACGTTCGGGCAGAATTTGTTGTGGCTCCAATCGCTGAGAAAATGTGTGAGGATCGTCTGCAATGATACGCCCATGTGCTGTGCAGCAACAACACCTCGGAAGAGAGAACAGTACTCGACATAAGACCAGAGGGCCGAAGACCACGAGGGAGACCCAGCAAGCGCTGGCTGGATACTTTGGGGGAGAACAAGCAACTAGTCAATGCATCGCATGAAGATACACAACATCGACACAAATGGAAGAAGTCCAGCAAAGTAGTCCCTGCAATACGGGATTAATGCTAGGAGGAAGAAGAAGAAGAATATAACTTAGCCTATTATGTGATAGGTGCTCTCACCTTGAGATATCTCATCCGTGTGGCTAGACGTATGAGGTCGTACGTGGCGGCGACGTTGATTTTGACGGCAGTCCGCAGGTCCTCGTCAAAGCGGACGGTGGCTGCCACGTGGAACACGACGCTGACTCTACTGGCCAGCAGGTCTGAGTCTTCTTGACTTAGTCCCAGTCCGGGAAGGGAACAGTCTCCAGACACTACCGTCAAGCAGCGAGAGAAGTCTGGTCGAACTCGACGCAGCAAGGAAAACACCTGGATTACAAATATATCACCTGTTTTAAGTATTAGCGTTTGTAATAACACTAAACCGAAGACTTACACTTCTGGTATTGTTTTGCCTTGTCACCGTGGCGATAGCTTCGAAGTCAATCATCTAAGGCAGCTGCTGCTTAATACTGTGAGTTTTTTCTGATTTTTATACCTTGTCGCTACTTAACTCTTTCGTTCACTTGCATGGGTTGGGCTTAATGGACAGGTAAAAACTCACATTGCATGACCAGTTACATTCGATAAATGTAGAACGAATCAAACAGGTTACTGTACATTTCATACAAACAGTATTCTGATATGTTATAGGCAAACTCCCGAGAGTATTAATATTTACAATGTGTCATTTATAAAAGGAATTTTTTTTAAGTAAGTGGATCAGAAAACACAAAAGATGATTCCGAGTATAAGGATCCGGCTAACTTTATAATTCCCAAGAACAAATAAGATTTGGCAATTTGAGCATGAAACTGAATTAACTCTTGGGGCGCTTGCGGGTTGATATTTCGGCTGACAGTACGCTGTATTAACTGTAAATCACATTATCATCTTGCCGATGCAAAACTGCGACTGTAACGACAGTTAGAAATGATTCGATTTTCTGCAAACTTTTCCAGGCTATGAAACCAAATGTGAATTCCTGCGGGGGTCTTGCTTCATTCGCTGCAGGTAAGTGACACCAGATATGTATAAACACTAACCTGTACATCAGCGTCTGT
Source organism: Vandiemenella viatica (assembly GCA_031002005.1). Classification (NCBI taxonomy): domain Eukaryota; kingdom Metazoa; phylum Arthropoda; class Insecta; order Orthoptera; family Morabidae; genus Vandiemenella; species Vandiemenella viatica. The sequence continues at coordinate 44,340,147 of CM061914.1, forward strand.
CATCCAGCCTCTCTCATCTGCACAATATTTTTCTATTTATGCTCTCGTCGTCAGTTCATTACTCTCTGTTACTTAGTGTTTACTCTCGCTGTACACTGTCCACTTTCGTCTCCCTCTCTTTCGTCACACGTCTACGTTGGCATCTCCTCGGATAAAGTTTCTTGTCACTCCATCGGGGAACGCTGCAAATATCTAAGACTTTCCCATTCGCTCTTGTATTTTTGTTAGGTCGAGGCTACATATGAAAAAGCCGAAAGTATACCGAAATCAGGACTTTGCTCAATTTGGAATAATTTTGATTGGTCGACCTGAATTTCTTGAAAGCGTCGTCTCCCAAATTTCCTTACATTTACTTGAAGCGTCCGCCAAACTATTTTCCGAGCAATCCCCCGTCGTCATTGACTTATCGCTGTGGTAAACGGGACCCATCGGGGATTTCCTGCGAAAATTAACAAAATCCGTTATTGATACTAACTTAATTGCTGTGCGCTTTTTTGCGATCCGCATTTGCACAGTCAACTTTCAGTCGCTCGTATCTCATTGGTCGGTCCACACACGTGATATTCGTACTATCTCAAATGAAGACCATACTTCCCATGCTGTTACTCTGTCCATCTCCGCAATATATTAAAATGCCACATGCAGTACGTGCAGTGTTCACAACTCATTAGCGCTTTTTCCTTAAGCACAAGAATTGACTTGGCGTTATTCACGCTTACAAGCAGGCTGGCGTTGATTTCCTGTGTCCCATTACCATACTCTCGTCAAGGCAGGGACCATGTTTTACATTTACACCGGACGGTGACCTTACAAAGTGCCTGCCTCGTCCTGTGTCTAATCGTACTTTGTCCCTGAGAGACAACGATGTCCTGGGTCGTAACCTGGTCTCAAGAGGTCTAGTGGCTCAATGGTTAAGGTGTACTCGCATGATTGATGATCTAAAGGTCCCTGGATCGAATCCTTCTCTCAGCATTGATTTTCTAAGGACCTTAACCCTATCTTCAACTCTGACACAGATTTGTGAGGATTCCACGTTTAACTTTAGGTCCCCTATACACGATAGTATTACCGGCTTAGGTTAAGGTGGCTACAATAGGGGCGGAATGCGCAGCCAATAAAAATCCTGTCATCACGATCACCCGAGTCTTTACTTGGTCTCTGCGTCCTCTATCAAGTAAACAGAATCTTACATGTAGATCTTAATATTACTGATTTTAATATTGTTAACATTCAAATGTAAATACTCAGTGCATAAGGCAAGTTAAAAGTTTAAATTTTTTTTTAAAATGTTAGTATTTAGTCTTCATTTTCAATTGGATGTTACGGATGTTCTGTCAATTCAACTTATGCATTTTAGCAAGGAAATAAAAAATAATTTGATTGTGGTTCACATGAACTGTGTGATATTCCTGCATATCAGTGAGCCAAGTTATCAAGTTGTTGATACTTACTGGTCCCTCGAGCATGTTGTTGAGTCGTTGGTGCTGGGGCACTCCCTTCTTGGGCCGGAGTAGCAGGTAGATGGTGTCGATACCTGGACAGGAGCGCAGCAGCTTCTCCAACAGCACAGTGCCCAGGAAGCCTGTGGCCCCTGTGATGAGCACGCAGGTGCCATCGTAGAAGCTGCTCACTTCGCTGGAGTCTCCAGCTGGAGGATCATCCAACTCGCGCTCCTGTTCCTCTAGACTCATCACACGGGGGTGCACGCCGCAGCACGGCATGTCGCCAGAGATCACCCTTGGGGAGGAAACAACGGATTCGTTGAGGATTTATGCCTTTTATGAAGGTCAGAGGTACAGGTTACACGTCATGTAACGAAATATATGGAACAAAAATATTTCAAGATTTTATTATTATTATTATTGTTGCAGCTATATCGATCCTTTTTTTAGGATGTAGCCTCTTTAAGCCTAATGAGCTATATATTAGAATTTAATTCTACATAGTGTTGGTGTAGTTCTTTCCGGGCCGATCGATCCTGAGCCGCCCTCTTCCAGTTCACGCCTGTAACTCGACGTATATCCTTATCCCAGCGATCCGGGGGTCTTCCTCTTGCTCTTTTCAGGTTTCTCTGTATCCAGTCGAGCACTACCGTAGTCCATCTTTCATCTCTTTTGCGAGCAACATGACCGGCCTATCGCCATTTTTGGGTCATGACTCTTTTTAAGATGTCTGTTACTTTAGTTATAGAACGGATGTGCACGGCCCTTTTCCTGTCTCTTCTTGTAAACCCTAGCATTGCTCTTTCCATACTTCGCTTGGCAGTTCTCAGTTTTTGCTTCGTGTGACTATTTAGGGTCCAAGTCTGGCAGGCATATGTGAGGATCGGTAATACACATTGTTCAAATACCTGTTTTTTAAGATTTACTGGCATGTTCGATTTAAAAACTATGGAATTTCTTCCGTATGCTCTCCAGCCCAGCTTTATCCGTCTGTAGATCTCAGGCTTTTTGTCACCATTCATATTGATCAGTTGGCCAAGATAGATGTACTGATCTATGGACTCAATACCAGAATCTTTCATGTCCGCCTTGTCTTTATCTTTTTCTGCCCATTTGTTTTGCATGATTTTGCTTTTTGATATATTTATTTTAAGGCCCACTTCACTGCACGCTGCCTCTAGTTCATTTATCAGTTCTTTGAGTTCTTCCAGACTGTTTGAGAGTAAAACTATATCATCAGTGAATCTTAAGTTGTTGAGATTTCTTCCATTTATTCTCAAACCTCGGTTTTGCCATTGGATTTTGTACATTGCACTAACATTGTAAATACAATAATAACTCTTGTGTCTCTGCCTGTTTTTTTTTTTTTAAGTTTTTACAACCAAACGGCTAAACCAATCTTGATGAAATTTGGCAAGAATGTGTCTCGTTAGGTAGGACATAGGATACTCTTTTCGCTATAAATAACATATTTTCTGATTAAATTTTAAAAACTAATCAAACAGTGACAGACAGATGGATAGCATGTGTAAATCTCTGTAATGTTATATCAGTTACTTGGCTTTTGTTTCTCTCGCAGTCAGTTCCTTAACGCTTTGGAGTTGTCAACAGTACCTTCTTATAAATTAAGATTAGAAGTTGAGGTCCCCCTACTACCGAAGCGCAATCTCGATGAAGTGCGACTGTGCAACGGCACACGCCTACAAATAACACAATTGGGGCACTACGTAATAATAGCTGTGATCATGACTGAAATGGCAATAGGTGATGATGCGTTGATTGCTTGAATCCCAATAATTCCGACAGACCGACTGTTCCTCCACAAAATACTACAGTTCCAAAATTTATTCTTTGCGATGACTATCAATAAAGGCCATGGACAGACACTGAAAAATGGCAGTGGTAGACTTAGAAAGGACGTGTTTTTCCCATTGGTAGTAGTATGTACCTTGCTAACTCATTTCCAACCCCCAAATGCAATTTATCTTAGCAAAAAAAGCAAAACCACATATATTGTGTACAAAGCGGTATTGATAGGAGATGTCCCCAGAAAGTGACATAATTGTAAAACACAAACAAAACTATACCGGAGGAACTGTGGTAGGTAGTCTCCCATAGTTAACCCACACCTCCTTACTTAGTTTGTTGCGATTTTTAAACATGTTGTATGTTGGTTCTTTTCATGAGACAGATTCGATGTTACAATGGTATGGTGATGGCTTCCCCACCATATTATCCCCACTCCGTGCTTTTTGGGACACCTTTTACGTAATTTTTGGTATTTTTTATTCAATTCTATATATAAAATTAAATTTCCACGCGTACGAAGTAACGGGTAACAGCTAGTACATTCGAACTCTAGTGAACTTGCTATAAAATTACTAAGTTAGTACGAAAAATCTTGGAAGAACTAGGTAGACTACAAGTAAATGGAAGGAAGAGAAATAGCAATGAAGTGATTTGCAAACAATAATAATTGCAGACTAGGTGTTGAAATTGCAACGGATACAGCTGATGTAATAGCATCCTGCTGTTTATGAAGTTAGTATGAAACAGAAGGAAACAACAATAACTGTGTCTAAAATAGATATTTCTAAGAAAATAATTTTTTTTCAGAAAAGGTTGTCTTTTATCATCGAAATTGAATCAGAAATAATTTTAAAATGCATTATATATGAAGACCAGACTTGCAGGGAACTGGGGCCAGTTATTTGGAATCTTAAAAAGAAAATAATCATAATTTACGTAGCTCACATTGAATTGGGTTGGTAAGGTACAAAATAAATTTCATCTTAAGATCGTAGATGATTGGTTGATTTGTGGACAGACGGTGCATCGAAAGAAGAACAATACATAAAGAGAAAGATTTAGGGTATGCATAGCAGTTTGTAGTGGAGGGTATTTGGAGAAGTAGAGAGTAGATGTAAAGGATTTCATCAGTCAAAGTCTGTTCACAGATACATACATGTCGTCCTGAGTCAAAGCCTAACTTGTAAATTGAGTTTTGTATCAGTTATAAAAAACACAGAATTGAGAAATAAACGGTTAAAAACTGTAGCAGCGTGAATACTAAGGTGCAACGTCACATTCCATGACATTTTAAGTGTTAAAGCACTCAGCTGTAGTATCTACAAGCTAAAAATCTTGCAATCAACCAAGAAATCAAGCATACTTATTATGTTTCTATAATTAGCGGTAAAGTTGCCACAAATTTTAAATTTCAACATGTATTGTACTTTTGGCAACTTGTGAAGCAAGAGGTAAGTTACCACCTAGTCATATTCTGTGTACACGCATAGGCCTGCCAGACTAAAACTAAATGTAATGATTCGGCGTTCTAAGAATGAGAGAGTAACAGATTTAATACTTTCTTATAAAATTAAATCTGTGAACTGCAGATTTTTGAGATCGCAGCTAGCATTCTTTACGATTTGTTACCAACACCACACTGTTCAGTATGATGATAATTACCACCTTTTCAAAACTTGTACAAATGACAAACATGCAATATTTGGTGATGACACAGGTAATGTACATGGAGAAATGTCAGCCATCAAATTTCCACAATAATAGATGAACTGACATATTAATCAAGATAACAAAAACAAATTAGGAAGAAAATCTGTTTCGAAAATAAGAGCACACTCGAGGTTGTTCAATAATTAAGTATAAACCTGAATCAAAGCTATGCTTCCTGACGGTAGCAAAGCCTATATACCTGTTCCTCCAAACCATCTAAATAAAACTGAAGAACCTCAGAAGCAATACGACCAGTAGTTGTTACATGATTCGGATTCAACAAAAAATTGTCCTAAATTATTCATTTTCAGACCTCAAATCTAAATGAAACATATTAATTTTTTTTCTTGCGAGAGTATGTGCTGTACATTAAGGAAACCCTATCAAAATCCAACCGGCATATTTTTTGTAATTACATTCGACTAAAAATCATAGTGACTTGGAAAATTTCTCAGTTTTCCAACATAACATCAATATTAAACATACCCTATTCCACCCACATCGCCACTGCTTGAACATTAATCGAAATTTCATCAAAATCCTATCAGTATTTTGGCACGAACGGCGTTAACGAAAAATTATCCTAAATTTCTTATTTTTTCGACATCACATCGAAATAAATCTTATCCCGGTGGCATCACAGGCTATACATCACTGAAATCCCTATCAAAATTCAGCCAGTAGTTTTTGCATGAATCGCGTTGAACATAATTTTTTTCATTTGTTTAACACCATATTTTACCCGCAGGGCCACGGGATGTACATTAACCGAAACAAACCATATCAACTGCCAACCAGTAGTTTTTGGGTAAATCGAGTTTAACGAAAACATGCCTTAATTCTTTAAATTTCTAATTTTTTTGACATCACATCAAAAAACAGGCCCTTTTTACCCGCGACATCATCGGTTGCACATTAAACGAAATTACGTCAAAATCCGTCCAGTAGATTAGCGTGAATCACGTTAAACGGAAAACTATTTTTTTAAAAGGATTGTTCAATTCTCATAGAATTTTTCCTAGTTACATTTTTATTATAAGTGTATTTTTTCCCCCAAGTCATTTTTATTTGAAAGTATTAAATTAAGAATATAAGCTTAATCATTTCGGCAAGAAAGTATAACAGCAATTAGTCTCAAAATAGCTCGGTATGAACAGTTACATATACCTGAGGAAAGGTAGAGTATATCACAAGACACGTTCACTGTGTAGTATGTTGAGGCAGTGAAGCATGACCCAGTGTTCGGATTATGTGCGAACCGCAATGGGCATTAACATGAAGACCTTCTCACAATATCCTGAAGGCCAATTAACAATACTGAATTATCTTCGAGAGTAACGGTTGCGTAAAACGTTGTAATTTTAATTTGTAATATTATATTGAGATAACACGTAAACACTAGTAATAATATTAAGACGATAGTAACCCACGACTTTGTCTCTCCAGCGTCTAATTGAAGGAATCAGCCTAGAAAATATAGGAAAGTATGGTGTCTCTGAATAGGTTTCAGTGCGAATGGATAGTGTGTGTGAATCTCAACTGTGTAGGTGGACGAACAGAATAGTAGACGTTCAGTGGCAAGTGATGGAAGGCAATTTGTAATCAGAAATATAATTTGTGAATTTCTTGGAAGCCTAGAAAACATCGAGTAGCGGACAAGTGAGTGGCAAGATTCCAAGTAAATACAGAGGTGAATTTTTATAGGTGTTACCATAGTCAAAATGTATATGCTTGTGAAATATGGCAGTAGCGCCTTCTTTTTGTTATTGAAGTGAGATTTCTTCGAACGCGGTAGGCAGAAATTTGTTACGGTTACGCGTTACGAGCTACGCCTTCAGTGCGCATGCGCTCTTGACGTTCTGCGCATGCGCACTTGACGATAATTTGATGTAAGCAGCTACGTGCTAAGTACGTGTTCGCGGCAACACGGATACCGTATTGCTCGCTGTCGTATAACCTCATGTCAAACAGTGAATATTCGCTACATCGTTTTGAGTTAGTTCGCGTTGGGTGAAACGTTTTCTATGATGTATGTATAAGTATAAATATTTTGTTTATTGGTTGCTTTTTGTTTATTTATATTCGTTTGATGTAGATGATTTCATTATATTCCCTTATCGTTGTTGTAGTAAGAAAAGAAACATGGAATCGCGTTTATGTGATGAAGTGAATGTATTAATGCGCCTGCGATGAAAGCTTTCATTTGCGTGCAGAAATATTAGCATTCTTCACAACAGAATGAGTTATTTGTGCTTATTAAAAAAAATTAGTTATGAGCCGGAATCCTGCGTTCAACCCCTCATTTTCGACGGCCTTAGAAGTTAGTTATTAACGAAAAATTATTCTATGAACTAGATACTTAAAAATTTTGCTTTTCAATTTAGATCTAATTTAATACAACCATCATTAGTATTATTATGTCTACAAACATTTACAACTTTTTTTTTTAATATAATTTTTTGAAAAAATCTGCATTTTTCGTTAGTTAAAAAGGCAACTACTATAATAACAAGAACGCTCTTAAAACTTTTCTCAATACTTTAAGCCACATTTGCAATTCCAAAGTATTATTATTTTTTTATTTTATTTTTTGCTGTCGTCAGTTTTTCGACTGGTTTAATGCAATCCTCCATCCCTTCCTATCCTGTGCTAACCTCTTCATTTCTGCATACCACTTACAACCCACGTCCTCAATTATCTGCTTCATATATTCTAATCTCTGTCTTCCTCTACAGTTCTTACCTTCGACTGTTCCCTCCACTAACAAAGTAACCAATCCAGCATGTCTCAAAATATGACCTAACAGCCTATCTCTTCTTTCCGTAAGCTTCTTCCATAAATTTCTTTTCTCACCCATCATTTCCAAAACTCGTTCATTTCTTACTTTCTCTGTCCACCTAATTTTCAGCATTCTTCTGTAGCACCACATTTCAAATGCTTCAATTTTCTTTCTTTCTGGTATTCCTAAAGTCCATGTTTCGCTACCATAAAGTGCTGTGCTCCACACATAGAGTTTTAAAAAGTTCTTTCTAATTCCTAGATTATTATTTGAAACTAAAAGATTTCTCTTTTTCATTAAGGCTCTTTTTGCTCGTGCTATTTTGCTTTTAACATCATTCCTGCTTCGGCCATCGGTTGTAATTTTTCTTCCCAAGTAATAGAACTCACTTACTCCTATTGAATCCGATCCTATTTAATCTACTAGTATTAGTATCATTTCTGCTTCATTTCATAGCTTTTGTCTTGCTTTGATTTATATTCAGTCCAAAATCTTCGTTCAGTATTTTGTTCATGCCATTCAGTAATTTCTCAATATCCGCAGCCTTCTCTGCTAACAAGAAAATCGTAGCATACTCATTTTTTCAGGGGGAAAAAATCAGATCACGCTTACCTTGTTGTATAACATGATTAGATTAAGCCGTGATTGCTGGAAACAAACAACAATTTGTAACGTTGCCATGATTTCGTTGAGGTCACTGTAAATTTATGTATTAAACAAAACTTTGTGATTGCATACCTACCAAACATAATCTTATATATATATATAAAAATAGACGTGTTTTTTCCTATTTTTCACTTTTCAGCCACCACTACCTTGCACAGATCACTGATGTTTGTTGGTGGAAGTAGCATGGAGTTTCCTGTCGTGCACAACGTTCGCCGAATGCCGATAGCTGTGGGGATGTGGGAGATATAATGATTAAAGTTGGTCAGTGCAGGGCGTTTTCATATTTCGACCAAAAATTCGTATCTCTGTATACTTCTCTTTCCTGCCACAACTACATAACATAGACCTTTGGTATTTGTGTGTGGTAGTAGAAACGTCTTTCCTGTCGTGCACTATGGTTGTTAGATGTCGGTAGCTATGGGGGTGTGGGAGATATGAGGGTTGAAAGTGGTCGACCTGTGGCAATTTCATACTTCTGCCAAAGACAAAAGTGTCATGGTGTATCACTTTTCAGCGAAAACTATAGATCACAGATAACTGGTGTTTGTGTGTAGTAGTAGCACAGAGTCACCTTTCGATCACAACAGCGGCCGATTTTCAGAAACTGTGGTACTGTGGTAGATATGGTGGTTGTAAGTGGCCGACCAAGGATATTTTCGTATTTCGACTTTCTCCGCATATGTCTCTTTTCTGCCACAACTACATAGCATAGAGCATTGGTGTTTGTGTTTGGTAGTAGAATCGTATCTCATGTAGTGCACTATGGTTGTTAGATGTCGGTAGCTATGGGGGTGTGGGAGATATGGGGGTTGAAAATGATCGACCTGTGGCAATTTCATACTTCTGCCAAAGACAAAAGTGTCATGGTGTATCACTTTTCAGCGAAAACTATAGATCACAGATAACTGGTGTTTGTGTGTAGTAGTAGCACAGAGTCACCTTTCGATCACAACAGCGGCCGAATTTCAGAAACTGTGTTACTGTGGTAGATATGGTGGTTGTAAGTGGCCGACCAAGGATATTTTCGAATTTCGACTGTCTCCGCATATGTCACTTTTCTGCCACAACTACATAGCATAGAACATTGGTGTTTCTGTATGGCACCTATTTCTTAACCTCAAGAGATATGCCTAACCACGAAACACATAGTACATTAAAAATCTTTGGATTTGTTAATATTATTTTAGACTATGTAGCCTTGGTTTTCTTCATTTAAAAAAATATGTTACGTTAAAATACACCGAAAACTTGAATCAAAACACTTCATAAAAGTTTAAGACTCCAATAAAACTGTGATATCTACTTAACGGTACGGTTAGGATCTTTATGATAAACATAATTAGAGAAATATGCAATCAAATATGACCTTAAAAAAGGGGAAATATTACCTAAAAATGATAAAATATGACCAAACATTTCTCCAAGAAGGTTTTAAAATGTTCATTGTTCGCTCTATTAAGTGGGATGTTCGTGGATACCATAATTTCACAGGGTTCTTTTGAAAAAATTGACAATTTGGAAGAATACTAAGCGGTATTAAAAATAAGCTTAATGGCGTATTCAATGTTTTTGTGTCTAGCTGTATCGTAATGCTACTACACATGAAATCGCTTTGTTTAAGTCACTTTAATTTCATATAATTTACAGAAAATAACACTTTCATCGGCAGGTACTAAAATACTCCTCTCCAAATTACTTTTCGTAGTTCCGAACTTCACACTTTCAGAAAATTTTGTTTTCTGCATGGCGATGCTCCCTGGTCCATTGCAGATTTTGCACTGACTGGGGATTGTTTTCAAAAGTATTGGCGACAGTGAGACATTGAATGACGCGACTCGACACGGGCATGCTACTGATGCATTGTCAAGATTTTTTTGTTTAATTGCGATGGAGCGCACTCTACGGTGGCAATTTCCCTACACAGCCATTTTTCTCCTTTCCTGTGCCCACCTACTTTTACCCTCCTCTACAAATTTCAACTTTAATTTTTTTCACCGTTTTTGGTAAATTCCTGGTATTATTAAAAAATTACCAGACCCTCAAAATGAGACTATAAATCTAATATTATAAAATGCAACTAGTCATCTAAAACGTCATTTGTCACTCTCTGAATTCGCGCAATGACATCACGCTTTACGCCACTGTTCTTGGTTATGCACGTTATTTAATAACATTTCTAAGCATCCGCGAATAAATTAACTGACAGAACACTGAAATAAAAGTATGCTTTTGTTTAAATCGACATATCAATCATTAGATGAAATGAAGTCTTCACGGGTGTACCGCCGGATAGTGTTTTGAAAACACAATATTTCGACAACTAACTCCGTCGTCTTCATCAGGTTTGGCTGCACAGGTCGGCTGACCGTCGAATACTGAGATAGTCCGCCGGAAGACGGAGCCAGAGGCAGGCTCCAAATCGTCGTCTCTTACTGACGCGCTATCCCGGTGGAAAGCTCGAGAATATTTTTTACGCAACTTACTCACAGAGACAGACTACATTCTTCCATCAATAATATTATGGTTTCCAACATAACGTCATACCTAGAATGTGCTAAAGAAACTCTGAGCTGTGACGTGTTAGCATTTTTAACGTAAAAATCTGTTGACATCGAAGTGTGGACGTTAACTACACCTAGTAAGTATCAAGTAAATTCAAAAGAACGTGTACTATAATGCAGCCGCGAGTCGGTATTACATTGCACTTCATTGTCACGGTCACGGCTAACGTCACGACTTGCGTAATTGGCAGTTTTAAAATTCGTGAACATCTGTTTGTAAATTAACAAACAACAGGCCTAACAGCGATGTTTGACGGTTACAGAAAGGGTAACAACATATAATATATAGAGGAGAATCGGGTAATATGGAATACCATTTATGTTTTGTTTTACAAAATAGTACTGAAAATAATTTAACACCTGAAACTAAAACAAATACAACCTTCAACTTCTTGTGATAATATATATCTAATAAAAATCTGTCAAAACAGATTTTTTTAATTATAGTCGGCGTCATGGAATTAGGCCTGCCAAGGTCACGTAGTCTCCACTGCCTCCCCTGCCCGCACCAACCCTCTGTCCCTTGGTTGGGCCGGCGACATTGCCACATTAGCTTTTGCCGGTCGTCCATGCGTATCTTTACACGCGGTCGCTTTATTTCCTTAGTTTAAGGCCTATTCGAGTAATGTTAATGGTGGTGATGTTCAGGAACATAATCATGCAATTAGTGTATTAACAGACAGAAGTAATATTCGCGAACCTGCAGGCCGCCTGGGCATTGGAAACCTAATTAAAATCATTGTAGCAGATATTTTAAAGTATTTTTAAAGGAATATTACCAATAACTAATACGAAAAAAAAAAAAAAAAAATCGCTAAATTACAAACACTGACATGGAGGTATTTGTGGCAGTCATTTCTATGTATAATCGATCCCTTACATTTTATAAATTAATTTTCGTTTTGTCTTTGCTTTTGAAGATTTCTCGCGAAATTTGTCATGTATGGGCCATTGTGTACAATGACAATAATAATTCTTACAGAAGCTGAAAATATCTTTTCTGTGGAGGACAGGAAATATGTTTCTCAGTCGTAAACGAACCGACCGACCAGCCGGCACTGCGGCATGCGCTGCGCGCAATCATTCGCGCAAATATAAACTGTGAAACAATCCAAAAGGGGTTGTCTGAAGAGGCTTTGCCTGCTACCAGAATTAATTTCAGTATTTTCTTAGAAACTTTCTCGCTGGAAGTTTTTACGTAAACAAATAAAACGTAAGTTAGTCAGCGACAACATTTTACATTACACAGACGAAACAACTAAGCGCATCGTGTAACATTTTATTTATTCACATGCTTCCCTATTTAATGAATAGAATGTATTCGGTATGAGTCTGTTAACTTCAGGAAGACGCATAATTTTTTTTGAGTTATTACTTATTATTTTTATTGCTTTTTCTGTCGGTTGAAGTGAAAAAGTATTTTGATTTCTAATTTTCATGGAAACACATTACTATTTTTTAAAAAACAGTCACACAAATATTTGGAATTAAAAAGCACATCACCTTGTCCCGCATGTTAAGTATTATGTTTTAGAAATTTTTTCGCATTGATTTTTTTGCTGATTTGCAACACTGTTCGGATACTCCGTGACCTTCACAGGACTAATTTCGTGACTGCCACTATAGCGATAATAATTTAGTTTTAAAAAAATTGTCGTTTGGAGGGTAATATGTAATAGGCGGGTAATATAGAATAGAAGGTTTCAAATAGCGTAAACTCTCTGGAATTGAGAAAAACGGATTTTATGATACTTTTTAGTCAACATAATCATCATCTTTGTCGGATTCAATCATGGAGGAAGGAAATATATGGAGGAGAAATGACGTTAAATCGGTGACGCCGGGATCCTACTGCGTATGCGCGGTGGTTATAGCAGACCGAGCTCAAAACATTGCATTTTCACATTGTGCTCCATGTAGTAAAAATTTGATTTTGTAATAGTTCTAAGTTTTTTATAATGCCAGCTTGTGTTGCATACGGGTGCACAAATAGGACAGATAGGAAAAAACTTGGAATATCATTTCATTTGTAAGTTGCATTGTATTTATTGTTATTGAAATGTTCAATAGTTTTCAGTCAGACTAGCTACTACCATTAAAGATTTATTGATAACTCTCAAATGGATGACTTTGTTTTCAAATATTTGTTGGTGTAGTGCAGCCAATCGGCATACCTTACTATTTTGCACATCATAGACTACCATTACTTTATACGAGTGTTGTAAAGTCTAATTTAAGTGGGTCATGTTTACATCGTGATTGAGTTGTGCATTCTTTCGTTACGTTTGCAGTTTCTACTGAAAGTGTGGGATGAAATTAATTGTGATAAATTGTGCTTTGCGAAATAGGAATCGTGATGAAGGAAACAATGTCGTTATACGAAATGTAGTTCGCGTTGCAAAGTTATGAGTGTGTCTACAAAGTTTGTTTTTGTACCAAATTATGCCCTGTATGCTCCAAGCATCACTGTAATCCCAGGCTGTCGCAGTTTGATGCTTGATTCTTATGTAGCTCGAAGAGACAAGTTGAAAATCAAGAGTACCATCTCGCTTAGTTCTCGGGATATCGACTAACAAAAATTTGTTTTAGGTATGGTGTGGTTATAATTCCTTGTGCTTTTGGTGACATTTTTATTCTGTTCTGTGCCCCATTTCAATGTAACAACAAGCGGCAATAAAAAAGGAAAACACACACTCTGCATGTACAGCATGTAATTCATTGTGGTTAGGACGGAATTATTTTTTGGTCCAGGCCGCATCTCCACCTCACGTCCACAATTTTGAGACACTATATCCCAAACAGTAAGCGAGATATTGAAAAATGTTTACTCTTTATTTTCGATTTGTTTTCGTCATGTTACATTAGAATCCATCATCAAATTTCTTCTGCATTTCATTCAAAAACACCTCACCTTTGAGACGGTATATCACGATAACTAAGCGAAATACCGAAAATTTTTATTATTCGTTATCTTTTCTTCTCATTGTGTTACATAAGAATCCATTATCAAATTTGATTTTGGTCAATTTTTTTTCTGAATTTTAACCAAGAACACCTCACCTTTGAGAAAGTATATCTCGAGAATTAAGCGAGATTTCAAAAAAGATTATTCTTCATTTTTTATTTGTTTTGTCGACTAACATAATAATTCATCATCAAATTGTGGCTCCACAGTTATGGTCGAGTTCCCTGGATATATTTGGGCATGTTCCCGGTGATTCTTGGGTAGGGTAATATGGCGTCCCCCCCTCCCCACCTCTCTCCACCTGGCGTCAATTCAGTGTGTGGTAAAGGTCCCTTGCGTCGCCTCCATATATTCCTTCCTCCATGGATTCAATAGCTTTCGCCTCTTTTTTTTCCGTCTATTCTTAAAACAAAACATAATTAATGAATTAATTCAGAAATATTTACTTTCTCAATTGTTATTTTATTATTTTCACTCAATAGTAACAAAAATCATATTACCCACACTTATATTTTATTAAAAATGTATTTCAACTCAGTAATTATTTTTCGGGTTGCATGAAATACCACAGTTTTTTGTCTGGTTTTGTGGAATACTAAGTATCTCATATTACTCGAATTGCCATCTTGGACAAAATAAGCTTGATGATATTATAAAAAAATATGCCAGCCAGAAAAGAGAACTGTACAACAATCCATAAATCTTTTAGTACACATTATACTAAGACTAGCGATCAACAAAATAAATCTAATATTTTATATATATTTTAGAAACAAACTTTGTTGGACAGCAAACACAGTTCGGCTACCAAATGATGGACCTTCATAACAAAACATCATAGGAGTATTGAGCAGCAGTTGATGGTACTTCCACTATACAGCAGCATTCGGCAGAGGAGAAACCTTGGTATTCCATATTACCCGACTATTCCATATTACCCGATTCTCCTCTATCAGTCATCGGAAAATAAATTCAGGAAAATAGTAGGAGTTAATTTTTTTTTTTTATTTATTTGTGAATGAGATACTGGAGATGTACTACTTGCCAAATTTTCGATTGTTTCACCAAATTTCGAAGATATCGTAGATGGATGCGGCAAGGATACAGAGCCTGTCAAATAGCCATGCGGCAGAGACCCAAGTTATAAATCAGTTCTGGCGTACAGGCCATTATCTCTTAATTGCATCACAGATTACAAAAACAGAGTAACATAGAACACGATGTACGGCCAAAACTAAGTCTTTTGTCTAATCTTAGCCCTCGTGATAGACATGATGAAAAGTTACAGCGGAAAAAAGACATCATCAACATTAAGTCAACCTGTTCTTTAAGTGCATAGAGAAACGAATAACCGAAATAACGAGATCCCACACTCTGGAAGATATTAAAACATCTGAGATTCTGTTTACGCAAGTATCTCCTGTTTTATCTACTAACATTTGTGTGGCTCATCGTCCTTGTAATTTGACTGACATTATTGCCTCCATCAGTAATTACCGTTGGCTCAGGTATTAGCTACACAATCGTGAAATTAATCTCGGTGATTTTCACCGTCGAAACCTTGCTAGAAGGGCAGGGAAGGAGGTGGTACACTATTCCTGATCACCGAATAGACTACAAATATACTGGATATATCCCAAAATTCTCTCCAGTGTTAATCGTGATTCTTCCGTTGGATGTGGACGTTAAATTTGGTAACCCAGCTGGTTTCTTTCGGAAGAGTAGTCCGGCATCTGGTTTCGGCTACTTCCTTCCTTCATCTTCCTTTACACTTAAGAATGGTCACAACAGTAAGCTTAACATTTCACAGAAGAAAGCCTATGGCCTCTCTACCTCCCAATCAAATACGATTCCTGTAAGAGTCTCTGACATGTCTGGCGTTACAGCACCATGCTATTACTAGATTTTCCTCACTATCTGCTTCGAAATCTAAATATTTTGCAAAAACAATAATGTGAATCACTTTGCATATTGCTGACACGTTTCACCTACATACGGCAACTACCATCCCACGTCTTAGAACGTCTGTAATCGTGAATCCGACGTCAACAGGAAGAGAAGTCGAAGTAAAAAACACTGTGATTGAATTTAAGGACTAAACATGCTGTCTGAACAAATACATTTATAGCCGTGATTTGTGTCACTCGTTAGCAAAATAGTCGTTATTATCATAAAAAGCTACCTGAAAAGGATTATTTTACTCTTAACAAACCATTTTTTTTTCTAGTTAAATTACATGAAGTTACTAGTTGTAGCTACAGCGCAATTGTCCTCCTGGATTCCTCCTCTGCTCCAGGAAGATCCGATGTTCATAATAGTAGAAGCAAATTAGTGCTACCTACTACATTTCACCGCGCGATATAAATGGGACGTGCGCTTCAAGTAAAACGTCCTGTCGGTTATAAAAGGTGAACAAAATAAAAAATTTAATACTAGTTCCAAATACATATGTGTCTAAATTGCTTATATACCCAGTTTTTCAAAGGCGTTTTCAATTTTTCTCTTTCGTCCAATCATTGACAAGAAAGTCGTTTATTCAGGTGCAGGAAGAGATGGTAGTAAAAGCACATTAGGTTAAGTTGTAAGGTGGATGATCAGAAACCTCCAGTCCGAACTTGAAATGTTTCCATTTCGTGAGGAGCCTTGGGAGGACGATCATTACCGTGAAGGAGAACAGTACAGCTGCTCAACTCTGCATTTTCCTATTTAGTTTCGATTGGCGGCGTGAATCAGAAGTTATTTCATGATAGACTAGCTTTATAGTGGTTGTTCCCAGCTCATTAAAGTTACTAAAAGAACTTGGTCGTAGAAAATAGGTTCCATGATTTTTCTAGAATTATGTCATTTAGGTTGAATCGCAATGACGCCTTTGATTAGATAATTGAGCACTCTGGTGGCTCACTGGTTAGGGTGTCTGCGTGTGGAACGAAAGGTCCCCGTTTCGAATCTCTGTCTCGGCGGGGACTTTCATACGCCCTTAACCCGGCATTCACCTCTGGCACAGCTTGCTGTGTAATGTGAAGTACGCCAGAACACTTTCGTGGTTCGGATTCCATGTTAAACTCTAGGTTCCCTGTACCTGGTAGGTTTGCTGGGTTAGATTAAGGCGACAGGGGCGGAAGGCGCACCAAATAGAAACCATGTCACCAGGTCATTCCAACCACACGGAATTATTATTATTAGATTATTGTTTAGACTCAACACTGGTGTATGCAATACACGTTTAGTCACCAGAAACAAGGTGATCAGAAAAATGTTTCTCTCACTATTATCAAGAAATCATTCGCAGCAGTCGTTCTCTTGTCATTGTGAACAGTTGTCAACATTTTTGGCACACAGCTGAAAAGTTATGATATTCATTACATTATTGAGATATATGTTTTATGTATTTATCAATACTGAGAGCTAAATATTGGGATATTGAGAAGGATACTGCACCACTGAATAAATTAATTAAAATAAACTCATTTTAACAATGAGTTTGTTGACACTGCAATTTTCAGAGCAAAAAAGTATTATTTATTGAGCGCAAGGCCAAGTTCAGGTTCAAAATTATTAGTTCTTTGTTAATTTCCTTTTGCGATAACCTAAATTTTTGAAAATTCAGCCTACAAACTTTTTCTGTGTAAAGATTTTTAACATACTGAAAACTGATATGACAAATAATTATATTTTTGTAGAGAAAATTTTATATATTATATTATATACAGTAAATATATAAAATATTCTGCTAGTAGTATACTTAAAATTTATATATTTTAATTCTAATGGTAATACCAAAAATTTAACTGCAATTTCGTGTCTATGTGAAAGAAGTGTTTGTTGCAGTAATAACTTAAAATTTGGAAGACATTAATTAAAAACCGTAATCCCGATGAAAAACTGAGCCTTCCTTTCGCGGTTTTCATCATGGTCCCTTGTTTCTGAATAAACTAAAAAAAGCAAGTAACAGGAAATAAACAGAATTAGTCAGGATTCAGATAACAATATTTTTAGATGTTCCCTATCAGCTTTAATCATATTTTTTTAAAATTAACTTCAATATTTTACTTGTCAAAAATATCATATTTTTAAAAACGAAACGATGTTTAAAAAAAAATCATGTGATTGACACGTTCGGAGCAGTTTTCACCAACATGTCTCAATGCTTACCAGTTGCATGTTATTATTAGACGATAACTCATTTTCTAATGATAATAACAAAATAAGTGTTTTACTTATCATCTTAATTCATTAGATTTTGAACAATATTATACTATTTCTCCAAGAGCATGCTACTGTCAGATTTCTCTCTTTCTTTTCTCCTGTCAGATAACAATATTTTCAGATGATCCTTGTCAGCTTTTAAATGAAACGATATTTTTAAAAAAAGTCATCCGACTGACACATTCAGAACAGTTTTCATCAACATGTCTAAATAGTTACCTGCTTTATGCGTCTGGTCAATAAAGGCGGAAGCTGAATGGGCGAAGGAATAAGAAAGAATTCGGCTATGTAATTTTGAAGTGACCATGTAGGCATTCATGCAGAATGATTTCGCGAAACCACAGAAATCTGGATGGTCGGATGGGGGATTTGAACCCAAGTCCTCTAGAATTTCAATCTCGAACTTTACCACTAACCCACCACCAAAATCCGTGAAAGATAGGAAGAGGCCGACCACTATCTTAAACATTTCAGATCGTGAACGCCTGCTGAGAGATGGTCGTGTTTTAAATGTATAATAAATATATTATCTAAAGGATCTTTATGTATGTCCTTTAGTGTCTGGTAAATGACAAATGAGCGTAACATTTGGTGCCAATTGATCTCTAACTCATTGAAAGTTTTAATATTGATACCATTTGGTCTTATACGCATCGCAGTTTTATGTTTTTTGATAAGAGTAAATGTTCAAATTTTGAAAGCAGCACCTGAATTAATAATAAACACGTGTCGCTCCAAATAGTAATTTACTTCATATTTTCTATTTCTATTATTTATAAGCTCCGTCAAAATTTCACGATAAACGTCCAACTACCCATTCATTTACAATTGATATGTTCGCGTTGTATTTATAGCTTTGGTATTTGTTATTAAAAGTTTCTTATTGTTTCCTTTACAAAAGAGTTGCGAAAAATGTTAGTTTCTTCGTTATGCATAAATGTTTCACACATATAAATATCCTTAAAAAAATAAAAATAAAACTGAACCATTTTTCAATATCCCAAAAGAAAATGCTGATGTCACTTTCAGCTTCTCGTCGGTCAATGGATTCTTTTTTACCTTTAATATGTACTTTTGTTGGTGAAAATTGCTACACAAAGAAGGAGACATGTTGTTACGATGAAATTTATTCCACAGGTTAGATACATGACAATGCATAAATGATTAGAATTACAGAACTGTAGGAGCACTTTGACCGTGAGAATTCAGTACGGTGTGAGTCCGCCACGTGCAGCAATCAGAACATCGAGACGTCGTGGTATGGAAATAAAGAGAGCCTGGATATGCTGCTGAGTAATACACTTCCACGCCGTTAGTAGACGCGTCCATAAGGCATCGACGATGGTTGCAGGAGTACCAGAATGAACAGTTGCCGACCGACCACATCCCAGATATGTTAGATGGGCAACTTGTCTGGCGAACTTACATCCCAGGGAAGCAGTGGCACCCGTCGTTCTTTCATAAAGGCTTTCGCATTCCTCGCCTCATGTAGATGGGTATAGTCCTGATAAAATATGGCATGTTGAGCCTCTTGCAGGAGGGACAGTTACTCTGTCTCTGAAACATTCCTGAAGTAGCCGTTGCTGTTGCTATTGCCCTCAAATCCTTACACTTTCTGTTTGTACGCTATAGTGCTCAACAATGCAGATTTTTATTCCTTATTCTTCCTGCAATCCGTTAACATATACTTCTGGTAATCTTAATCATATCCACTCTATGCCTGTAGTAATTTAATGGTTTCCTGGCTATAGCATCTAAAATCTGTTCTCTGTACGTCAGTTCTACTCATACAATTTCATTTCCCACATGAAGCTTGTCTTCGAAAAAGCAATTTGTACCTACCCTGATGTATTTTCTGTTAACTTATTCACAGTCCATATCGCTGACCCATCAGAGGAATAAATCTCAATAAAATATTTGGATATATATCGTTCATTATTTTTATGTATATTTTCTCTACAAAAAAGCGAATTTAACATGGAAACCATAGTTGCTCTCTACATATTATACCCAAAAAATCTCTTCCAATTTGTTCTACTGTTATTTCTATATAACTGTAATCATCAGATATATGATTTATTTGTGATTCAAGTATACGAAATATACAAGATTCAAAATACATGTTTTCATCTTTTATCTGAAATACTTTTTGTAATCTTTATTTTTTTATCTTGTATTTAGATACTTTTCTCGATATCTTTGTATTTTGTAAATGCTATTTATTTATGCATGTTTTCATTACAACATCAGAAAGATAAAGAACACAATAGAACGCATTCGTAAAATTCACTAACCCAACTTCAGAAGACAATGTTGAATGGTCCAGTTTGCCTGATTTCATTGCAGCGAACTATGACCAGCGGTCTTATTGTCCCTTGTCCTTTCTCCGCGCCATATTTTATTGTGTGAAATCGTATGTGGTTTCTTGAAGTCAGATGATTACTTTATTATTACTGAATCATAATCAAGGATGACAGTATTGAATTGTAAGAAAATAAATAAATGAATCATGTTAATTTTATTTAAACAGTTATATAGTAGATTATGTTTCATTTGCAGGAATGTGTGGTGCACAGGCAGTCAGTAAGATATAGGTTAGGTAAAAGCAATGGACAATGAATTTGTGTGTAATATAATAATCTATCTTATTCCATAAGTATAGTGGTTAATTTAAGTAAGAAATAAAGTTAGTAAAAGGGTTGGTGTATTTTGTTTACTGCATTACAATATTTATGTGATATGAATAATAGATCCCGATGGAATCTTGTTACTTGTAATTCCATTTTTTAACGACATAATGTGCGCTAATTTTTAATTTGATTTAACCAAATTATTGTTTATGATTTCCGGTTAGAGAAGAATATAAACATACAGTCTGACCACTTATTTTAAACATTGTTTTAAAGATATTAAACAAGAAGATGAAAGTGACGTGTATGTGTCTGCAGTACGCAATATGTGTTCGAAAATAATAAAAGGTAGTATTACTTCTACTACAAACTTCTTGAAGCATTTAAAGGTAAAATTTATATTTATAAAATATTAAATAATAGTATACTTACATACCTATACTTACTTGTGTATTTTATCATTATAATTATATTTAGTGAAATTAAAACTTATTATTATAACAAACTAGGCCGCATAGAATAGTTAAAATAATGTTTAATTATTTTTAAATCCTAAAATCAGTTCCATGGATGGGAAAAAAACCTCTCCACTTTTTCTCCAAGCATCTTTCGGTGTAATTAAATTAGATATTTCTTGTTTGTTGTAGATGAAAGGTCATACAAATCTGTTCTAAGAGAATGAAAAACTTAAAAATACAAATCTGGAAAAAAGGAAATTTACTGTAAATACTAGTCGCTCAGAATCAGCAGTAGCATGTAAGAAACTAAAGCAGACTACTCTTACAAGTGTACCAAAATCTGTTAAGATGAACATGTTTTTTGCCCCATTTATTGTTGAATCTATGTTATCAGTGTTAATAGTGGAGAACAACTCATTTAAAGCTTTAATTGAAAGTTCCCAGCAACAAATGAAACCTCCAAAAGTTTTATGCCGTCGTTCAATCCAAAATTAAATTAGTAATGAGTATAATGATTTAAAACAAAAAATAAAATGGCTGCACCACAACTGATGTTTGATCTTCTTCTATGAGAAGTTATTTGGAGGTTACAAGCCATTGGATTGAAAGTGAGACTCTTGAGAATAAAAGCGCCGCTATTGCAAGCAGGAGATTTAAAGGGGCTGATACATATGATAAAGTTGCCGAAATGATAGGTGATGTACATTCCGAATCTGATTTAAAGCTATTTAAAATTTTTAAAACAGTAACAGGTAATAGATCAAATATGGTAAAGGCCTTCAAAGTATTTGGAAAATCAGATTAAGATATTCGATCCGTAAATCCTGAAAACATTTCACATGAAGATCCTGAAAGAACACCACTCGATGAAGATAATGAATATAATTACTTGCTACCAAAACGTTTTCCGGATCCTTCTTCAGAACCGGAAAGTGATGATTGGCTACATCCAGGACATAAAAGATGTGCTACGCACACTTTGCATTTGGTTGCCAGCACAAATTTTGTACAAGGAAGACTGAAAAACAATCTTAATTAAAAAACTGCATGATGCGGCCTTAAAAAAAGCGCCAAGCACTCTAAAATTTATGTTCTATTCACCAAACGCATGTGAAACATATTTGGAGTAGGCAGGGAAGTTACCAACTACTCCATGCTGAACCCAATGAAACTCTTTTTCCATAACAGACTTTTTAACAATAAAGGAGCGTCTTAATGAAACAATAAAAAGTATTCAATTACCTCCTTTTAAGGACCATGAAATAGTTTTTCCAAGTGAATAAGTGAACTGTTTAAAGCCAATAGCAAAAGTTATTCAAAATCTGCAAGGGGATAAAGACGGTTGTCTACAAACCAGAATAGTGAGAATCCAGCATATGGCTAAATGTCTTAAAATGGAAAATATTGCGGAACTTTATTCAATGTCATCAAAGAAAATCTAAATCCCTGTTTGATCCCACAGCAGATGAACCAATATTAGCCTCAGTGTCCTATCCGTTTTTTTTAAAATGAAATTGGTATAAAAAGTACAGGGTTAGCCTAAGTGATTTATCAATTTTCAAAACACTCTTTATTAAAAAGTATACGGCCTACAAAGACGAATGATACATGAAAACATAGATAAACTCACCAAGTTTAAAGAACATGTAAAACAGCTTTTCCTGGTTAAATCACGGAAGAGCAATGGCATGGACATAAGAAAAAGACAAATCTTATTACATGTTTTTAGACTCTGATTCTTGTATTGCTAGTGCCACTAGTAGCGACAACACAGGGTGTAGGCCTACTGGCAGCCCACAGCACCGCTGACTTGCTTCAGTACCTATATCATAAGAACATCTGACTAAAAATTTTAAATGTTTATCCAACAATAAAACATGTTAGCCTTTTAGGGGGATGATAATGTGATCCCATCAAAGACAAATGAGTGGTCATATGTTTAAAGAACCGGTTTTACTAAGTCTTACTTAAAACCTTGAATAATGTCTTGTAGACAAACAAACATGTTTTATAATATAAATATGCAAAAAAATTATTTTGGTAATACCTATTTTGTATCTTGTATTTCAAATATTATTTGCAAAAGTATCTGATATATCAAAAATATTACTTAAAATATTTTGTATTTCAGATACTTTATGAGATATCTTGCTCAACTTTGATTGTCATAAAATCGCCAAATCAACTGGGGTTAAATCTTCATATTATCATTATACTGCCATGTAATTTATCTTATCAGTATTTATTTTCGAACCCCAGCACGAATATTTTCCATAAGAATTTAGACCACTAATGACACACCATCTAGCCATATTAATGCCTTATAAGCCATTGGTACAAAACTTCCTTTCCCAACATCATTATTTACGAAAAACTGTTTCATCTGTTTCATTTCTAGATCTGATGTAGCAGACACTGTAAAATTCTATGATGGCGTTTATGTTAGAAGAAATACTAGACAGTTTTTTCCTGATGGTTACAGAGTGTACCGCAGAGATAAAGGAGCAATTGGTGGAGGAGTTTTCATACTGGTTAGCAAATAGTACCACAGTTCACAGCTGTTCATAGATCAAGACCATGAGTTACTTGGGATAGATTTCTGGGGTAGTAAGAAGGGAAAAATCAGGGTGTTTACTTCTTACCGCAGTGGAAGAATGACAGACTAAGGCTCTTGGGGAGAAATTAAATTCATGCTCAGATTTCAGAGGTGAGAATGAAATGATCATTATTGGTGGGGATTTAAATTTATCAGGTGGAAACTGGGTAGGAAATAAGATTAATAACACAAGGGAACAGAGATTTGCAAATACCTTAATAAGAGGAGGACGATTTATGCAAGTGGAAGAGCAAAACCCTAGGGGACAAAATAATTTGGATATATTCCTAATAAAGCCCGATGATAACCTTGTGGGGTGTCAGATAACTGAAAAAATAAGTGATCATAAAGCAGTTCTGATGGATATTAGAGGATTCAGTGAAACAGCAGTCAAAATTGAAGGGGGGAATAGGTACAATTATAAAAAGGCACAGATTCCAAATTTGAAGAGAACAATTCAGCAAATGGAAGGAAGGCCAAGTACAGTAGAGTCAAGGTGGGAAGAGTTCAAGGAGATAATAGGAAAGGGGGAAGAAAAATTTATTCCAAAACAGAAAATAAGAAGTAGGGAACCTGTGCACTATAATAGGAAAGTGAAGAGGTTAAAGACATTGGTAAGAAGAGAATATAACAGTGTTAAGCAACGGCAGGGTAGTAGGGAATATTTAAAACAACTAAACAAAGACTTAATAATAGCAAATAAAGTGGCTAAAGATTGGTTTATGAAGAGTATTGTCAGTTCAGGAGGACTATTTACTGATGCATCTAAAAATTTCTATGGCTGTATTAGAAAACTGAGGGGAATGGAGGGTGTTGAGACACTTATAGATAAGGATAGAGAAGAAACTACTGAGAATTTGAAAAAGGCAGAGATTTTAAGTAACTGGTTTAGTGAGAACATTAAGGACAATGAATCAAAAACCCATATAACTTGGAGAATGAGCTTAACAGCACAATTAGAAATAACCAAAAAATTTGAAATGTATTCTGAGGATATTTTGAAGGAAATAAAAAAACTGAAAAAAGGGGGGGCTGGTGTATATAATATTACTACAGATATCTTAAAGATAGCCGGATATGACATTGTTCCTTATCTTGAAATTTTATTTAAATTGAGTGAAGATACTTAGTGCTGGAAAATTGTTATAGTAGTGCCAGTTAATAAAGGAGGGGTGAGAAATAGATTTGAAAATTATAGGCCAATCAATTTGACATTAGTGGTAGGTGAATTAATGGAGATATTGATGTGCAACCACCTCAGAAATGTATGTGAGGAATGTAAGTAGTTTTCAAGTAGGCACCATGGGTTGAGGCAAGGATATTCATGCGAATCTCAGTTGGTGCGATATATGCAAGATATTTCAGATGAAATGGACAAGGGAGGCCAAAATGATAGTGTAACACTAGATCTGTCAAAGGCTTTTGACAAAGTGATCCATAATATTGTATTAAATAAGTTAAAAACTATTGGAGTGCATGGGAAAGTAATTTTCTGGGTAGAAGAATTTTTAAAAGGTGGAAAACAGAAAGTTAGGGTAGGAAATACAGTATCAAAAGAAGAGGAAGTAAAAATGGGAGTGCCGCAGGGTAGCGTATTGGGATCATTGCTATTCATTATTCTAATGAATAATTGTGTTGGTTGTTTACTATCTGTAATTAGATTGTTTTCAGATGACATAATGCTATATAAAAGGATCAAAATGGCAGTGGACTATAAACAGCTGCAGGGTGAACTGGACAGGATATCTAATTGGGTTGGTAAACATGGGATGAAGATAAATGCAAAGAAGAGTCAGTTTGTTAGATACACAAATAAAAAACAAAAACTTGATTATGAGTATAAGGTGGAGAAAGAATTGCATGCTGAAGACTTGAAATGTAAATATCTTGGCATTACTTTTGATAACAAGCTTAATTGGGCAAGACACGTTGGACAGGTGGTAGGAAAAGGTTTCAAAATTATATATTTGTTGTAAAGGGTGATGAGGGGATGTAAGAGAGAAGTAAAGGAATTGGGTTACAAAACTATAGTCAGGCCATTGTTTGAATATGGTAGTGTGGTATGTGACCCACATTTTGAGTATCAAATTCAGGAGTTGGAGAGGATGTAGAGAAGGGCTGCTAGATTTGTTTCTGGAAATTATCGCAGAACACAATCAGTACCAGATATGATAAAAGAGCTGTAATGGGACTCATTGGAAGACAGAAGGAGGGTGAAGAGTGTCATGAGAGTGTACAAGGTGTATATTGGTGAAAAGTAATGGAAAGATATTGGTGTAAGAATTGAAAGTAATGCATGTAAGGGAAAAGATGTAGATGTCCACAAACTGGCACTGGATTTCTGGCACAATGGTGTGGGACGATTCTCATTTTTAGGTAATGGTGTCAGGGTTTAGAATAATTAACCAAGGTAAATGATGAATAATTTACCAAAAACATTGAAAGAATTTAATGTTTAAATTTATAGAGGGTAAATGTAGGTGTGTGCAGGAAAAGTGGAAGATGGGTGTTTGGGAAAATTGCCACCAGAGTGTGTGCTCCGTTGCAATTAAATTAAATTTAAAAAATTATTAAATCATATAAGTTGTGTGAATTTTACGTTCATTTATTGCATATCACAGTTTAACAACTGGTACAGTGCCATACATTTTTTTAATGGATATAGGTTAACTTTATGTTAATGTAGGTCAAAAATAACAATGGGTAGTGCAGCAATATGTGTAAGAAAAAATACTGGTGCAAAATTCTTATATTTGAGTAAAAAACTGTATAAAACAAGACTTTGAATGATAATTATGTACGTTTTCACGGCGGCAATGCTTGATAAAAACTTCTCGGGTTTCAAGCCGCGTCAATTCTGACGCGGCTTGAAACCCGAGAAGTTTTTATCAAGACTTTGAATGTTATGCAATTCAGTTAGAATTAGCTAACATCCATTTTGTGGTGCTGACAGTTCCTAGAGCTTCCACTGGAATCTTCAATACATTTTGTAATAAACTTCAAATGGTTCTCATAAATTTATTGTGAACTAAAAGGGAAATTAACCTCTGTGTCGACTTCAATATTAATTTGCTACAGAATGTTATCTGGCAGATTGTCTCATAGGAATAATTAAATCATTCAATCTCCGTCAAGCTGTAAATTTTCCAAATAGAATACAAAAACCTAGTAGTACTATAATTTATAAAAAAATTTATACATGAAAATAATTATTTTATAGAAATGGAGCAATTCCAACAGAAAATGGTTTGTTAGACCACAATGCTTAAATAATTAGTTTGTAAACACTGAGAAATAAAAATAATACAAAGAAACTAGTTATCAAAGTTAGGCCATTAAAGAGCAATTTGATAAAACATAAAAAAATGAACTTCTGAATGGGGACTAAACCGTTGAGTTTAAAATAACCAGGGTAAACAACAAATTCAATAATTTTACCAGAGCCTTTTGGAAGTTTATGAGAGATGCCTCACTACAATACTAGTTCCAACTGTTTAAAAACGAGTAAACAAGAACTGGATAACAGTAGGTATTAATACATCTTACAGCCATAAAAATAAACTGTATGTTGAAGTTAGGAAGACTGATAATGTGCTTCTGAGATGGTATTACAAAACTTTCTGTGGAATTTTAACTATAATAAGAAGAGTACCTAAGTATTTGTGTATAAAAAGTGAGATTAGCAGTTTAGATAATAAAATAAGAAGTGTTTTGTACATTATTAAAAGAAAAGTGGCTGTATCATCCCCTGAACATAACCCTATAACTTTAAGCATTAACAAACTTGTAAATGATTCCTCTTCCATAGTATGTGCTTTCAATATCTACTTCTTAACAGTTGATGAAAAAATAAAACGAGAAATTATAGGTAATTTGGATGCTGTAAGAATACTTAGATCATCGTCACCAAAACACAGCATCTATGTCCCAGTCAAAATGAAACAGAAAAAACTATTAAATCCTTCAAAAATAAAAATTCAATTAATTCATATGCAAGGTTTTTGCAGATGATGTTTCCATCCATGTAATGAAGCAATGTAGCAATAGCATTAACAAAATTATCAGTCGTATTTGTAATAGTTCTTTTGAAGAAGTTATCTTTTCTCATTTTAGGCACAGTGTTTCCACATAGTCACCAATTTTTGCTTTTATGCACAACTTATAGGAAGCAATGCATAAAAAATTAAGTTCCATAGGAATATTCTGTGATCTGACTAAGGACTTTGATTGTTTGGTGACGGGATATTCCTAAGTAAATTAGTTATTGGTAGACTAGGACTTTGGTTTTTTATCGTATCTGGAAAATAGAAAGTAAGGTGCATCCTTGAAAGCTATAAAAACACGAAGGTATGAAAGCTCAGAATGGGAAATAGTTAAATGTGGAGTATCTTAGGGATCAATTCTTACTGACACTTTGCTGTTCTTCATTTCCATCAATGATCTCTGACACAGATGATACTATTATATTGGTAGAAAACATTGAGAATACAGTAAATGATGCTCTTAACAAAATTAACAAAAGGTTTAGTCCTAGTAAATTAATATTTACATTAAAAAAAGACACAGTTTCTTCTAATTGTTATAAGAAATTAATACTAGGAATAAATATAACATTCAAATATTACAAGTCATTGTCAATTGTACACAAAGGGATAACATTCACTGCAGCTTCTTTATTCAGTGTCCCATTACAAGAAATAAGATGTTATCTATAATACAATACAATACCTGTACATTCATTTTCCATTGATCCCAATATAAGAGACTGGCTCTGTTGGATGTGGAAAGTTGTCAATTTACAGATAAACAGTTGTATAACAAAACAATAAGTACACCAGTAGATGTACAGTCATATCATATATGGTACATTAAACAATTCCATACAAAAATAATATATACACCAGAAGATGTACATTCATAGCATACATGGTATATTAAACAATTCCATAAAAAAAATACATACACCAGAAGATGTACAGTCATAGCTTACATGGTACATTAAACAATTCCATAAAAAATAATGCATACACCAGAAGATGTACAGCCATAGCATACATGGTAAATTAATTATGTAAACTACATTTACACAAATCTAACTACTTTAAAACTTAACTGAAAGAGTTTACATTAACTGGAAATTGCACTCGTATATAGTAACCATCACGGAATAATATGTATTTGCAGATTACAATGAAAATTTATTATACTAATGGGATTTTAACTAAATAACCAGTTATCAATTATTGATATTATTCATTTCTTAGTAGGTGTATGCACTGATCCAGATCCCCGAGATTGTTCTCACATGGAATAAAAGTGAACATATCTAATCTATGAAAACATGATATGATTGGCTTCTATGCAGAAGATTTTTGTTTATTAATTGTTTTAGTCAGAATATATTATTCACATCTGACTTTAATGTATGAAACCTCTTTGCTGTCACGACTCTTGAATCTAACCTTACACCCGACTTTAAACAGTCTTACATACCATATATTTAGGTTGTTGTCCCGTTCAAACTACGGTAGCAGGAGCAGTGTTACTTCTTCTATTCGTTAAATATTGAACTGATATAATCCATTTTTTATCCTGATGGCACGGATTAATCTTTTAAACATTTACTAACAAATTTTCTGATAAATACTACGACCCCTCAGACATGTTTACTATATAAATTCCTAAGCTCACTCATTCACTCACCTTGATACCTATTGACTGGAGACAGTGGCATAGCCAGGTCAACAAGGGCCTCGGTGCAAAAAATTTATTTTGGGCCCTCAGGCCAAATGGGCGACCTTTTTTTTGCTTTGTGTTGTTGGTAGGGGCCCCTGAGTTGTGCTTGGGGCCCACTGAGCAGTGGTTGAGGTCCCCCTGTACAGTGGTTGGAGCCCTTAGTGAGGGGCTTTCTGTGTCTCAGAGGCCCCATTACCGATTAGACGAAGGTAGAGATAAAAAAAAAAAAAAGTCGCCAGTTTGCCATGAAGGCCCATGGGCCCTTTGAACTTTTGAACTGCGCTTGGGGGCCCTCAGAGCGTAGGGGCCCCAGTGAACTGCACCGCCTTGCCCCATGGTAGCTATGCCCCTGACTGGAGAATGGTGTCACGTGTCAGGCTTCGCTTGCAAAATGGCGACCAGAGATACCATTAGAATAAATTCGTTGATATGTCCACAATTTAGTAGCTAAGCAACTGCTACCAAATTAATTACCATAATATGTTAATTAAGTTTGCTTTTCATAGCGTTTCATAGTTTAAAAAAATATTGATAAATTTGGTGGCTGAAAAAAACGTGTTTCTTCTTTTAAGTAACATTTTGCTAATGAAAGCAACTAAAAAAACTTTACAAAAATTAAATTATTCATGATCTCTGCTGTAACCACGAATGCCAATTGTTATTCGGGCTTAGGATAAATTTCAGTTTAATTAAGACTATCACTAATGTTGTTGCATGATCAAAGTTTATTTTCTTTTTAGGTATTTTACCGACCACTTTCGTTACTGGTCTTTGATCATGTTCACTGTACGTTATTAGGTTATTTTAAGTGGACATCAGGTCAAATATGTTACTGAATCAACTATTCTGGCAATTCATTTCTACGGTGTTGCTCAACTGTTTAATAATATGACATGTATATTACGTTCTCTGGACGTTACAGGTACTATGACAAATGATTACATTATGAGTGTTTGCCCAGTCTTAATAAAAAAGCCACTTGATGGTTTCGAAGCAAACAGGAACTTTTAAAAGTCAAGTTTGTATTTAAGTAATTTTACAATTGCTCTATCGTCCCTGTTCGTGTTTAATAGCTACCTATATTAATGTTTCTGAATTAATATTATTACTACGCGATTCACTAAAAGTGTGTGGCGGAGGGTGCATTGCACCTATCCAAAAGGGTAGTAGTTTGGAAGGGACATACGCTTCAAACTCGAGAGATTTTATTCATCCCGAAACATTTGGTCAAATCAAGTAAACCTGTCATAATCTTTCACCCTACAAACAGGAACTATTATAGACCCATGACGATACGAAAAGACCGTCACGGACTTATACTAGTGTTTAAATAATTCCGCAGGAAGACCTGCAGGATAAAGTGATGTCTCAGTCTTTTAGTCTCCAAATGCTTTCCCCAGTTACTCAAGCTTAAAACTATGACATTCTTGCTCTCCTATTTCCGTTCCCTACATTAAATAATTTTCAATCAACAGAATTATGTAGTATTTTTATGTGTAAATAGTGTAAATTTCATTTAATTATTATTAAATATTATGGCAAAGGAAATATAGGTTTTCAGCAGTCAATTTCTTTCGTCTGAATAAAGCTTTTGTGGAGTCCGTTTCCTAAATATCACGAAGTATTTACGAAAAAATAGAATTTTCAATAATTAAAAAGAGAGTGTTTTTAAAAATATTTTATTACTTCTCTTCTCAGTTTCCTATATTTTCTTGAAATAATCATAATAAATATTAGTCTTCATTAATAGTATAATAATTTAAGTCCAATGAACGATACTGATTTAAATTTCAACCATATTTTTTGTGATAGGAAATATAATTTATTTTCGATTAGTGATAATTTTCTTATAAATCTTGTATATTTTCCGTACATACCAAACCAGTCTCTAAAATATATTAATTACTCGAATCATCTTTCTATACTAAAACATATTAAGTCCACACATTATATATAAATTGTTAAACAAATATACATTCAGCAAGGTATGCATCCAAATAAACTAAGTAATTTGTTCTTTTTACAAACGTCTTAATTGAATTAGTATTATTATTTGTATTTCTTTCACAAATTTGTGGCGTTTCACCTCAACATAACATCAAATAATGTATCAGATGTTGTACAACTATATCAGAGATAACTAGATGTTTTACATATTAAAAGAAAACAAATAAAGAAATATTGATTTTCAAACAAAAGTAATGTTATTATCCTATAGTTTGAAAGCCAAATTTCTCCCAAACTGTTGTTTCATAATTTTCAATATTTCTGACACATTTAAAAAAATTTTTTAGTGAATGTTTTGAATCAGATATTGTTTGAAATAGTTTTTGTTACTATCCCTCCAATAACACGGATAAACACCAAAAAATGATCTTAATACAATTTATTTATTATATTTAATTTCCTAAAAATAATATTGACTCTAAATATCATTTATACATTATTACACTTTTTCTTAATTGTTCATAATTTTTAAACAAATTATTCTACTCTCTAATAAATAAATGCTAATAACATGTGCTGCATATACTTTATGGAAATTAAAAGGAATAACAGATTGTATATGTAAATAAAAATGATGATAAGCTTCTTTATTTTTTTCTACTGTTTCTTTATACATATTTCTATAAGCCTTACAATATTTTGATAGCCCTGTTAATGGAGAATCTGATTCCATTAATTAATTGACATTTCAGAATAATAGAAATTTATTCGTTTAATAACACAGTAAGTGCTTTAAGTGAATTTTGGCTTTATTAAACATGTGGATGATTATAATTTGCAACAGTAAACTTAATGCAATATCAGAAATCTTATGTGTATTTTACAGCGTATATTTTATTATCCAAATTAAATGGATTGAAAATTGTTTGTGAAAGATTAATAAAACATTACTGTTTCATAATATCTTCATTAATTCCCCCTTTGAAACTGTAATTTCTTAAGTTGAATTCTTCAAATTTATTTCAATACTTATGTCAATTTCGAATTTGAGTTATATGCCAGAATTTTTAAAATCAGTCTGTAAAATAATAATCAGTTGAAAATGATATTTTCATCGGATTTTGCAATATTTTAAAATATGTTTTGCCAAAACTCATTATATCTTTGATTAATGCTACTTTTCTTCGACAGAGTTATTTATGCCTATTTCTCCTAGTAACGAAAATGGAATCTATTACTACCACACAAAGTTTTAATTCATTTCGAATCGAAAAAAAAAGCATTTAAATCGATTTACATTAATATTTGCTCCTACAATAGTTATAAATTTCTCCTGTTTCAGACTTAAGAATATTTTTGTTATTTTAAGTCACATATTTTTCAAATATTAATGCAGCAATAAATTTTAATTGTTAAATTAAGTTTAAAGTAACATTTTTACTATCAAATTGAGTTTAATACTGAAGGTTATTGAAATAATTATAATTTTATGTATAATATTTCATTTTTACTAGCTAAGAAACTGATAATAATTATGTAACTCAGCAAGAATTATTTGGTCGTCAGTTGTACATATTTATTACATTTTTTGTAGTTTCGTATATTATAACGTTCTTGATTGACTAGATATAGTAACTAAGAAATACAAGCCAATCACTCTACTTACTATCCACTTAAGAAGATTTTTTATAATTCTGATGTAATTTAATTTTATGCTGTTTTCTAAAAAGTAGCACTTTCATTCAATATTCCCTGGCTATGTGGTTGTAAAAAAAAAAAAAAAAAAATTATTTAATTTTTGTTTTTATATAAATATTTTAAGGTAATATTATAATAACTTCTATTATATCTAAAATTTATTTCTTTAAATCTATTACTTAAATCCTCATTTTCAGAAAAGATGTGTAATCAGTTATTAAAAGTTAAAAAATACAAACTACATGTCCTAGTTACTTTACAACCATGTTTTTGCAAGCCTTATGTCCATAAAGAGATTTTTTGTTTAAATATTTTGTATCTAGTTTCAGTATTAAAATCTTAAAATTATTGTTATAAAACTTTTTATATCAAATCAAAATCATTTATGGCTTTTTTTAAATTGTTTGCTGTGTCATCATCATCATTTTCGTTGGGGACCATCTCCAGTTTCCCGGGGTGTGGTTTACGAGCCTTGGTTATAGACGATTGTTTTCCACCTTTTCCTGTCCAGAAAGGTTTCTCTGTCTGTGATGTACTCCCAATTCCAGCCTCTTCTCTCTACGTCCTCCTTTAGTTGGTCTGTCCATCTTCTTCTTGGTCTTCCCACTGGTCTTTTGCCCAGTATCCTTTTTTCCAAATAAGTTTTTTGGCAGTCTTTTACTAGTCATCTGCTTCAAAATTGGTATTAATGCTTGTTATTTTAATTTAGAATAATTTCATAAGTTACCAAATTATTATGAATTTTATATTCAGCATTATCATTTAAATCTCTTTTTGGTTAATACATAAATCATCGTCAATGATAAACTTATTGCGCTTTAACATTCTACAGTAAAAATGTTTTAGTTAAATGAGATTTATCAGTATTATAATATCATTCAATCTTTACTAAACTTGTAACTTCCTTAATTCTTTAATCTCTACCAAATTTAATCCTTACATTGGAAGATATTAAAACAATTACCAAAAAACTTAAAATGACTAAATTTGTTTCTCAATATAAACTTTAATTTTGTACAATTGTTTTTCATTTTCTATTTTCCATACATGATCAGTAGCATATCTTTTGTTCTGCTAAATGTTTAAATTTTTATTGTGAGAAATAATCACTACTTTAAATTCAGAAAATCTTAAATGCTAGTTTACCACAACAGCAAATTTCTTTTGCATATATTTATCAATATTTTCACTGTAACATTTTTCATGTATTTATTCAAACCAAATTTGTATATACTAATACGTTTACCGTTGGTTCATTAGAAAATGAAATTTTATTATTGTTATCTTTATCAAATTATTCTAAATATCCAAAAAATATTTGTATTGCTTAGAGCAATAAAATTGATGCCCTTATCACAATTTTCAGTGAACAAATACGTCTGTGACACTTAGCTGAAATAAACAATTGCAATATTTATACGCCAGTATCCAAATATGCACGATGATAGAAAAATATTTGAAATCGGGATGAAGTGTTTTGAATTGCTTTACATTAATAGACCACCAAAGGTGTTTATAAATCTTATTTAAAAATTTTCAGTGAGAAATCTGCTTACTTACGTTAAAAAGCATTAACGAAAACGGATTTTGAAAATTTTATAGAAGACTTGCTGTTCCCAAAATATAATATTTTTTGGATTACTCTAAGATTTATTAATGTTTTCTTATAAAACATTTACAATAACAAGTTGTCTATAGTCGAATTATTTCTGCATTTAATGATCTATCATTTTGGCGACATTTTAAAAAATATATATGAAGTAAGAATTTTTGAAATTCTGTGTGAATTAGCTGAATGGAAAACCACAGAATTCAACAAACAAAAGATTATCAAAATTAATATATATACATATTGTATTTTAACGACACGTGGGGAAATATGTGAACAGTAAGCATTATAATTATGTTTCAGATATTCTGTTTTTAAAATAGACAAGAATTTTCGAACAAAATTATGTGGAGTTACAACAATCAATGAATTCTTCTGAAAACAAATGCAATGGCGGACAAAATAAAACGTATCGGAATATATTTCTGTATTTCATTTTTCAGAAAACATGTGTCAGTCTGAATACTTAAGAATCTTTTAAAATTGTATTAAACCCGCACAGAAATACAAGTTACAATTATTACAGATGATTCTCCAACTACCCTTATCGAGCAGTTCAATCACCAAGATTCGTAAGAAACATTATTACAGTTGTACTGAGAAATAGAATTTCTTGATTATTTGTAAGAAGAATACAACTCTATAAAACAAATAGCTCTCCACAAAATACCTTTAATTCTCAATGCGGCGTTAACTATATGTGAGACATCCAGATTACGCTGATTCAGAAAAAATATATCTGATATCTTTTTATATATAAAGTAGAATCCATTTAGAACAATGATATTTTTAAAAATGCTATAGACAATGTGTCATGATGATTTGTTATAAGGCAGTTACGGGTTCTCTAGTGGTAAATAAGTTTTCAATCCATGCAACTTTAAAATAACAATTGTAATTTAAAAAAAGATCAGAATGAAACTTATGGAGTAATCCATTTCTGGAAGTTGTGTTTTAGTTATTTATACAAAAAAGAATAGTGGTATCTGATTATTTTAGGAGATGTTACAGAATTATCACTGTTTAAACTTTACATATAACTGAATATGGACTGCCCCGACGGGATTCTCAGTGTGATAGTTACTGAGCGGTTTTCTGGCGGATTGTCCCTCTCGGCTTTGGTCTTTAAGTCAATAGCAGACGGTAGAGCTGAAAGAGTAGTAGCACTGCAAGCACCGTCACTAAGCTGTAGTGCAGCACCTTGAGCCTGAAAAATTTGGAAACAGTCTTGGTTTTAATACTAAATACAGAAATTAGACGCTTATGTAACAGTATTCCCCAAAAATATTGAATTGGGACACATTTGAGGAAAGGAGGAGGGTGAAGAGAGTGCTGGGAATGTACAGGGTATATGTTGGTGATGGGGCTTGGAGGGATATTGGTCAAAGAATTAGGAATAGTGCATGGAATGGGAAAGGCGATCATGACCACAAGCTGGCGCTCGATTTCATGCTTAAGGGAGTGGAAAAATTATCTTTTATTGGTAAGGGTGTCAGGGATTGAAACAAATGACCAATTGTAGTGATGAATAATTTACCATAAACGCTTAAGGAATTTAAAATTAAAATTTGTAAATCGGAGGGATTTAACATTCTAGTTATAAAAGAAAACTTATATATATGGATAATTAGATGACTAGGCAAATTGGCACCGTAGTGCAATTTAATTAATAATAACAACACGAATATCTAATGCAGTAATTCCAGGCAATTTTAAGTGTAGGTGCAAATGTGCCACGTCAATGTGTCAAGTCCGTGGAGTAGCGAAATGAATGATGGGAGGGAATGCACGTCCGTATATTTCAATATATCGCGGAACACCTGGATCTGGATTTTAGGGCCAGTTCTGAACGCTAAGAACTATTTTCAACGAATCGAAAATGGTAGTAATGGAGCGTTCATAAACTACGTGGATTGGTCGGGGGGGAGGGTGGAGGAGTTAGGTAGCAAGTTACGCTGGGCTACGTTGGGGAGAGGGGGAGGGCTCTGAACCAAGCCATCTAGCTTTTCATTCGTATTATTTGTCACAGTTAAAATAAGGTACAGAACACATAACAGCGTGTGGATATTTATTTCCATCATTTAATTATCTCCGTATGTAATTTGGATATCCTATATACAAGCAGTGCTACGCTTGCGTGTGACTTGAAGTAATAACTTTGGGCTGCAAATGGTCGGTGCATTTGAACTAAGCAATACGCGACGACACATTAGGATTCCTAAAACATACAATTTAAGCACTTTTTAATCTCCGATTTCTCTTAAACGGAGACCCACCAGGCAGAACTGCTTTAAGACGAGAAACCAGAGGTGACGTGCTATTTCCCAGGCTTGTTCGTTCTACGATTGCGATTTCCACATTGAAAACTTTCCCTTGTAAGTGTTAACGGACATGAGGCCAACGCACTGGGTCACGTCATACCTGCGCACATGCGCCTGGCCGGCTGTAATGCGACATGCGATTGATGAACGGAAAAATTTGAGATGATAGAATAAAAGTTTCACTTTAAAAAGGAAAGAGTAGTAAAATAACTGACA
>CM061914.1:44378498-44441506 GCA_031002005.1 Vandiemenella viatica
TAAATTCTTGCAGTGTTTTTGGTAAATTATTGATCAATTCTCGTGGAAAATTTATTTCAATCCCTTACACCCTTTCCTGTGAAAGAAAATTTTCCCACACCCTTATGCCTGAAATCAAGTGTCAGAATGTACTCCTGGTAATCTCTACCCTTGCATGCACCTCTCTTTCTCTTTCCACCAATATCTTTCCATGCTTCATCGCCAATATAGACCTTGTTCATTCCCATGACACTCTTCACCCTCTTTCTATCCTACAATGAATTCCAATCCAGCTCCTTTATCATATTAGTTACCGATTGTGTTTTGCGGTAATTTCCAAAGACAAATCTGACAGCCCTTCTCTGCACCTCCTCCAACTCCTGTATTTGGTAATCCAAAATGAGGGTCTCATACTACACCACCATATTCCAGCAGTGGTCTAACCAGAGTTTTGCACCCCAGTTCCCTTAGTTCTCTAGCGCATCCCCTCGTCATTCCTTCCAACAAGTGAAGGATTTTGAACCCTTTTCGTACTACCTGCCTAATATGTCTTGCCCAGTTAAGTCTGCTATCAAATGTTATGCCGAGATATTTACGTTTCGAGTCTTCAATAAGTAGCTCCTTCCCCACTTATAATCATAGACAATCTTTAGCTTTTTATCTGTGTACCAAATAAGCTGGCTTTTCTTTGCATTTATCTTCATCCCATGTTGACTCACCCAGCTAGTTATACTATCTAGATCACCCTGCAGCTGTCTACACTCTACAGTATTCTATTGTTTTGATCCTTTTATATAACATTATGAGATCTGCAAACAATCTAACTTCTGACAGTAAACCATTAACATAAGCATTCATTCAGAGCAACGCTCCACCGCTTTGCTCCTTGCAACCATTTTTGTTCTCCGAACTGATTCGACAAAAGCCTGAGTAGGGCTGGAGAATTGCTCGGGTCTTTCGGCTTCGAAGAAGTTTTCACGCTTCATTGGATATAGAATCCCAGTCAACAACATCGCAGTAGTTACTCTACCAATGAGCCATAATAACTAACATTTTCAGTTTTCCTTCTGCCGCCATATTAATGGAAATATTTCTCTGTTAAATACATACATAATGTCGTATAATTGTTAAAAATCATAGTCCATAGTAACACCGATACAACAGGCCATAGATCCAGAAATAATCTGAACACTGTCCATAAAAATTCGTCCCGCCACAGTCGTCATACAACAGTTCAGCATGATGTCTATTTACTTTAATCAAAGTGATAATGGATTTTAAATAATTAACAGTATAATTGTGGTTTAATATTCTCCTCTTAATGATAGTTTCAAAACCCTTAGGCGACATTCCAACAATCTAAAATCAGAGATTGCAGTGCTTGACCTCCACTATGTTTTAGATGCTTAACTGTATCAACCACTTACTTCACGAAAATTCTTAGTTGTCGTAAGAAAGTTAGGGAGCATCCAAAAACTGCGTAGCTCCATTTTGTCCTCCTGTGAACCCTCCCCCCCCCCTCTTCCCACGTAGCCTGACGTGTATTTTGCCTCAACTCCCACCTTCCCCCCTCCCCCCTCCCTCTTGCGTGGCACGTACTTTTTTCCATTTTGATTCCAGAAGACATTTTGCACTGTTTTCGCTTGACAGACTATCGTAAATTACATATGGAGATAATTAATTGACAGAAATATATATTCACATGTTCTTGTGTTTTCTGTGCCTTATTTTAACTGTGACAAATAATATGAATGAAAAGCTACGTGGCTTTACTTGGAAACCTCCTCCCCTCCCCACGTATCCCAGCGCAGTTTTCTACCCAACCCCTCCTCTCCCCCTCTGCCGAGCCACGTAGTTTGTGGACGCTCCTTTCACGATGCACTGATTACAAATAGTCTCATAAATAAAACAGATGGTATTTAAATTTATGAAGGATCTTAATAACACTCTGCAGTCATAATAAAGAGGCCCGGGGTGTCTGAATTCAGATCGAAAGGTGTCCGGTTCGAATCCCTGTCTCGGCGGGGGTTTTTATAATACGTTAACCCGACGTACACCTCTGGCACAGCTTGCTGTGTAATGTGAAGTACGCCAGAACGCTACCGTGGTTCGGATCCCATGTTAAAATGTAGGACCCCTTTAACGGGTAGTATTACCGGGTTACATTAGATAAGGAGAAAAGGAACTGGCCGTCCTTCCTCTGATACCAGGTTAATTTACTTCCTTGTGCTGAGTCCAACAAACCTTCGGCGTGAATAAAAAGTTTATCTTTTAGTCATGCCGACTCCGGCAGCGTAGGGGATAGCGTGGTAGCCTCGCGTTGCAGGGTTCGCCGGTTCGAGTCCGGCCTGGGGGGTGGGTGGTTTTAATTAAGTGTTGTGTTTGTCTTGTGTCGTCTATACCAGGTAGTATCTATAATACATTGAATAATACAATGCAAAGTTGCAAACTACAAAATTACATAGTGCTGGCTGTATGGCCGCGTAGCCAAAGGTCATTTTTTTTTTTTAAATTTTAGTCAAAATATATAAATTAACATCAGTTCTGTCAGAAATAGTGTTGTTGGTTAGCAAAATTCTTAAATGTTAACCTAACCATAAGAAAATTATTTACTGTTTCGACAAAACACGTTATTTAAATGTTGATTAAATTTACTGAACTTTCTGATTAAAGTTTTTTTTTTTTTTTTGCTTTACGTCTCTGCGATGTCAGGATCATTAGAGGCGGGATGCAACTGAGGACAAGGAACGGGAAGGAATTCGGCCATGGCCTTTTTGAAGGAAGCATCCCTGCATTCGCCTGGAGTGATTTGGGAAAACTACGGAAAACCCAAACCTGGATCCCCTGACGGGGATTCGAACCGGGGTCATCCCGAATGCGAGCTGATAAACCTACTACGAAAACGCGTAGAAAGTAAGGGCCTTAACTAAATGTTTTAAACGGATATACTTCAACAATATATAAATGTTTAACTTCATACGATATCTCATAAAAATCGACTTGCTGTTACTGAGCTAGTGTTCATAAACCTATGTCGCAGGTAGACTGACTCACACTTATAAAAGCCGCTATTCCTCATGCCGTAAACAGAAAAGACAGATTCATGGACTCTACAACATGAAGATACCATGACATTTTAAAACAGTTACTTCGCGTGAGCACATTGACTGTACTTTCTTCGTACTGTCATGGAGACTTCCCGAACTATGAACATCTCGTTGGCTGGGGGTGAATTTATACGAGGCTAAACTACAATCGCGCACATGCCTGTAGTGACAGTCATTTTGACAGCGAGCAAGGCTGCACTGCAAAAACGTCCTAGGTTTCTGCAACAAGTGACAGACTAAGAAGTCAGTATATAGGGCTAAAAACTGTTGTCTCTTTGTTTGTTGACTGTCGGTAATTTATAACATAAGATAGCGGCTTTACTGTCATCTAGCAGGTGTCGGGAACAACGAGATCCTACCGGTATCTGCCGACCTGTCACTCTTGTAAATTTCCTCTCTCTCTTTCCCTACCACCTGAGACGCCACTACCCGACCCGAGTCAGTCAGGCAGTGAGGACGTCTGCGACCCAAGTCAGTCAGGCAGTCAGGACGTCTGCGACCCGTGGCAGGACCCAAAACACCTGCAGACGAGGGGCGTCCAGGTGAGTGTTGCTGCCATCGAATATATTTGCTACGTTTCGAGTAAATCCATCAACATGATGGCAAAAACATCCATTCTCGAAGCCAATACAGCTTTATACTTTTCTCCTCATAAACAGATCTACCCCCCAAAAAAGGATAGATGGCTTATACGTGATTACTATTGTCACCTCAAGCCCACTCTTTCACACTTATGTGATCAGGGAGTCTTGCTCATAAGTTCTCTTTGGGCTCAAGACAAGTTTCTCCATTCACTGTTTTTTTTTTTTATATCATCAGTCTTCCGACTGGTTTGATGCAATCCTCCATCCTTTCCTATCTTGTGATAACCTCCTCTACATCTTAAGCCCACGTCCTCAATTATCTGCCTCATATATTTTAATCTCTGTCTTTCTCTACAGTTCTTACCTTACACTGTTCCCTCTCAAAATATGACCTACCAGCCTGTCTCTTCTTACTGTAAGCTACTTCCACAAACTTCTTTCCTCTCCCATCATTTCCAAAACTCGTTTGTTTCGGTTTTTTTTTTTTTTTTTAACTGCTTTACGTCTCTCAACAGCGAGGTCTTTATAGACGGGAAAGGATGGGAGCAAGGAATGGGAAGGAATTCGGCCATGGCCTTTTGAAGGAAGCATTTGCCTGGAGTGATTTGGGAAACCATGGAAAACCCAAATCTGGATGCCCGGACGGGGATTCGAACCACCATCCTCCCGAATGCAAGGCGAGAACGCTAACCGTTACACCACCACGCTCGGTGTTCGTTTCGTACTTTGTCTGTCCACTTAATTTTTCTGTAGCACCACATTTCAAATGCTTCAATTTTCTTTCTTTTTGGTATTCCTAAAGTCCATGCTTCGCTACCGTGCTGTCCTCCACACATAGAGTTTTAAAAAGTCCTAGATCAATATTTGAAACTAAAAAATTCTCTTTTTCATGAAGGCTCTTTTTGCTAGTGCCATTCTGATTTTAACATCATTCCAGCTTCCGCCATCGGTTGTAATTTTGCTTCCCAAGTAGCAGAATTCACTTACTTCTCCTTTTGCATTCGATCCTATTTTTATATTTAATCTACTGTGATTGGTATCATGTCTCCTACATTTCATCACTTTTGTCTTGCTTTGATTTATATTCAGTCCAAAATCTTTCTTCAGTATTTTTTTCATGTTATTCAGTAACTTCTCCACATTCTCAGCCTGTTCTGCTAACAAGACATCATCAGGAAATCGTAGCATACTGACTTTTTCTCCTTGAACACTTATTCCACATGAAAATTTTTCTTTTACTTGCTTTATTGCTTCCTCTACATACAAATTGAATATTAACGGAGGTAGACTACAACCTTCTCTCACACCCATTTTAACTGATGCATGTCTCTCATGATTGTCTACTTGTATCATGGCAACTTGATTCCTATATAGTTTATGTTCTTCTATCTAGTTATTTTAGACCTGAATTCTTTAAAATTTGGTATATCTTGTCCCATAAAACATTATCAAAAGCTTTCTCTAAATCAACAAAAGCCATAAAAGTGCCCTTGTTTTTCTTGATCTGCCCTTCAGTATTAATTTTAAAGCCAGGGCTGCTTCCCTTGTACCGCTGTTTTTCCTAAGCCCAATCTGATCGTCACCTGCTACCCCTTCTACCATCCTTTTAATTCTTCTGTATATTATTCTGGCCAGAAATTTTGAAGCCTGTAATGTTGGATTATTGGTGCGATATTTGGCATATTTGTCGGCTTGTGCTTTCTTCGGAAGTATGAAGATAATATTTTTATTAAAATCAGTTGGAATTTCTCCAGTTTCATAACTTTTTGATATTAGTTTGAGCAATTTTTTGATTCATTCTTTTTTTAGGGATTTAAGAAGTTCTGCGACGATCTCATCAATGACCACTGCCTTATTTGCTTTCAAGTCATTTCTCAAAATAGAATATCCCAAGTCATCAATGTCGACAACGCCTTCCTTTTCCTTTACGCTGATGTTCAAGTCGTTCCCATCATACAGTTTCGCACTGTTGCCACCTGCCTAGATTTCCACATCTTCAATTATTCGGCTACTATAGGGTCAACATTCTGAAACTGTAG
This sequence comes from Vandiemenella viatica, assembly GCA_031002005.1. Classification (NCBI taxonomy): domain Eukaryota; kingdom Metazoa; phylum Arthropoda; class Insecta; order Orthoptera; family Morabidae; genus Vandiemenella; species Vandiemenella viatica. The sequence goes on from CM061914.1 coordinate 44,384,208, forward strand.
GGAATCATTTTTTTTGCGATGGTTAGTGTTTAAAAAAGGTCGAACGTTTATTGATCCACTTGATATCACTTCAGGTTGTAACTAGAGCATGACACTTCTTCGCCAATATTGGATAACTTATCGGTTCACAATAACACTTTGAGGTAATAGGGCTACACGAAGTGCTCGAAGGAAGCGGGTTATAGACGTACTCACCTCAAAAGGTAATGGTGGTCTGTTAAGTTAGCTATTACTTCAGTTCAGCTGAGGTTTTCGTATCTACGCGTTTCTCCGTTTGATATGCGAAGTTTTGAAACGATATAGGAATTTCATGGACAAAGAAAAGAGCTACCTAGTATGCAAGAAATTAGTCTTCTCTCTACAGATGCCGCCAAAATCTGTTTGTTTAATCCACAAAGGATTAGTACCGAGTAGTAATGTCGACGTTGTATAAGTACGAGGTTGAAATCGGAAATAATCAAAATAGGTTTGCATTCGTCAGAAAATAAAACAGAAATATGAAAACCCCTTACGGTTTCAAAGAGTGAGTAAACAGTATTCCAGTGATATCTGTAAAAACCCATATGAGTGAAATAAGATGCCGAGCGTCCAGTTGACTTCAGTTGGTCATTGTGAAGGGTGTATTACCCGATTTTAACTAAACGAGTGTTAATAGATAGTATACGTTTCCTAATTTCATCTGAAGGTAAGTCAAAATGCAGAAATCGTATACGGTTGGGAATAGTGTCTCGGTAGCAATCAAGTTATACTGTTAAACCCATCTGAGTGAGTTTAGTGGTGTAGGTAACACAAAAAATCTTTCCGCAGTGGCGGCCGTTTCCGTGTTTTCGCCAAAATTTCAGTAACTTCATCGTCCATTTCTGGGCTCTTGTGTGTCATTTTCCAGATTAAACGTTGGTGCCTTTACCACCAGCCGAAATTGCTAATGTTAATAGGAATGCGTCGTGTCGAATACCTGTGTTGAAACGTTATGACCCATATAGTGAAATATTTCTGATATTAGAGCAACGTCGAAATGTAGACCCCATCGTCTAGCACTACAACACTATGAACGAGAGGGAAACATAGCAATCAGTATTTCGGAGATGTATTTTCAAGGCTTGCAACGTGAGCGATATATTCATACCGGAAAAGTGCCAGTCGAAACTTGCATAGTTGTGATTCTGCACTGTAATGATATTTACAGATATGAGTGTCACAGTCGCTTGGCGCAGAGATCAACGCTTTACATAGTTTCAGGTAGTGTAATCTTTTTTCTTTATTTCTGGTTTTAAGCGTAGTCGACATAAACGCGGGGAGGGGGGGAGGGGGAATATTTGCTTGGAGTGATTTCAGGAAACAAAGGAAAACTGAAATTAGGTTGGTCGGAGGGGGATTTGAATTCATGTTCTTTCGAATTCCGCTCGTCTTGGCTCGCTCCACCTTGCGTGATTCGTAGCCGCTCACACCATTAATACAGTTGTTCAATTCCAATCAAATTAATGATAGAGAGTACCAATTCAATCAATGAAGAGTGCTTTCAAGGAAATAGTATCAATATATGGTAGAAAACGTAAAATAAACGTCGTTTCATCCGCGATTTTCAAACGGAATTTTTGTTTAAATATATGATATTATTGATATCAGAGATAAATTTCAGGTTACGACAATAGCTTTGATATATATCTAGGGAATAGAATAGTATAAAACTGACAATTGTGATGGCATCTCACTTCTTTATTTTCCAATGGAAAAATTGAAAAAATATGTTAGTTCTTTAATAGAGGAATTATAAATGGAACGTCCATAAACAACGTCTTCTTTTTCAGTCTCTCTTGAACCTTCCCATTCCCCCCCCCCCCCCCCCCCCACATATCCTGACGCTGTTTTTGCATCGCCACTCCCCTACCTCATTCTCGTGTGGCACGTAGCTTTTTTCCTTATTAACTTCAGAAGACATTTTGTACTGTTTTCTCTTGAAAGACTATCGTTAAGATTATTGCGCGTATAAAGAACCCAACTGATATTTGTGTTATGTACTTTTCTATAATTATAAATATTCTGTATGAAATGTTGACACTAGCCACTCCTGCAAATGTTCAGTTATTGGAAAAAAAACTTTCTCAGGTACAGTCAGGGATCCTTTTCTTACAGAAACATTCTGCCTAACTCATTCATCATTGTTCACTAATCGATAGAATAGAACTTGCCGCGTTAAAATACTAAGAACTTGCCGCGTTAAAATACTAAGAAGAGCTGCATTTTTGTTTTCTTTCGCTGCAGTTCTGCAACCTTTCTTTCTCCATTACCAGAAAATGATTCTAAGATATGTTTAAAAAAAATCTATAACTCGTTGGATAGTGAAAACTCGTTAGAAAAACATTTTCCATAAGCCTCGTAGAACCTGAAATAACATTTCACTAGCAGGCACTATAATTAAAATTGGACCGAAATTTAGTTGACAAAACAAAATTAGAATTATTTTGTCAACGAGTGGTGAGATTACACGCGAGCGATCCTAATCATAACAGCTTTAGTTAAAACAATCAAAACAATACGATCTGCCACTGCCTTTGAAAATCCCTGGTAACATCCGTGAGTGAATTTGAGGTTAGGTGCGGCTCTGTCCGTATATAGAATATCTACGGAGGTAATTAAATGACGGAAAGAAATATACATATGCTGTCGTGCATTCTGTACCTTATTTTAAGTGTGGCAAATAACATGAATGATAGGCTATGTGCCTTGGCTCGGATCACCGCCCCCCCTCCTCTTACTCACGTAGCTCAGTGCAGCTTACTACCCAAACTCACCCTATTTTATACCGAGCCATGTAGTTTACGGATGCTCCCAAACGACCACAACTCGCACGCTAGGGCAGAAAAAAACTTTCTACACTATTCCATTCATAGTGCATTCCTGGAGGTCTGATCCATGATGTGGAACAGGCCATCCCGAATGCCATTGAGCGGACGAGGTGTAGCCAGCTGCGGATTGTAGCTCATGTCGGCACCAATGATGCTTGCCGCCTTGGGTCGGAGGGTATTCTCTCTTCCTTCCGGCGGCTTGCTCATACGGTGAGCTCTGTGGTTGATGACCGCAAGATTTCGGCTGAGCTAACCATCTGCAGCATTGTCGATAGAACAGAGTGTGGACCTCTGGTTCAGAGCCGTGTCGAGGATCTGAACCAGTGACTGCGTCGTTTCTGCGATAATCATGGCTGCAGATTCCTTGATCTTCGCCCTGGGGTCGAGTCGTGTAGGGTTCCTTTGGATAGATCAGGTGTGCACTACACACGTGAATCGGCTACACGGGTGGCAGGGGCCGTGTGGAGTGCATTGGGGGATTTTTTTAGGCTGAGGGAGGAAGACCCGAAACTGGGATTACAGTTACGGGCAGCCCAATTAAATTCGGCACCATATGTTAGGAGTAGCGAAAATCAATCTCGACCGTTAAAAGTACTCGTTACAAACTGTAGAAGTGTTTGTAATAAGCAGCCTGAGCTTGAAAGCGTTATAAGTTAGCACAGAAGCTGCTATTGTATTAGGTACTGAAAGCTGGTTAAAACCGGATATAAGTCAGCAGAAATTTTTAACCATAGCATGAATGTTTTCCGTAAGGATAGGTTACATTCAAATGGAGGTGGTGTTTTTGTAGCTGTTAGTCAACACCTGTCGTGTAACGAAATAAATATTGATACGGTCTGTGAAATCCTATGGATTAGACTAAAAGTAGCTAGGACAAAACTTGTAATAGGGTCTTTCTATCGTCCACCAGATGCAGATGTAGGTCTTGCTGAGGCCTTAAGAAATAACGTAAGTAATATAGCTCGTCAATTTCCGGATCATGGAATAATACTAGGAGGCGACTTCAACTTGCCGTATATTGACTGGAGTAATTACGCCCGCGTTACTGGTGGCAGGGATAAAATATCCTGTGAGATTATTCTTGACCTTTTCTCAGATCTTAATCTTGTGGAGCTCGTCACTGAACCAACGCGGTGCGACAACGATAATGAAAACATTTTAGATATTCTCGTTACAAATAGGCCTGAATTATTTACGGACATTTCTACCACCACGGGAATAAGTGATCGTAAAGCTGTAATTGCTACAGTAAAATTAGCAGTCGCGCGCAAAAAGAAAAAAGAAAGGGTCGTTTACAGGTTCGAAAAGGCCCCAAAGGAGAGTTTAAGAACGTTTTTGAGGGATAAATACATTACTTTTATAGAAGGAATTGGCTCGGTTGAAGAGATGTGGCTTCGATTCATAAATATAGTCAGGGAAGGTATGGACTTACATATACCGAAAAGGACAATCAGGGACGGGAACGATCCTCCGTGGTATACGCGTGAAGTTAAAAGGTTACTTAAAAAGCAAAGGAAGGTTCATGCACGCTCAAGAAGGACGATGTATAGGAGTGATTTAGAAAAGCTAGCTGAGACAAGAGGACAGGCCAAGAATGCGATGGGCGTGGCTTTGAATGACTTTCGATGCAACTCACTTTCCAAGAGCCTCATTGAAAATCCAAAGAAATTTTGGTCATAAGTAAAAAAAAAAAGTGGTTGTGACAACAATATGCCAGTTCTACTACAAGATGGTCGGGAAGTTGATGACAGCCGCGACAAGGCTACCGTATTTAACGCCGAATTTAAAAATTCCTTCACTGACGAAAACATGGAAAACTTTCCCGTTTTTCCACGGCGCACAGTGTGTTATTTTCCAAATCTAGAGGGACAAAATTCAATTTTGACACTAGTCTACAAAGGCAAAATAGTTATTTATATTTCAAGTAGACAAACTATATTATTAGGAACAAAGGTTTATTTTACGCATATCTGCGCCTAACAATAGAAAAAATAATTTGAACAATGGGCTTCCTGTGGCCCACCGATCAAGTGCTCCATTCGGCCGCGCCATTCGACTGAGTTTGGTCGATGATTATGCTGTGTTTCTGTGTGGTATTAGGAATTTGTGTGTTGCTATTGCTTTTGGTGAGTTTCAAGATAAGTTTAAGCATGATTTTTCCGTAATACGTTTTAAAACTGAATCATGAGCATCATTAAAACAGAGCGAGATTATTTCTGATAAAGAAAACTACTGAGCCAGTTTCATTTTGAGTTTTAGTTTATTATACCACATTATACCAATCTATTTCTATATTTATTTGAAAGAGCTACTTATTAACTGCAAGAATTACGTTCATTTGTTTGCGCATGTTTGCGACACCCATACAACTTTTCTTCATTTTCAGAATGAATGCACAAATTTCGCGAACAGAATTTTTCAACGTATGGTTTGCTAACGCAAAACAATCGAGGATAGATGCTTTGTTACAGTTTGTGTTGCAGTAACTATGTGACACATCGTTTTCAAATGACATTATAATGAGTTTAAAAACTACCATCAGAATTGATTCTCTAAAAATTGAGCAAAGATGGTCTAAAACGGGAAGACATAGAGACCGCTTCCTAAACACATGATTCGGTTTTAAAAGGTATTACGGAAAAATCATGCTTAAACTTATCTTGAAACTCATGAAAAGCAATAGCAACACACAAATTCCTAATACCACACAGAAACACAGCATAATCATCGACCAAACTCAGTCGAATGGCGCGGCCGAATGAAGCACTTGATCGGTGGGCCACAGGAAGCCCATTGTTCAAATTATTTTTCCTATTGTTAGGCGCAGATATGCGTAAAATAAACCTTTGTTCCTCATAATATAGTTTGTCTACTTGAAATATAAATAACTATTTTGCCTGTGTAGACTAGTGTCAAAATTGACTTTTGTCCCTCTATTTCTTTTTTTTTTAACTGCTTTACGTCTCTTTTTAACATCGAGGTCTTTAGAGACGGGAAAGGATGGGGGGCAAGGATGGGGGCAAGGAATGGGAAGGAATTCGGCCATGGCCTTTTGAAGGAAGCATCCCGGCATTTGCCTGGAGTGATTTGGGAAACCATGGAAAACCCAAATCTGGATGCCTGGACGGGGATTCGAACCGCCGTCCTCCCGAATGCGAGGCGAGAACGCTAACCGTTACACCTCCCCGATCGGTTTGTCCCTCTAGATTTGGAAAATAACACACTGTGCGGCGTGTTGAATTTGAGATGGATCCATTACAAATTGATAGTGTAGGTATCATAAAGCAATTAAAGCTCCTGAAGTGGGGGAAAGCGCCGGGTCCCGATGGTATACCAGTAAGAGTATTTTCGGAATACGCGTAAGAAATAGAACCATTTCTGTCAGATGTATTTCATAAATCTTTAGAGGAAAGAAAAGTACCTTCTTACTGGAAAATTGCGCAGGTGATTCCTGTTTTCAAGAAAGGAGATCGGAGAGATCCTAGGAATTATCGACCGATATCGCTAACAGCTGTTTGCAGTAGAATTCTGGAGCATGTCATATGCTCTAACATTATGAAGTTTCTAGACGAAAACGAAATACTTACAGCACACCAACACGGATTCCGGAAGAACCGATCATGTGAAACGCAACTGGTTCTATTTTCGCATGATGTAATTAAAGTGATTGATGCAGGATCATAAGTTGATGCTATTTTCTTGGATTTTCAGAAAGCTTTTGACTCTGTACCACACAACCGACTTTTAGTGAAGATCCGAGAGTACAGTATATCTGATCAGATTTGCGAATTGATACGCGATTTTCTAACTGGTCGGTCACAGTATGTCGTTGTAGACGGGGAAGCCTCTTCTAAACTAGATGTTACTTCGGGCGTTCCTCAAGGAAGTGTAATAGGACCACTTCTTTTCTTAATTTTTTAAACGATCTCGGTGAGAACGTTAATTGCAGGATTCGATTTTTTGCTGATGATGCACTTATTTATAGGGAAGTGAGGTGCTCCGACGATTGCTTAAAAATTCAGCGCGATCTGGATGTTATTTCGGAATGGTGCCGTAAATGGCAGCTTACACTTAACTGTAAAAAGTGCAAGGCAATGCACATAAGTAATAAAAAGACCCCGCTTGCTCAGGAGTACAAAGTTAACAATTCAGTTGTTGACACTGTGGATTCCCTGAAGTATCTAGGCGTAACAGTACAAAGCAACATGAAATGGGACTTGCACATAACTTCCGTTGTAGGCAAAGATAATTCCAAACTACGATTCATAGGACGTATTTTGAGAAGTTGTAATGCTCATACAAAGGAAATAGCGTACAAAACACTAGTGCGTCCGCATTTGGAATACTGTTGTGGAATTTGGGATCCGTATCGCAAGGGATTGATTGACACATTAGAGAAAGTACAGAGAAGAGCCGATCGATTCGTGACTGCTAGTTACAGTCCTTACGTAAGTATCACAGAGCTGATTCGTGGGTTGGGCTGGGATTGTTTGGCGTACAGACGACGTCGTTTTCGTTTGAATTTGCTGGAGAATATGCGAAAATCTTTAAGTTACGAGTGCAACGAAATACTTCTTCCGCCAACCTATTTAGGTCGCAATGACAGGAGGGATAAGATTAGAGAAATAAGATGCCGTACTGATTCATTTATGTATTCCTTCTTTCCTCGATCTGTTCGGGATTGGAATGCGCAGAATTAGGATTGGTGCTTAGCACCCTGTGCCACCCACTGTATTTGTGATTTGCAGAGTATAGATGTAGATATAGATTTATTTGAATGGGGTAATATTACAAAATTTTGAATGCAATATTCTGTTTTGGGTGAACGCATTCAGAATCGTTGCAAAGTTTAAAGGTACGCGCACACTAAGGTGGGCCGCGCCTTGTCCCATCGCATTGAGCGAAAATGCTGCAACGCACATCTGGACCACCGTCCTGCGTGCAAATTTGCAGCAAATGTCGTTGAAGTAATGCAGTTAATTCACACAAAAGGAACATACAAGTTACAAGAGCCAGTCAGTGCTGTTGGATCTCCTATTGCAAACCTGGTCGCGACTGAGCGCATCAAGGTGCACTGGCGAAAAAATACGCCCGCCCCCCCTTTCCCACCCCGACTCGACCCGCCTGTTGTTTGCGTTACACCATTAGAATCAGTGTAAGCGATTGCTGACTCATTTCTGCGATGCAACGTTCCGCGGCCCTTTCTAGTGTGCATCAGCCTTAAAGATACGCGCACACAAGAACAGGCCGCATCGCTTCGTATCGCTTTGCATCGCATTGAGCGAAAATGCGGCGAACACATCTGGACGCAGGGAATCGCATTTCTTTTATTGTCGCCGCCTTCGGTTCTCGACGATTATTCATCAGCTTCTGCACTGCAAATGTACACATCAGACAAAGGGCTCTTTTTTATATGTATTAATTAAAGAAGGAAAAAATTAAGCAGAAAAGGTAATGTGTTTAATTTAAGATGGAATTTTCCACATTTCTTAGGCACATTTGATGACAAGCATGTTATAACAGTTTTACCGAATTGCGGTTCTCTTTATTTTTAATGCAGAAAAAGAATGTTTTTCATGGTTTTATTAGCCCTTGCAGTTGCTGAATACCGTTTTGGTATTTTGGTCGTCGGGGGATTAGGAAAAAAAATTAAAATGCAAAACATTTAGCCACAACAACTTAGATGAGGCAATGGCTGCAGGAAAACTGAATTTGCACGTTGAAAACTTCATTCAGGAAATTGAGATAAAATGCAGTATGTAATTGTAGTGAATGAAGCTTTTCTTTCGAGATGAGGCCTATTCCATGATATCAGAAAAATGAAATGAAAGAAACAAACTTTCAATTACAGACTCAATAAACTATCGAGGGTGATCAATAACGGTTTTGGTGTTATAGGTAGTGGGTTTCAAATCTTTGAAAGAAGAATGTCGATGTTACCTAATAAGATAAATAAAGTAATACTAGCGACGTGCTGCATTCATAACCTTTTGATTAACGATATCTGAATTGGGTCGGAGAAGACAAAAACGATAATGACAACAGAGAAATTTCAATATTTGACTTAAAAAGGTTTCTAGGCTACATCAAAAATCATTAAGATTTGGAATAATTTCACAAAATATTTTTAAGCTTCGTGTTACCAATTAACCTAATTGTTTAAAAATATTTTCTGAAATTATTCCAAATCTTAATGATTTCTGATGTAACATAGAAACCTTTGTAAGTTAAGTATTGAAATTTCTTTGTAGTCTTTTTCGTTCTTACCTTCTGCAACTCAATTCAAATATCGTTAATCAAAAGGTTATGAATGCAGCAGGTGGCTAGTATTACTTTATTTATCTTATTAGGTAACACCGACATTCTTCTTTCACAGATTTGAAACCTGCCTATAACACCAAAGCAGTTATCGATCACCCTCCATAGTTTATTGAGCCTGTAATTGAAAGTTCGTTTCTCTTCATTTCATTTTATCTGATATTCTGAAATAGGCCTCATCTCGAAAGGGGGAAAAGCTTCATTTACTACTATTACATACTGCATTTTATCTCACTTGTCAACGTGAAAATTCAGTTTTCCTGCAGCAATCGCCTCACCTAAATTGTTGTGGCTAAATGTTTTGCCATCTTAATTTTTTTCTCATTCCTCCGGTGACCAAAATACAACTGCAACTGCAAGGGCTATTAATACCATGAAAACCATTCATTTTTCTGCATTAAAAATAAAGAGAACTGCAATTCTGTAGAACTGTTGTAACATGTTTGCCATCTAATGTGCCTAAGAAATGTGGAAAATTCTTTTTAAATTAAACCCATTGCCTTTTCTGCTTAATTTTCTTCAATGAATATATAAAAATAAGAGCCCTTTGTCTGATGAGACCATTTGAAGTGCAGAAGTGGCTGAATAATCGTCGATAACAGAAGGCGGTGACAAAAGAAATGCGACTCGCTGCGTCCAGATGTGCGCTCAATGCGATGCGACCCGATGCGATGCGATGCGGCCCGCCCTAGTGAGCGCGTACCTAAAGACTGCAACGTAATCCGTTTATAACTTAAGAGATTTTTATCAGATAAACAGCCAGCGGAGCGATAGCAACAGTGTTCTGTTTCCTTTCGAGCACGGAACCACAAAGAGATCTGTAACCACCAACGGCATTCAGAAACATTATATTACACCGGTAAATTTTGGCGAGCGTGCGGCAATACACTGTAATTTTCACAACACGCTGATTACTCTTAATCATCATTTCTATCTGATACACGGGTAATTTTAACCTTTTTGAATACGTGACCCCTTTAGAAGTAAAAAAGTTTTGTCGATCCCCCTTTTTCCGTAGTAAAACCGTCAGCGATTTCAAAAAGGACTTATTTAATTTTCTTTCTTTCTATTGAAATTGTAGTTAGTTTGAAACTAAATATGGACATACATGGACACAAAATATTTTTTTTTGGATGTGTCAGAACAGTTGGCTGATTTGACTATGAAGATGAAAGAAAATCTTATAGATTTAACTGCTGACGGCTTGCTTAAACTGGAATTTAATTCGCAAACTACTGATATCTTCTGGATGAAGAGAAAAGAAGAGCTTGCTGGGAAAGGAAACTTTAAAATTATTAGTGCCATTCGCCAATTCCACCCTACGTGAACTAACGTTCACTTCAATGTAAAACATAAAAACTCAGAAGAGAAATATGTTTCAATTTCCAATTGATTGTTATTTGCATCTCAGCAATGCAACCGCGATTCCATAATTTACTTTCCATGGTTTCTTCTACTCCAGACGAGCGCCAAGATGTTCCTTCAAAAGGCGATAGTCGAATTCCTTCCCGTTCCTTGTCCCCAATCATTTCCCGCCTCTAATGACTTCGACATCGACGAGCCGTGACGCACAAAACAAAGAAATCTCTCTCAGGACGCATCATCGAGAACGCGCGTCTTGTGTACGTGCAACGAAGCTTCGCGGAAAACCAGTTTCTGAATGTTGCAACGAAAATGGAATAACTCAAAATTTGAACAGAAAGTACCAATGCAGCTTATGCATTGTTCTGAACATAGTAAGGGGTTACTAATGCAATAAAACAGGAATATGTGACCACAGTGGCCATCTTATGACGTTCAAACAATAGTCGTGTTTATGAAAGAAAACAAAGTCGATTCCCACTCAGTCCCGAACATCTAGGTTGGAACTGTAGAAATCAAAGTTCTCTTTCACGTCTCAGATAGACTACTGGAAGGAAAGTAGGGTCGATGTTTAATTAAACATTCCAATCGCTTTTCAGTCACGAAGGTTCCTCGGTGATCATTCTAAACAGGTGAGTCGCTCTTCAAATAACCGGTTTAGAGTAAATATCAAATTTATAATTTAACTTAATTTCATTGCAATGGAGCGCACGCTCCGATGGAAATTTCCCTACTTTCCCTACATACCCAATTTTCTCATTTCCTGGACCCATCTACTTTTGCCCTCTACGAAATTTAACTTTAAATTCTTTCAGCTTTTTTGGTAAATTATTTATCATTTCTTTTTAGAATTTATTCCAATCTCTGACTCCCTTACCTACGAAAGAAAATTTTTTCCACATCCTTTTGCATGAAATCGAGTTCCAGCTTGTGTTCTTGATATTCTTTTCCCTTTCATGAATCTCTCTTAATTCTTCCACCAACATCTTTCCACTCCTCATTACCAGTATATGAACCACAGCTGCCCATTTATCAGTGTGGGTATAAGACTGATGCGGTTATGAAGCTATTCAGAATCCCTCTTGTTCAATTAGCAATGACGGATCGTGTCACTTTGGTAACTTCGAAAAAGTTTTACTACGACGTCGTTGAGATTTAAGGCTTTAATCGATCCCACATACTATAATAACTTACTGATTGACGCAGTTGTACTGTGGATTAAAGAAGCATGTTTGATAAGATTAAAGAAACCATATTCAATATGCAAAAAGTGTTTCAGCAGGAAACGTTGTTTAAGAAGAGCATATACTACGTGATTATTTACAATTAAGTTTATTTTCAGGACATTATTAGTAAGAACAAACTTCAGCTGCCTCCACGTTGAAACATTAAATAATTATTGTATTTTTGTTTTATTGCAGGTCCAAACCAACAAAACAATAGGTCACGCAACTCTCATCAATCATCAAGTGAAAAATATAGTATTGGGGATACTTAACTGACTAGCGTCGGAAAAAAAAAATATTAATCTGAAAAGCTTGCAGTAATCTCAGTCTGCAGAATAAACGGATGGTAGGTTGGAGAGTAAACGACCTGACCGTTGTCCAAATTCATACTCAGGCTACTTCAAACCTGTGGACGCTGTATCAACAATCAAGATATCCGAGAAGAGAAAAAGTTCTGAAAGCTAATGAGGATCAATTTCCGTTTACTCAGTTTTGAATAAAGATTTATCGTAATACTGTGCAGTAACTAAGTGGTATTAAAATCGTTAGAAAGAATTATAAACCAAAAGGAAGTGATAATACTTGTCTCCTCACAATAATAACTGTTAATCGTTATTATAGCTAGATAAAGGACGTAAGTTTTTGTACGTTTTTAAACAAAGGTAAAAACCACTTCAGTTCTACTCCTTTTGACGAAACCCATCTCCGTTAATCACTGAGAACAGTGACAAAGAAAAAAATTAATACCTCTGTTGGTACCCTGGAAAATTCTCACACATACTGACAGATCCGCGTTACATAAATAAAACTATTACCATAAAAAGTAAAACCAGATTACGTCCTGTTTGGGTTACACATTGCCTTACTAAACTCGACTGAAAACCGTCCAAAAAGAAACTTAAATCCGCCGTAGACTCTCTAGTAGCCATGGAAGCTGCGATGTCCAACTCGACGGGTCCGCTGGTGCAGCTGTTCCACCCAGCAGACTATGTGGTTTTTGCACTGATGCTTGTGATGAGCGCCCTCATCGGAGTCTACTACGGGTTCTGCGCTCCAGCAGCGGTCAGTGCGGACGACTACCTGGTCGGTGGACGGTCCATGAGCATCTTCCCCATCTCCATGTCGCTAATCGCCGGGTAAGTTTTGAAGCTATTTATCAGAACCAGCTAAACTACTAAAATATTAATGTATCATTAATTGACCAATCCCTGGTGGAAGAGTACACAACACACTGCATTCAAGACGTCTTTGTTGGTTTATCTTCTCTGTGGTGTCTGGTTATTGGCGTAATTTGTTATGACTTCCTTCAGTAACAAGATTTGTTGATGAAGTAGCTGCATATGAAGCTTAAGCTTATCCTTTTGGTGTTCACTTAGTGTGCCTGCTGTCAATGATGGTGGGTAGCGGACTGTTTTGAAGTTGCGAGTAGTCCTGGACCGGTTGCTGCAGGTCGTCGACTTTTGCTGTTGGCGCTGTTGAGCTCCCCTGCATACGCCGTCTTCTGTGTCCGCAACTTATTGATTCTGTGGCTGTTGTACGACTGGGTGGCTTGCTCTGGGTACGGCTGGATTCAAGATGACGGACACTATTTCTCTGCTGAGGACTACTGGTGACAGTTGCATGATGGCGAGTGGTCTCCGCCGGCGAGGCCCTGGATTCTTGTGTGCTTGTAGATGTCCCGCGGGGCTGCTGTGGATGCCTCTTACGTTGTAGCTTCCATGATATACAACCGCTGTAAGAAGCTGCGTGCCCAGGCCCACAGTTGCAGCAAGTGGGGTCATTGCCATTAACCTTGCTCTCAGTTTGGTCTTAACCTCCTCTTCTGCATTTTCAAAGTCCTATTCTGTCGACAATTACAGTGTCATTGCGTGAAGACTTGTATCCCTAATCCTCTGACACTGACTTTTTGACAGCGTTTATATAGCTGATTCTCAAGTACTTAAAGAGAGGTATTAAACACAGAATGAAGAAAGGGGGGATTGTGCTTCCAGATAGTCGTACGGCAGTAGTTAGCCAAAATATACTCACAATAAAGTAGCGTTATAATGCAGAGATGTGTCAAAATTTAATATAATATATGGTAGTATACTAGTATAAACCCGTCACTGTTTTTTACCTATCGTCACGGATCTAGAATAGTTCCAGTATTTAGGATGAAAGATTTTGAGAGATTCTGATTTGACCAAATATAAACTTGACCTGTGTTTCAGGGTGAATAAGATCTCTTGAACTTTAAGAACTCAGAAGAGGTAAACACGAACAGAGACGATAGCGCAAACGTATAATTGTTTAAATCCAAACTTGACTTGTATTTGAAACTTAAAAAAATCCTTTTTGCTTCGAAAGTATCACGTTGTTTTTCATTGAGACCGGGCAAACATTCGTAATCATTGGTCATAGTATCTGTAATGGCCAGAGAACATAATGCACATTCCATATTATTAAACAGTTGAGCAACTCCAAAGAAATGAATTGCCAGAATAGTTGAATCGGTAACATATTTGGTCTGATGTCCACTTTAAATAACCTAATAACTCCCATACAGCGAACATGAAGAAAGACCATTAACGAAAGTTGTCAGTAAAATACCTAAAAAGCACAGACTTGAAAAGTAGTGCATGGAAGGGAAAAGATGACCATGACCACAAGCTGGCACTCGATTTCAGGCACAAGGGTGTGGGAAGATTCTCTTTTTTAGGTAAGGGTGTCAGGGATTGGAATGAGTTACCAAGAGAAATGATGAATAATTTACCGAAAACTTTGAAGGAATTTAAAGATAAAATTTGTAAAGGGCAAATGTAGGTGGGTGCAGGATAGGGGGAAGATGGCTGTGTAGGAAATTGCCACCGGAGCCTGTGCTCCATTGCAATTAAATTAAATTAAATTAAAATTAAACTTTCGTCAAGCAACAACAATAGTGAAAATTTTAATTAAACTGAAATATACCATAAGCCGGAATGACAATTGGCATTCTTCATTGCAGCAGAGACCATGAGTAACATAATTTTTTAAGTTACTTTCATTAGCAACATGTTACTGAAAAGCAATTCCACGTTTTTTCAGACGTAAAGTTTATCGACATTTTTTTAGCTATGAAACGCTACGAAAATCAAACTTAATGAATATATTATGCCAAATAATTTGGTAGCAGTTGCTTAGCTATTAAAGTGTGGACATAACCAGGAATTTCTTCTAATGGTATTGTAGTGAATGAGCGGCTATCCACCACAGACCAGGTTGTGTTCGTCTCTGATCAACCAATCCCCGATCAGTATCACCGAAGTTTCGAGTTGCCGCTCTCCCTGGAATTGCCACCCCTTTTAGCTGCCACCCCCGGAGTTGCCACCCACTGGAGTTGCCGACCCCTATAGTGGCCGCCCCTTATAGTTGCTGCCCCCTGTAGTTGCTGCCCCCGCGGTGTTGCCGCTCACCCTGGAGTTGCCGCCCCCTGGAGTTTCTTCCCTCGGGAGTTGCCGCCTACCCCTGGAATTGCCGCCTGCTGGTGTTGCGACTCCCTGGAGTTGCCGCCTGCTGGTGTTGCCACTCCCTGGAGATGCCGCCTCCTGGAGTTGCCTCCACTGGAGTTGCTGCCCCTTGGAGTTCCCGCCCCCTGGATTTGCCACGATCTTGAGTTGCCATGTTTGTCCCCTGGTGTTGCCGCCAGGGTAAATCGCCCCGGTTTGGCCCCCTTTTCCCCTCTCCCTCCCCCCTAGATCCGGCACGGATGGCTTCTTTGAAAAACAATGTGTTTGCAAGGTGTGAAAATGAAGTTTGTGAACTAACAAACAACTCTCTTAATAATCTTTGTATATCAGTGTCACATCACTGTTTTCTACTTGTTATGGAGTGGTAATCAGTGTAGTTATATTTCTATATTTACTGTCAAACGTTTTACATGCGGGATAGTAATTAGTTTTTGCTTGTCGCAGATAATATGTCTTTCAGTAATCGAACTAACCCCTCAGGTGTTTTAACCACTGTTCTGCTCGTGTCAACAGCTTCGTCTCCGGGATCACCCTGCTCGGCATGTCCACGGAGGCCTACTTATACGGTATTCAGTACTCGTACGTCTTCGTTTCCGTTATAATGGCGGGATTCATCTTCGCCGTCTTCTATCTGCCAATCTTCCACGATTTACGGCTTACGTCTGCCTACGAAGTAAGTAAGCACACCCCATAAAAGACACTGCTGTTTGGGAATAAGACTTAAGAAATGTCAATTTCATAATTCACTGTCAATAATGAAATACTGGCTTATCGACTTAGTGACATACTATTAAGCTGCCACGTAACTCGTCCCTAAGTTGCGTTATTCTGACGTGATAGATTTTACACTAATAATGCGCTTTGAATTCATGTAATACTAATAGCGGAGCAATGCAATCTCTGTAAGAAGTGAATACCACGTCTTTCGTGTTTAAAATTCAGTCATCGCTGGGTATGGAGTGTGCACTGCAGAAACACTTAAGTTCTTCGAGCTTATTTAGATAGTGTTATACAACAGCCCTCGGACCCAGTCCTTGTACGAAAAATTATTTGAAGAATTATTTATAGCAAGCTGGGAATTGATTAATTAGGGATTTATGTATATTTTGAGTCATTAATTGTGAATTTGTTGTAAATGAATATTGTTTTGAGGAGAAAAACCATGTAAATGCTACGTAGTGTGTTCAAGCACAGTATTATGTATGAATCATTAATTAAAAATTTGTAATTGTAAGTGGATGTTTGAAGCACGATCTGCGACGGTTTTGGACTGGTTTATGCTGATAATTTTGTGTGTAAATACCTGTAAATATCTTTAACTTTCATTTCAAGGTGTTTTCTAATGATTGTGAATGATTTTGTATTAGTTCTGATAGTTTTAATGTGTTTTTGATTGTTAGCTGCATTGTTGCCGCTCAAGAAACATCGGACTGCTTTCTCTGTGTTAAGATCGGGCACCACTGAACCGCAACGCACCCTGCCCGCAACGCACCGTCACTTTTCTAATTGTTGTCGCTCACTCGATTGAAGTGAGTTCAAACGACACCGGGTGTCGGCCGACACTCGCAAATTTGGTTTATATTTTGACGGTGCGGCCCGGTGTCGGTCTCCTGTCGGGCTGGTCGATATGGAGAACTGTATAGAAAGAGTTCGGAAATTTCCGGTCCTTTACGACTAAATATTGTTTTAACGTAACTGATTGCTTTAGAAGTGTGTCCTTTTTTTTCAGCCTCACTTCAGGTTCATCAGATATTCGTAAAATTTAGGTACAGTCCTTGCATGTTCGCATTAACAAATCAAATCTTTGCCAGTGGTGAAAATCGATTTTAAGGCCTGTAAAAATTGCATCCGAGATCCGGATTTTGAACCGGAGACTTTCCGTACCCAAATCACTCGCCGCAAGCATCTGAATCTAGAAGTACTGGAGAATATGTATTCAATCATATAAAAGTACATTTGTGTTTTGGCATGGCAAAAATAAATTATAAGTACGTTTATTTTATTATGTTTGAATAATAATTTTTGATTATAACCAGATTTGTCTCTTGACTCAGAAGGTTATGGCGTACGATTGGGGAAATGAAAGTTCCTGGTTCAAATCCCTGTCTCAGTTGTAATTTTTATGGGTCTTAAAATTGAAATTCACCTCTGGAAAAGCTTTGATTTGTTAATGCTAAAATGCTAGGACGCTCCGTGTTTCGAATTTTACGTTAATCTGTAGTTTTCCTTTCAAATTAGGTGACAACGATAGAGGTGTACTGCGCTTCCTATAAGTAACTCCGTGACTGGAATTTTTAGATCACATGAAATTATTATTATTTTACGGAATCTTTGCGGTCTGCATTAAAATAAAAATGTATAATAATTTATTTTTTGTTAAAAAAATATTAAGTGACTCGAAAGGAACCTCAACCAAACATAACACGTTAAATGTGAAGTGAGTGACGCTTGACATTTAATCGTAACAATACAGTGTGACGATCTTTTGTTAAAACAGCTTTGAAATACTTTTTTTGTGCATAAGAGATCAAAAAATTAGGAGATAACAGGAGTCAGACAAAAAAAGTATTTTAACGTACTTTATTACTTTCGTAGATTATAAAGTACAGTACTCTATAATAAAGTACGAGTGGTAGCCGCAGCTACGATACCCAAATCACTTTTAAGGTAATTTTTTAACATTAATTCCTTGAAACAGCCAAGTGTATACGTTAAAGGAGACTGAAGACCGAGTAATAACCCGTCCGTCACACGGCCGTGCTACGGACCAGTGTGGACGCGAGGGGGGCGAGCCGACACTCGGCCGAGTGTTGCTGCGGTGACGGCGCGGGCTCGGCTCGGTCTAGTGTGGCCCGACCTTTATTCTGCAATTTTCCGTAACGTCTATATAAACAAGCGGCAGAGACGAGTTAGTTAGTTGACAATTAGTTGAAAGTTAAGTTGTCAGTCGGTAGTTTAATCTCTGGAGGATTTGTGAGTAGGTTTTTTAATATCTTTGGGTCGAGAAGATGCCTTATTGTGTAATGTTATTGTAAAGCAACACGGGATAATAAACTTAAAGTGAACATTGATTCGTCGGAGTTATTATTTCAAGCAACCAAAGAGCTTATCACATATTCACACGGTACGGAGTCTCTTTTATACTCTCATTACTAACGGAATTCCACTATCCTGTTAATGTGCTACATCTGTTCTGCTGTTGTGATATTTTTGAAAGTCTAGCATAGTAATCGGAATTTCCACGTCTTAGCGGTTTTGGAGTTGTTATCATCCTGGGACGTTGATTAGAGATGGTTTAACTCCACTATATTTTTAACTTCAGAGGTTCAAACAAGCGAATCAAATTTCTCGTTAATCAGCTCATTTGTTATACACACCGATGAGTCAAAAAATTATGCCCACCGCCCACTGCTAGACTAAGTGCTGTCTGGTGACATTTCGGGCACGTCATGCGGCAAGACAAATACATAAGCGGAGCAGGGAAACATCTGGAGTCGTTCTAGCGACGTTACATGTGGTAAATAGGGAAATCCTCTGATATAAGTGACTTTGACATAAAGCATATTGTTATGGCCCAGTTCCTGGATCTGAGCATCCAGGAAACTCTGAGGCAGGTTGGCTGTTTGCGTGATACTGTAGTGAGCATCTATGGAAGGTTGTTGAAGGACGTAACCACGAGTAAGCGACAAGGTGGTGGACAGAATGTGGTGGATGAAGGCTTGCTCGCTCTGTAAAGCTGGATAGGGTGCGATCAGTGGCATATGTGACAATGCTGGTGGAGGCAGAACACCATTCAGCGCACAATGTTACTTGGGGCTCCGCAGTAGAAGACCCCATGTGTTCTCCTGTTGACTCAACTACAGTACATTGTCAATTCCGATTGCAGTTGGCACGAGATCATCGAGACTGGACAGTGGATCGATGGGAGCGCGTCACCTAGTCAGATGAATCATGTGTCTTCTTGCACCAGGTCGATGATCTTGTTCAGGTACGCCAAAATCCAGATGAGGGTAGTGTTACACTAGGGGCTTCCATGGGAACTACGTTAATGATCGAAGGAACCAAAATAGCTGTGGACTACCTTCATCCGTTCGTGTTTCATGTCTTCCACGACGGCGATGGCATCTCAGTGGAATAACTGTCCATGTCACAAAGCCACTGTGGTTTGAGGAGCATGATAGTAGGCCCTACTCACTTTGATGTATTGGTCGTTAAATTACTCAGATCTCAACCCCATAGAACGCATGTAGGACGCTATCGGGCAACTGATGTGCGCTTAAAAACCACCGTCCCGTAATTTAAGGTAATTGCTTTATCTGTGCGTAAATATACCCTCTTAAACCTACCAAGGACTTATAGAATCCCTGCCATGCCGAATCACTGCTGCATTGTGTTAAAAAGGTGCACCAATACACTATTAGGTAGGTGGCATAACGTTTTGGCTCATCAGTGTATGTTTAAACCACCCGCCAGCAACATACCATTTGTGGTTGATTTACTCCTACAGTATTTTTAATAATCCAATATTTGTACCAAGTTTCATGAAATTTGCCCCAGCCATTAAGAAGTGATGCAGGAACGAAAATACACATATACACATACACTTGCTGAGTTTTATATATAGCTACAGATTCTATCAAGCGATATCTCAAATATAAGTCTATATAATCAGTATTCATTGTTTATCTCTGCATTTAAATCATACCCGAATTTTCTACATTTATGTCTGATTATATTTTCAGCCTAACCTATTTAATTTAAACTTAGAACAGATTAACGCAAATCGATAGCGTAGTTTCGGTGTAATCGATGTACACACAGTAATAAAATTATACGGGTCATATTTAGAACCTCCGTCTCGGATAAAAATGTCTAGAAAATAGTTAACGATATGCGGACAAACATGTCTGCATTTGTTTTGTAATATATTGAAAAATTTAAGGTTATTTAAAACATAGATTCGTATAGTTTTGAGATATCACCATACATAGCTTAAGAATTGTCGTATTTTGTCGATAGTTAGAAAGCTTTCTTCCATTTGTTTCTCATGACAAGAAAAATGAATGTGGAATTACGACTCTTTATGATTGCAAACCAGAGTACTTTGTTTTTATTTTTAAGATATTATATAATTATTCCAGAGTATTCTAATATAATCGCTGTAATTATGTCTACAAGTTGTAAATTGTAATTTCAATAGTTTTTGCAAAATATGATGGTTGACAGACAGGAAAGGAATGTTTTGTATAAAAATTAAAACGAAAAAATTGTATTGAAGGTTATCTTAATATTAAAAAGGGGCGAAATTCATAGTGTCATTAAATTTTTATGTTAATTTACTATATATTATACATATCCCATTATAAATTAAAATAAACAGAACAGCAAACATATTTATTTCATTTTCGTAACTAATATTTGAGAAGAGGATTTTTGTTTATAGTATTTAACCATAATGCTTTACATCAAAATAAATTGAAAATGTTTCTACAAATTAATATAATTTTCATCTATTTTCCTTGAACAGTACCTGGAGTTAAGGTTCGGGAAAAGCGTTAGACTCCTGGGATCACTCCTCTTCTCCATTAGCATTGTGAGTACCTTCAACAACTTGTCTTGCTTCAATTAAAATGCTCTTTAATTTATATAAATGAAAATGATGTGGCCGAAAGTAATGGAATAGAAACTAATAACATGTAATAATCTAAATAATAACTAATTATATATGTAGATCAACGTGTTTTTGGAACAAGTAATCTTGAAAATCACTTGAAAAACGCCCACCCAAAATATGCTACCTAACTTAAGCAAACGATGCGTCTTTAATACGCATGAGGATCTTAAATACGAGTACATTCACATACATTTCGTTAACTAATATAATATGTCTCGGAAAAATAATCCATCAATCTGTTTCTGCTATTTTTGTAACATCCTTCGAAACAATAATATTTTCTAGAGCCTGCTCATTTAGAAACTTGACAGTCCGGTCAATTCTTAGCAAATTTCTACAAAGGGATGACTGAAGTAGTTTTTTTCTTTTTTTTCCTTTCTGGTGCCCGCAATATTTAAACTTCATTTGCATACTTTGCTTTGTCAATAAATACAGCTTAGGATAATTCTTTCAGAAGCATTCGTAAATGATTGGCATATAAGATTCTCTTTTTAAAAATTCTGTTTGATATAGGTGGCTCCCTTTTTTTTTTTTTTTTTTTTTTTTTTTTTTTTTTTTTTTTTTTTTGTTCTTAGCGCTTCGCTTTGAATTTTACAGCCTATAAACAATGTTCATAGTAATCAATTAAAATGTTCCAGATTTAAAAATTTGTCTTCTGTTACTTTTATTGTTTCTGTTGTAATCCAATACCTTAGTTTTTGCTTGTCATATTTATTCAAAAGTCTTCATCCAACAGTTTGTTAATTCTGTATACAGGGTGGTCCCGAATTCATGGTACAAACTTAAATGGTAGGTACAGGACATTGTAACAACGATTTATTGTATAGGAATGTATGGTCGCAAGTGACGCGGGAAGAGCCGAAAGGAAAAACAAAGCTTTTATTGAAAGCGTTGTTGACAAGTGTCATGTTTACATTAAGTGTTCAAAATTGCGTCCACCAGTAGCGATACATGCTTGCAGCGTCGGTGGAGCGATTGGTGTACACGTTCAAAGATGCCTGGTATTTCACGCACACCTGCAGCAGCTATGGATATGCGAGCAACGAGATCCTCATCTGAGTCAACTGGAGTCTCATAAACAAGATGCTTTAGATGTTCCCATAAAAAGTAATCGATGCTCGATAAATCGGGAGACCTACCGGCAATGTTACCAACCGATCACTCCATTTCTCTTTCCTTTTATGTTTGCGCCTCACCGCGTCACTTGCGACCATACATTCCTATACAATAAATCATTGTTACATTGTCCTGTACCTACCATTAAAGTTTGTACCATGAATTCGGGACCATCCTGTATATAAATTGCTTATGAGTTACCAAATATGATATATTCTTATGATTACTATTAAAACTGTGTTGTAAGTGTTGATTCTTTGTTAAATCTTCTTTAGTGGAAGCACGTTTGAATTTTTCCATTTAGGAAAAAAATATTACTTAGTATTTACTGTAGTTTCATCAAACAAGCATGAATGTAATGGTTAAAGTATGAATGTATTGGCCAAAACTTTGACATACCTGACGGTAAATTAAAGGAAGGGTGCAATTGTTTGCTTTAATTTATTCCTGTCTTGGATGCGTTTAGAAGAAGTGACTACAAATTAGATAAAACCAATTGCTTTCATTCTCGCTCTCAAACCATCATGACTATCATTAATAGTGTTCTGCCCTAAGCAGGTTTTCACATGCCCCATGCTCTTCTGCCTTCTTCTCTCCTCTTCATGTCCAAGTAGTTACCATTTTCTTTGATGTTATCTATGACCTTGTACCTACTTCTTCCTCAGGCTCTCCTCCCACAAACTAGCCCTTTCAAGGCGTTTGTTAACAAACACTCCCCTCTCTACGTTATCCAATGTTTGTTTCTGTTATGATTTGAAGTAGTTTTATCTTCTCACCAACCCTTTCCAGAACTTCAATATTACTCACATTTCCATCCAGCTTATCTTCTCCATTCTCCTCCAATCCATACGTTTTTCATCTTCTCGTCTGAATGTCCACTTCTCTGCGCCTTAAAGTGTCACACTCCACACAAAACATTTGCCAGTTCTTTTCCTCACTGCTTTATCTACTTTACCTGTTAATAATTTCCTCTTTCTATTAAACGCTTCCTTCACTACAGTAATACGAGATTTCACCACTTTTTTTTATCTCATATACTCAGAAATTGCATATCCAAGATATTTGAGGACTATGACTTAGCTTGTCCTATCTTAATATTTATCAATTTCCCTCCTTTAACTTAACTGTATTGATTCTTCAAGCTTCATATTATGTTTCAACATTAATGTGACTTTTGTTTGTATTCCTTTTTTGCTGAATTCATATCATTACCGTTGAGAGAAAGTCATCCTGCCATTCCCATTTCTCACATATATCATTACAAATGAAATCTCCCTCCTTTCTCTGTTTCCAAATCTCTTCGATATGTCTGCTGGTAAATTATAGATTGCACATGTCTTCCGAGTCTTCATTTCCTTCTGTGCCTTTTCTACTTTTGATTCCAAGATGTCATACCTCTTTCCATCCACTGCTACCTGTGCATCATCTTCGATTTCATTTGATTTTTAATCCCTCTTATACAAGCATTCTATATATTCTAGCCATCTAATCAACACTTTATATTGTTATTTGGCTAATGTGCCATTGACTCCTTCTATTTCCATGTTGTTCTTGTTTCTTTTACTTCCAAACGCTATCTCGCTAGTCATTCTGTGAATCATTTCATACTTTCCCTCTTTCTCCAATTTCTCTATTTCCTCGTATTTCTCTTTCATCCATATTTCTCCTGCTTGTCCGAAACTGGACTACTTAGTTCATTATTCAATTTCCAATATCTCCTTCTTTATTTCCCTCATTTTTCTACTTTCTCCGTTCTTTCAAGATTTCCATTACACATTTTTTAATGATACTTTTGTACTAGAACTTCTTTGACAGTTATCTTGAGTCCATTTCTCATTTTTATTTATCTTTCGTATATACATCCTTCAAATATTCTTCTTTCACACTTTTCCACAAACCTTTCTTTCAGTACCAAAGCCTTACCTTCCTCCTTTATAATTTCCAAATTCATTCTTTCTCTTGTTTTGCCTCTCCACACTTTCTTCAACTTTACTTGTACTTCTCCTGCTACGACGTTGTGATCTAAATTTATATCAGCTCCTAAGTAATTTTCAGCATCCTTGAGACTTTATAATCCTTTTTTGGCTCATGATGTAGTCCAGCTGGTACCTTTCTCCATTGAAATTAGAGAACCGTGCATAATATCTCTCAAACCGATCTCATTATTGAACTTGCAGGCTTATTGAGAAGTGAGCTGCTCGGCTAATTATGCTACAATAAATATAGAGATCAATACATGTATAAGTCAAAATTCGACTAAACTATCGTTTTTGGCTGATACGACGTATTCATACCACGATCATACCTTGATAGATTTAATCCTATGAGGCCGTGCTTTGTAAATACGATTCGGTTCAATATGATATGTTAATCCTCAAATCGGCTTTCTCAGAGTTGGCCGTGTTAAATATAAATATAGTAGAGACGTGTTAATTTATCTCCTCTAAGTTTTGTTCGTATGAAAATTCTGATTCCAAGCACTTAGCCTTCCAAGCTTTTTCTAACTGGTATCTTCTCAAATTTTCTTCTTGCAGATTACCTGGGTTCCCCTCGTCATCTACATTCCTGCAATAGCTTTCAATCAAGGTAAGTACAAGTAACATGTTGAGAGACATGCACCATTTCATGCCTTTTTTCCACAACAGATACACGATTTCTTTAGCTAGTTCTAATATAAATGTACTTGTTTTTCGGCAATAGCTCTTGTACCATGAGAGCTACATCAAAGTGAATTCATAATAATAGGTTACTTATTAGTGGAATTGTGGGTTTAACAAAGCTGTCTTATTCACAGTACAGTATTTCCCGGGTGGCATAAGGGGGAGGTTTTTTTTATTAAATTATAAAATTGTAAAAAACATGAAATATTGAATTATTTATACTATGCAAATGTATGACTGGGAATTCTACATCTACAAAGAACTTTGATGCTGCAATTACAAGGCACACAAATGACCAACCTTTAATCAATTTAAAGCAATGGCTAAATACAGGTTGAGCATATTTAAAGTTAACATGAAACATATGTTCTTAAAAGGAGGCAATCAAGCTCAACATTACAAGTTGCCGACATGAAAAGCAAAATGAAAGTATCAACTGAAATTTAATCGTTAATTTGCAAAACAAGCACAAGAACAAATAAATGCCTGCACATGCCAATAGTTAAAGAACAAGGGCGCCAATCCCAATCTAAATGAATGAACAAATTAGTCCTAATACCCTCAGGCTAGGTGATTGCACTATTCACACGTTGGAATAATATCAAAGTTTTTGCCAGCTAGCACAGTAGTAAAATGGAAATCTGAGCTGAGATTCTCTCACAGGGGAACGTTTAAGGGTTCAACCTCAGATAAAAACCATAAACTCATGTACTCGTCTTTGGCGGTTGAAATCAACACTTTAGCCAAATGTGAGTTGATTGCCGCGCGATCTGCGATCTCCACCGGTTCAGCTCCAAGCAACCGCTCAGACGGATACGTCCGTCTGTCGGAAAGCGGACAGGCAGACAATTCCAGCAGACTTTGCCAGAAGTGATGCACACTGCGCTATGCAGTGTGCGTGATATCTGCCCTGACTTCCAAACCTGATCTCTCCACCGCACTGGGCGAGAGCAACCGTCCACCTTGGCGGCTTGCTCCAGAGTGATTTTTCTTCAACCTTCGCCAGTGGCGTCGGATTCTCCCTCCTCCTCTCTCTCGTCGTACATGGAACAGAAATTCACCCAATCAGCCCTCTTGTTACAAAAAGAGAGTCCACATTGGCTACGATTTAAGCCTAGACAGGTCACGAGGTGACTCACAGAATCGTGGCACCGCTGGGGATTTCTGGAACGGTTGGCGCTCACCCGCCACAGCAGCGGCTTAACGGGAAACTTTCCCATCACCTGACCGCCGTCGTCCGACTGACTGGCGCCAGGCACTGTCTCCTTGGCCACCCATCACAATGTCTGTAATATTTCACATACAAAACTATATAAAAGTCTTTGGCAGCCCTTCCTTAAATTCTACGGAATAACTACTTTGAATAATTAAATATAACAGATTAATTAATTCCTTTAATAGTTAAATATTAATTAAACTGGAGCTGACGACATCGTCATGCTACAACAGACAGACATCATTCTTAAAAAGTAGTAAAGCAAAGGTAGTGGTGCAGGTCATCAATCTAAGTATTCCTTACTACAAAGGAATGAAGAAACAAGTGAATGTGGAGTAATGTCTAAGATTTCGAAGAGTTTCCCGAGGGTTGAGCTATTTAAGGTTCTATGTGCAACTTAGAAGAAGGGCATTTCCAAGATATCAAGCTAATTCAATTTTTGTATGTATATGTAAAAACCTATCGCATAACTCAGTTTGTAAGACGGTTTGCTTATTAAAGATTCCGGTAAATTGTATAACTTTCCTTGTTATTGGCTCCAGCGTTTTCTATGTGATTACTTAATAGTAGTACAGAATAAAATTATTCGGATAAAACTATTTGACTTCCCACGAGTTTAACCAGTTATTCGACGAGTTTTCTGTCTCGTTCATTGCTGTTACATAAGAGTTCATTAAGCCTCAATCAACCCGCCAGCGTGGCTGCTCGCTTTAAAGCGTAACCACTCTGGACTGGTGAGGCACACGGAGTTCCTTGGGCAATGGAGGGCCTGCTGCAAGCGGGGACTGCTCGAGTTTGCACTCATTATTTCCCTCCACAGTCCCACACAGAGTATCACCCCCAGCGAAATCCTCCACCAGGGAGCGGGACCGAAAGAACTACCCGCCATTAAAGCGGGGATGATAAGGCTAGGTACAGATCGGGTTGGTGCACGCGGGAAGCAACGGGGACGCGGTACAGGCTACGAACAAGGCCGAAAAGGAGACCTGGCCGCAAAGCTCTCTGCTAGTCCCACGTGCGTCCGGCTACCTCCCCCCCCCCTCCCGCAAGAGGTAGGGTGGAAACCGCAGCGACCGAGCACAGCGCGGGCCTACCCTGGGCGCACGTTCCCCCACACTCGACCGATAACGCGAACGCGAACGCCAACGATGGGCAACAGGTTCCCGCACAACAGGGCACGCTCGTAGTGCACGTTCCAACCCACCCTACCGGCACACCGGTGTGGGCACCACTTGACGGGCATAGATTCCCGCGCACTCGTCCAAGCTTCATAGAGCACCACCGTAGTGCGCATCACACCTCAGCATACAGCCGAAGCACACAGGGTATCACTGCCCCACCCGGGTCAGATGTTCGGTACCATGCACTATCAGTCCCCACATATAAAGTGGACATATTTTGGCAGCAAAAGTAGCACGTACCGGCGGCAGGGCGGGACCAGGTTCAGATCCCCGATCGGTCCTTAATGAGGTTTGTCATCTGCAAACAATCTAATTTCAGATAGTAAACAATCAACACAATTATTCATTAGAATAATGAATAGCAATGGTCCCAATACGCTACCCTGTGGCACACCCATTTTTACTTCCACTTCTTTTGATACTACATTTCCTACACTAACTTTCTGTTTTCTACCTTTTAAAAATTCTTCTACCCAGCAAATGACTTTCTTATCCTCTCCAATGGTTTTTACCTTATTTACTACCATCTTATGGCTTACTCTGTCAAACGCCTTAAACAGATCTAGTGCTGCACTATCAATTTGGCCTCCCTTGTCCATTTCATCTGAAATATCTTGCATATATCCCACCAACTGAGATTTGCATTAATATCCTTGCCTGAAACCATGTTGCCTGCTTGAAAACCACTTATGTTCCTCACATATATTTCTGATGTGGTTGCATATCAATCTTTCCATTAATTTACCTACCACTGATGTCAAACTGATTGGCCTGTAATTCTCAACTCTATTTCTCACCCCTCTTTTATGTACCGGTACTACTATTGCACTTTTCCCGTCCTGTGGTAAACAGCAAGTGTCTAGACTCAATTTAAATAATATTTCAAGATAAGGTACAATGTCACATCCGGTTATCTTTAAGATATCTGTAGTAATATTATCTTCACCAGCCCCTTTTTTTCAGTTTTCTTATTTCCTTCATGATTTCCTCAGGATGGATATCAAATTTTTTACTATCGTCATTTCTAATTGTGTTGTTAAGCTCGTTCTCCGAATTAGACCCTCCTGTTCCTGATTCATTGTCCCTAATGCTTTCATTGAACCAGTTACTTAAAATCTCTGCCTTTTTCAAATCGTCAGTAACTTCTTCTCCATCCTTATCTATAAGTGTCTCTACACCCTCCCTTCCCCTCAGTTTCCTGATATAGCCATAGAAATTTCTAGATGCATCAGTCAATGGCCCTCCTGCACTGACAATACTCTTCATAACCCATCTTTAGCCATTTTCTTTGCTGTTATTAAGTCCTTGTTTTAAATATTCCCTACTACCCTGCTGTCTCTTAAATCTGTTATGTTCTTTTCTTACTAACCTCTTTAACCTACTCTCTTCCCTATTATAGTACAAAGGTTCTCTACTTCTCTTTATTTTCTGCTTTGGAATAAATTTTTCTTCCCCATTTCTTATTATCTCCTTGAACTCTTCCCACCTTGACTCTACTGTACCTGAGCCTTCCTTCCATTTGCTGAATTGTTCTCTGAAATATCTCTTCAAATTTGAAACCTGTGCCTTTTTATAATTGTACCTATTTCCCCCTTCAATTTTGGCTGCTGGTTTACTGAATCCTCTAATATCCACCAGAACTGCTTCATGATCACTTATTCCTTCAGTTACTTGATACCTCAAAAGGTTTTCCTCAGGCTTAATTAGAAATATATCCAAAATATTTTGTCCCCTAGTGTTTTGCTCAACCACTTGTGTAAATCCTCCTTCCCTTATTAAGATATTTGCAAATCTTTGTTCCCTTGTGTTATTTATCTTATTCCCTTCCCAGTTTACACCTGGTAAATTTAAATCCCATTATGTCAGAAATTATCGAGAGATTTGTATTTTAAAATGCTAATAATAACTTTTGCGAATAAAAGATATACATAATGAAAAAGCTACCACTGTCCAATCAACTAAAAACCTTAATTTTAATATATAAACACAGTTAGGAGAAATCGTTTTAAAACTATTAATAAGTCCTTTCCGTTTGTTGCAGTTTTACTACCAATCTTATTTATTATTTCTGAAGGTAATGGTAATCTAACCCAGGCTTTGTTAATTAAATTGAAATTATTGAATTGCCATAAACTTCTAACTTTGGCGGAAAGACATTCTTTCTACTAGATAACACTTGTCTGGAAGAGGGAAAATTTAAATAGCTTTTTACTAGTAGCATTCTGCACAATTTTTAATTTCATCTCGTTCACTTAGATTTCTAAACCGAACTTTGTATTGTTATAAAGATCTTGAATCCCATAGGCACACACACACACACACACACACACATATATACATGTGTGTGTGAGTGTGCATTCTTGGGTTTGTGCATTGTTGTGCGCGTATATATACATACGATACGTTAGCTTTTGCATACATTTAATGCGGAGGATACTATAGGCTTCATAAGTTGATTTTTTATGACTTTCTATTTTAGCGTAGGAACAAGAACAAGAATGAGTTGTTAGAAATATAGAATATACGCTGGGGTGGCATACTACTTTCACGGCAAATTAAGCAAACTTTTTTGCCTCTTTAAGTGCTCAGTAACAAAATATCTTCAATTTATGGAGTGAATAAATGATTGAAAACAGTTGCTAAAAGCAGTTGGATAATCGAAACAGTAATAATAAATTCATGAGATGTTGAAGAACGTCAAATTGGAATATCACTTAAATTTGTTACAATTCAAAATACACAATCAGTTTTGTACGTTATCTCTAAATACAGTTCAAAGTTCAGTTACACAAATGTAGCTGATTTGTGGAGGAGAGTATTCTGAAATATTTTTCTCTTTGTTACAGTAACCCGGATCAACATACATGTCATATCTGCAACAGTATGCCTGGTCTGCATATTCTACACTTGCGTGGTAAGTCCTGATTCGGCAAGGATACAGTCTTCCCCTACTGCACAAAAGTTGCTGATGTTGACTATATTATGTTATAAATTTTATGGAAAGAAATTTCTCCGGTCATTTTATACACATGTATTAGGAACGAAGCCGTTACTTCATATTCAATGTTGCACACTTCTATACATTTCGAATCATTGTTGATGGCACGTGATTTCATCTTAGCATCTCACCTTCCAATTTTGAACTGAAATATGTGAACTTATCTCAAAGAAACTAACATTGTATTAGCATGCAGCAAAACAATACTACTGAATGTTGTATGTGTTGTAAGGACTCTGATGTTTGAGATACATACGTAGCATTATTAAAGAAAACGTTTTAAAGGTTGTCACAAGTAAGAAATACTGACATGTTTGAGACTGTGGTAAAATACTATCAAGTTTTATAACAACAAATAGATGATCTTCACATGAATTTCGGAATATACATCCTATAGTTCAGATTTGCAACGTGTTACCATAATGTGTGGGCCCCTCAGAAACGATTTAGATTCAGAACTGCGCATGAACGGCTAAAGGTACAACAAATTTTTATGAAGAACGAATTAAAAATTGTTACGGGTATGTTAAAATACACTGATCAACTAAATCATTATGAAAACCTGCTTATTATGTGTTGGTCCATCTTTGGAACACAATACAGCAGCGATTCGGCGTGGCATGGATCCTAGAAATCCTTGTTAGATTTCCGGAGTTCTCTGGCGGTGATCAGTGGCAGATTTGACAGCAGAGTACAATGCTGGTACAGGCACAAGTGTTTCGGAGCACACTCTGCTTTTAGACCTGCCACAGATCGCCGCCTATCCCGCTTTACAGAGCGGGAAAGCCTCCGACCTCCACGTTCTGTGATCATGACGTCCATCACCTTGTCGCCCAGTCGTCGTTTCACCGTCTTTCATCCACTCTGCACAGATGCTCACTACAGTCGCAAGCGAACAGCCGACCAACCTAGCCATTTCCGAGATGCTCGTTCCCGGCACCGCGCCCACAAACAAGTTAAGGGAATTGCGTGACCTGTAGTTAGACATCTGGTACCAGACAACTCCTGAAATCTAACAAGGACTTTTCGAATCCATGCCACGCCGAATCGCTGCTGTATTGCGTTCGAAAGATGGATAAACAAAATAGTAAACAGGTGGTCATAATGTTTGGCTGATCAGTGTATGTTTATATAATATTGGAAGTTATGTAAAAAAATAGTTTTGTATTAATCCATTTAATAATTTTTACTAATCAAAGTCTCGTGCTTATTTGATCAATTGTCTTGTATTTTTATTTCTGTATGGTCGCTATTAACTTTACCGTTTTGCAGGGAGGGGTGAAGGCAGTAGTTTGGTCGGACGCACTGCAGACATTCATAATGTTCACAGCTATGGTAGTCGTCATCATCAAGGGCACACTGGACGTGGGAGGATTCGGAGTCGTATGGGACAGAAACGTCTTTACGGGACGTATTGAACCGCCAAAGTAAGTAACCAACATGTCTGGCCACCAAGGAATACTGTTTTCAACATTTCTCCCAAATTAAAATGAAATGACTATAACCGAAAACGAAGGAAGAATTGCTGCATTTTATGGATAATACACTGAAGAGCCAAAGAAACTACTATAGGCATGCGTATGCAAACACGATGTGAACACTCAGAGTACGGCGCTGCGGTCGGCAACGCCTATACGGTTTAAAAACCTCCGCTGGCCACCAAACTCCCCAGACACGAACATTATTGAGCATATCTGGGATGCCTTGCAACGTGCCGTTCAGAAGAGATCTCCATCCTCTCGTACTCTTACAGATTTATAGACAGCACTGCAGGATTCATGGTTTCGATTCCCTCGAACACTACTTCAGAAATTAGTCGAGTCCATGCCACGTCGTGTTGCCGCACTCCTACGTGCTCGCAGAGGCCCTACGCGATATTAGGCAGGCGTACCAGTTTCTTTGGCTCTTCAGTGTAGATTGAACAGAATAAAATAATAAACGAGTCAACCAACGTTCTGCGGTGTAATCATTGTTCGAACATAAAGATTTTGAAGTGATGTGCCACCTGCTTTATAGTGTGTTGTTCCACATTTGGAATTCAATACAGGGACGATTAGACTTGGCTTGGATTCGAAAAGTCGTCCTAGGTAGTTTTCCGGAGGTATCTGGCACCAGTTGTTTTCGTACAGGTAAGACAATTCCCATGAATTAAAGACCGGTAAGTTGTGCTGGGGAATGAGTATTTCGGAAACGACGACACTGGTTGGTGTTTTCTTGCTACTGTAGTGAGCGTCTATGAAAAGTGGTTGAAGGACGGTGAAACCTCGAGTTGGTGGCCAGGACTCATCATAGAACGTGGAGGTCGAATTCTTGCTCCCTCTGTAAAGCAGGATAGGCGATGATCTATGACAGATCTGAGGGAAGTGTGCAATGCTAGTGCAGGTACAAGTTTTTCAGAGCACACGTATCGTTGCTGTATTGCACTCCAAAGGTGGTCACCACGTTTTGGCTTATCAGTGTACTTCAAAAGAGGAACAGGGTGAAACTTACACAACGGGAGCACAGAGATCCAACCACACTTTGAAAAATTTTACTTTTGGTACACCCATTCTTGCTGGAGGGCATTATAGATAATTTTTCGAGTATATCTTATGAATTTTGAGATTAGCGACTATTGTCTATTTTGCAGTCATCCAGTTACCATTAAATCATGCCCTGTTATTTCCTACTTTCCATCTTATTACCAATGACGGCCTATTTCTTGAGGCTCGCAATACCCTCATATTTTTCGTACATTCTTTTAAGTAGCAGGTCAGTTCTCTTTTCGCAACTCCATTCATTCTATATTCTCGTATTTTGGTTTCAGATCTAATCAATTGATTTCGCATATACTACAACCTACAAATTATTTGAAACAAAGACTTGCTACTGATTTTCAAATACCGTACAATTAGCCATGCACATACAATTCTTTCAGTGATTGTATTAAGTGATCTTCATTTTCCTCTTTTTTAAGCCTTAGGTTTTATAACCTCATCATGTTGGTTTACTTGTAATGTATCATATTTACAGTGCAGCAACGTATGGACATAAGATATCTAAGGAATGGGTTTATTTACTGTTTTCAGTTTTAACACACATGCCTTTTCTAAATGTAAGTCCAAAAACCACAATTCTTGTTTACGTTAGTATAACCCCGTGTTTTAAACCTTCACTATACTGGACAATATACCGGGCACACATTCAAATTTCTTCTCCGGCAATTCTGACTGAGGTTTTCATACGGTTTTTCTCAGTCAAGAAGACGAATACTGCAATAGTCGACATCTTACACCTGTAAAATACGCTTTATACAAACCTAATAACACTGTTTCACTGTTATCAAACAGATGACTACAGTCATTATACGCTGTTAGGTTAGATCATCCTTATGTTACTCGATGTCAAATTACAGCAGAATAGTTTGCTCAGTTTACACGCGGAGGGATACAGTTTTCTCCTTCGTACGGTCAAAAAATAAAAGAAGACCATGGATCAGTGGTGTGAACAACGATGATGTTCGCAATACCACTAACTTAACCATATTTTGTTAGGTTCCTTCCATATACTGAAACAATTTAACACCGGCATTAGCAGTCATGTGTGTAAAAGTACTGCTGAATAAGGTATCAAGTCCTACCACAGGATATAAGATGTTATATATGAAAACCTAACATCTTTAGATCCAATCTGAAAGAGTATTTGCATTTCGATCTGTGAAGGATCTTTCTACTTGAATTTTTGTAACTAAAAATGGCAGAAAATACTACACTGAAGAGCCAAAGAAACTGGTACACCTGCCTAACATCGTGTAGAGCCCCCGCGAGCAGGCAGAAGTGCTGCAACACGACGTGGCATGAACTCGACTTTTGTCTGAAGTAGTGCTGGAGGGAATTGACACCATGCATCCTGCAGGGCTGTCCATAATTCCGTAAGGGTACGAGGGGGTGGAGTTCTCTTTTGAACGCAATTCTGGACGTATGGGGTGTCGCATTGTCCTGCTGGAATTTCCCAAGCCCGTCGGAATGCACAATGGACATGAATAGATGCAGGTGATCAGCCAGGATGCGTACGTATGTGTCACCAGTCAGAGTCGTATCTAGACGTATCAGGGGTCCCATGTCACTCCAACTGCATACTCCCCACACCATTACAGAGCCTCCACCATCTTGAACACTGCCCTGCTGATATACAGGGTCCATGAATTCATGAGGTTGTCTCCATACCAGTACACGTCATCCACTCTATACAATTGGAAACGTGACTCGTCAGACCAGGCCACATGTTTCCAATCATCAACAGTACAATGTCGGTGTTGACGGGCCCAGGCGAGGCGTAAAGTATTGTGTCGTGCACTCAGCAAGGGTACGCGAGTGGGCCTCCGGCTCCAAAAGCCCACATCGATGATGTTTTGTTGAATGGTTCGGATGGCCCAGCATTGAAATCCGCAGCAATTTGCGGAAGGATTGCACTTCTGTCACGTTGAACGATTCTCTTCAATCGTTGTTGGTCCCGTTCTTGCAGGATCTTTTTCCGGACGCAGCGCTGTCAGAGATTTGATGTTTTACCGGATCCCCGATATTCACGGTGCACTCATGAAATGGTCGTACGGGTAAATCCTCACCTCATCACTAACTCGGAGATTCTGTGTCCCATCTCTCGTGCGCCGACTATAACACCTCGTTCAAACCCACTTAGATAGTGATAACTTGCCTTTGTAGCAGCAGTAACCGATCTAACTCCTGCGTCAGACTTCTGTTGTCTTATATAGGCGTTGCCGACCGCAGCTCCGTACTCTGAGTGTTTACATATCTCTGTGTTTTTATACGCCTGCTATTTCATTTTCTTTGGCTGTTCAGTGTGGAAACTAACAGGAATGTGGTGCTTTTTCAGTTAACAATTGAAGTATTCTGATTTCTTGTGTGGATGTGTTTCTAGTTTGAGCCTGGATCCTACAGAACGCATGACGTTCACGAGCATGCTCTTGGCAGCTCCAATCCACTGGGTCGCCATCTCCGGGATCCACCAAGTGATGATCCAGAGGTACCTGTCGCTTCCCAGCTTGTCCGCAGCCAATCGGTAAGTACCATCACAGCCAGGTGGTTACATCGGTACAGATGAAGTTAAAGCCAAGTGTGACAGCCCTCAAACCCTGATTTTTAAATGATATTATATTTTATTAATTATTTGTAGCAAGCTAGGCGTGAGTAAATATGATTTTGTATGTTTGTCTTGCAATTTATTGTAAATCGGCCTAAAAGGACTTTGTTTTATGAAAAGAAATACTAATTAATATGTTCAAGGACAGAACTATACAAGAAAAATTGATTAAATATTTTTAATTCCACTTATTGAGAAGAGTTACGATGTTTAGAGGACAATTTACGACAGTTTAAACTGATTTCTGTGGATAATTTTGTGTGTAAATACCTCTAATTTTTGTTTCTATGCATTTCGTTATGATTATAATTGATTTTGATTGTTTTTAATATGTTTTTAATTGTTTAAGTATTGTTAGAGTTCGGGAAGCATCTGTCGGAAACCGTTTTAATATTCTGGAACTTTCTATGTAACTTATACAAGCGATCAGCAGAGACGAGGTTTGGAACAGTTTTGTGTTTGCAGAGAGTCTTGTAATCCAGTACTGTGAGAGTGTATGGCAGAATTGTCTTTGAAAGCAGTATTTTCCCTCCCATCCAGACATACACAGAGAGAAAGACAGTTTATTGTTGATTGTCTAATCTAACGTTAAAATTCCTACATAACCTGTTACTTTATGCGATAAATCATACACTACTTGTGTAGCATTGCAGCTCAAACATTGGAAATAAGCCGGTTCACTATGATGTTGCTTTAACGAAGCTATGCATATCAACATGGCACCGACAAAAAAAGTGTGAAAGAGCCTACGCTCGGTAATATTCAACTTTCCTGATCCAAGTTTATAAACTAAAATTATACACTAAAATAACGAATAACGTGAAATTAAAAAAATAGTGCTTGGTTTGGGACAATCATCATGATATGGAAAGTTTCCAGCTACCGGCGTAGTCTGTTTGATACACAAGGTCTATAGTGCAAAGGTTCTTCATTCAATACCTTCTTCACTTGCTGAATCAGCAATTTATCTAGAATAGTTGCTCCAGTTCCACTCCTGTGAAATTTAATCTTCATGTCCTGGATTCTACTTATATCTCTTTCATCATCATCATCAGTTCTGTATCTTACCTCAAGATGGG
The DNA here is from genome assembly GCA_031002005.1 of Vandiemenella viatica. Taxonomy (NCBI): domain Eukaryota; kingdom Metazoa; phylum Arthropoda; class Insecta; order Orthoptera; family Morabidae; genus Vandiemenella; species Vandiemenella viatica. The sequence goes on from CM061914.1 coordinate 44,420,508, forward strand.
CACATAGTATGTCGTGCTGATATTGCCTTAGCACTCCTGTGGCTCCTTCCTGCTCCATATCTGTTCTCTCACACACCTGCATCAAACCTATCATCTTCTGAGTCTTTCAATTAATTGCTTCCTGTCCCTTCCATTCTCTCGTATTACGCTTCCACATCTCGGTGTCTCATCTCTGCATATAACGTCAGGTTTTGTCCTTGCGAGTTGTAATTATTAGTTGTCACGTTCTTGAAGAAAACTTCACTTTGTAAGAAGACACTACTCACTCCCTTACTACCTATGATCTGTTATGTTTTAGTTGTTAATTATGGTTTGGTCGAAAAGGGCCCTTCAACTCATACAATAGCCCATAATTAGGGCTTCATCGGGGTGAGTGAAAATAAAAACCTGTTTTACGCCATTAAATGAATAGAGTATACTAGATTGGCTGAAAAGGGGTTTTTGAGGTTCTAAATAGCCAATTCCATCGACTTCATTCGAGGTGAGTGAAACTTCTTTCTTAAACTGCTTTACGGTTTTATCGTGTAAATAAATTCAGACAGAAATTGATTCAAAAACTTACATTAAAAGAAAATACAAGGTAAACGGCCTGGAAATGGCTGAGAGAAGTGGAGGAATTTGTGCTAATCAGAAAAGAAGATTGGACGAAGGTGGTGACTGAGAATTGGTGGGAAGAGATAAGAAAATGGACATGCTTGTTTAAAAATCAAATCATTATGATGAGCAATAATGTCGATAGTAACGACTACTAATGTTTCCTGTGTGTGTTGACAGGGCAGTGGTGATCTTCACCATTGGAGCAGTGGCTCTGACACTCCTATCTTCGTACTCGGGGCTGGTCGCCTTCGCAACCTACTTTAACTGCGACCCGATTACCACCAAGGTTAGTACAAGTTTCCTGTAGATGAAAAAAATTTAAATTCTTAAATTTTTAGTTTTTGCCTATTTCCAAGCATTTGAATCTTCAAGAAACTTTATGTACTTACCTTCAGTACATCAAATTACAATTATTTTGCCATCATGGCATTAATTAGAACTCACGTCCTTTATTGATTCACTTTGCATACAACACGTTAGTTAATACCAAATTAATACTCATGAAATATTGGCTGGAATTACATTGATCGAGGACTTAATAATCGACATAAAGCTTGCAAAAAATAACATCAATTTAAAACCAAATGTCGTTGATCGAGAAACATATTCATCGATGCAAGGCTAGCAAATGACTATATGAACGAAATAGTAACTTACAAAACCAAAACACATTAATTGATACCAGGATAGCAAATAAATAACGTGAAAAAAATGAGACCAGGCTTCACATTTACCATGAGGCTAAGTTAATCTTCGGGCGCGTAAGTTATGTAGACAGTTTGTGCTTTTAAATTAACTGAAGTTCACATTATCGTCACGTTACGAGTGCAGTTATCAGCCACTACCGTCACCCGTCGCTGGCCGTCCGTGCCTACATCCATCGCAAGGCAGACAACGAAACAGATCGCTCCTGCCAGCCACCTATTTGCAAGCGACACACGCTGTGCCTTGCCAGCTATTACAGTGACTTGGTAGCTTTATATTTGGCCATTCATATCCAATATCAGCGTCTATTCCCAGCTTTTAGTATTATTAGTCCGCCAATTCAGCCTGAAAAATAGGGGTACCCTTGCATAAATTCCCAACAAGCTGAAAATTTGCATGAACGTTAGGGATACCATTATAATGAAATTGTGAAAAGTCTCCATCGATCCCGTGTGTGCAAAATTTTTTATACAAGGTTAAAGTTCACAAAAATGAGTTTTTCGTATTTTTTTTTTAGCGAAACGGTTAGTTTTATGATAAAAATAGCTCAGACAAAAATTGTAGATCATGTAATTATCTACAAAAATTGTTCTTATACTTTTTTCCCTAAGATTTATTATTTCTGAGAAAAAGCCATTCTAAAATTCACACCGAGAGTGGTGGTGTAACGGTTAGCGTTCTGGCCTCGCATTCGGGAGGACGGCGGTTCGAATTTGGGTTTTCCATGGTTTCCCAAATCACTCCAGGCAAATGCCCGGATGCTTCCTTCAAAAGGCCATGGCCGAATTCCTTCCCATTCCTTGCCCCCCATCCTTTCCCGCCTCTAAAGACCTCGCTGTTATAAGAGACGTTAAGCAGTTAAAAAAGATCTAAAATTCACTGAAGTTGTATTCTCCATAATATGAATGACTACACTGTCTAAGTACATCACTGAACGCATAATATAAGTATAAATATAAGTGTGCGTGACTAGTACATTTATATTGAATGATAATTCTGAGAATATGAGCTTAAAAGAAACCCACCCCCACATTTTATGTGACCACGTTGCATCACTATACCAGACCCTCAAGTACTTCTCTCGCATCTGCCAAAACATCACATGTCCTCCTGTTAACATCGCTCACCTTCCTCCCACATTGAAATCAGAATCTCCGCAGATATATTCTCGCTCCTCCAATGTCAGAACGTTGAGGATCAACTATCTGCTATTGGCTCTTATGTTTTAAGTTTATGTGGCTACTATGTAAAACCTGAATGTACCCAACAAAAAAAATCAAAGCTTGGTCAAATTCAAAATACCTTTTTATTGGCTGGCATGATTTCTTGAATGTGTTGTTCCTGGACTTGCATACAGCCACATCCAAGCACTTTTTACAGCAGTGAGAAATAATTCCGTGGTGCTGAGCAATTTACCTTAAACGATGAAATACTGTAAGCTTAAGTATAACTTCGCCAAAAAGTGTGTGTGGAAATTCCCTCCTCGTTCATAGTTAAAGTGTGAGTCATACCTGACATCTGGGTGTGTCGGTTGCTATGGAAGGTGTTAAATCTTCCCGTTGGCTTCTCCAATCTGGAAGTGTTAGCTGAACGATCATGATGGGGCATGCCTTCACTGTTGTGTGTTAATATTGTTCTATGTGGGAGATGAAAGAAGCGAGGGTATACAAACTGGTCCCGTGCCATTCTGGCTTACTCTTCAGAATGACAAGGGTCTGCCGTTTTACGTTCACAACCAACTGACAAATCACCAGTATAGTATTCTATTACTCCATTACTGCAGAGAGATTTATAATTTAACCCAGCACTTTAGTATATCATCTGGTGACTAAGAACAGTGCATCGCCACTTCTCATGCCCTGCCAATCAATCTCTGATGGTGAAAATTACTTCCACCACTAGGATTCGAATCAAAGCCCCGCGCCAGGCACTGAACACTATCAGAGTGCTAAATCTTGTGTAATCCCCATTGTTATTAAAATTAAATAAATAATAACGCAGCTGAATGTCAATGCCACAGTGTGGATGAATTTAGTAAATCGCTGTATTATTTTACTTTGTTGCTTTGGTACCCATGATATTGAGGGTCCGTCTCTAGCGTGTGTTTATGTTGCAGGAGGCCATGGCGAAAGACCAGATGCTGCCCGTGCTGGTGATGAAGACTCTGGGAGGACTTCCGGGATTGCCAGGCCTCTTCGTGGCAGGGGTCTTCAGCGCAGCACTCAGGTAGCAAAGCTTTCAATGTTTACATTTACGGATCATTATAAATCTGCAGAACTTTCACTATACCAGTAACATCCTCTGTGATTACTGTTTTGGGGAGTGAAATCGTTAATGTCACAATACTACACGTCAACTTCATTAACCTAGAATATATCAAGCAACACGTATGAAGAGCCACAAATATTTTTTCTTATTTATTTTTTTTTTTAAGTGCACCAGCTTTGTAGTGAAACATTGCGCATATTCGAAACAAGCATTGCGTCTCGGTAGAATTAGAAGTACTACATTACTACGTCGTTGAAGGAGAAAGTTCTTCTAATCTAGATGTTACATCGGGTGTACCTCAAGGAAGTGTAATAGGACCACTTCTTTTCTTAATTTTTATAAACGATCTCGGAGACAAAGTGAAAAGCCTTTTTAGATTGTTTGCTGATGATGCGGTTATTTATAGGGAAGTAAGAAATTTGGCCGATTGCTTAGAAATTCAGCGCGATCTGGATGTTATTTTGGCTTGGTGCGCTGAGTGGCAACTTACTCTAAATTGTAAAAAGTGCAAGACAATGAGTATAACTAACAAAAAGAATCCAATTGTTCAGAAATACGAGTTAAACAATACAGTTATTGATATGGTCGATTCTATGAAATATTTGGGAGTAACAGTGCAAAGGAACATGAAATGGAACATACACATTACTTCGTTAGTAGGTAGAGCAAATTCTAGGCTGCTATTCATAGGTCGAATCTTGAAAAATTGAAATGAACAAACAAAGGAGATAGCGTACAAATCTCTTGTGCGTCCACATTTGTGCCATTTGGGACCCGTTTCGTAAGGGGTTGATTGAAAGTATAGATAAAGTACAGAGAAGAGCCGCTCGATTCGTGACCGCTTGCTACAGTCCTTATGAAAGCGTCACAGAACTGATTAGTAGACTAGTTTGGGAGTCTCTGGTATATAGACGACACACGTTTCGTTTAAACTTATTGGTAAACATGCGTACTCCCACTTTCACTTTAGAGTGTAGTGAAATACTTCTTCCACCAACCTATTTGAGTCGGAAGGACAGGAAAGATAAAATTAGAGAAATAAGGTGCCGGACTAGTCTTATATGAATTATTTTTTCCCTCGTACGATTAGGGATTGGAATGCACAAAAAAAAAGATTAGCTTTGGTGCTGAGCACCCTCTGCCACCCACAATTTTGTGAATTGCAGAGTATATATGTAGATTATTCTGAAATACATTTTGGTTCAAATTTTTAACAAGAATATAAGGTTAGGTTAAGATTATGCTAGTTTAATAGTTTGTTACGCTAGAATATATTTTATAATATTAGAAAATGGTAAACCATATTAGTTAGAGAGGATATACAATTATAAAGATTTTGTAGACAATGTCAGCCTTAGGCTCAGCCAGACGCCAGACAGTGATTCACCTGCTCAGAAACCTTCTTGCTGCTTCAATGGGAGATGGAAACAAGAAAATCAAAATTGTAGAACTAAAAAAGGACCTTGAGAAGCCATAAAGGAATAAGCAAAAAATAAAAGCTACTCATTATAATTCTTTAAGTGTAGGTAAAATGTTGGTAAGTAATATTGAACGAAATGTCAATTCATCTGTTATATTTGATTCAAGCAAAATTTTCGCAGAAAATTTTGGAGGCAGAATTTGTATGTTTGTGAATTGGAATATTACTTACAAGCAAATGCTTCACAGAGACTCATGCTTAAATGATTTTTTGTTAGCCTTTGCTGATACTGCTACCTGCCGCTGTTAAAAGTTGTTGTAATAGTTTTTTCTTTTGCAATTCTGCAATATGAAGACTTGTCTTGACATGCTATTCTATTTGAAACTATTTTGTGCACGAAATATTTATTTTTCGCAAAACCGAGAAATTAAAACCTTTCCGTCGTATGTAAACGTTCCAGGATATTCAGCATTGTTTCGGAATGCATATTCAACTTTGGACGAATAGATAAAAACTAACGAAATGAGCGCACGAACAACCTACTATATAATTTCGTAGGTCACCCACTCACCTCGCAAAACAGCGACCAGAGATACCATTAAAAGAAATTTGTGGTTATGTCTACAATTTAATAACTAAGCAACTGCTACCAAATTAATTGGCATAATACATTCATTAAGTTTGCTTTTCATAGCGTTTCATTGTTTAAAAAATTTTAATCAATTTTGCGGCTGAAAAAAACGTGGATCTGCTTTTCAGTAACATGTTACTGATTAAAGCAACTTAAAACACTTTTAAAAAAAATAAATTACTAATTGTCTCTGCTGTAACCACGAATGCCAATTGTCATTTCGGCTTAGGATAAATTTTAGTTGAATTACAACTTTCACTAATGTTGTTGTTTGACCAAAATTTATGCATTACGGTTTAATTGCTTTTTAGGCATTTTACTGACCACTTTCGTTATTGGTCTTCATTGCTGTATGTGAGTTATTAGGTTATTTTAAGTGGACATCATGCCAAATGTGTCACCGAATCGACTATTCTGGCAACTTTTTTCTGCGGAGTTGCTCAAATGTTTCCTAATATGGAATGTGTATTAAGTTCTCTGGCCATCACAGATACTATGACCAATGTTTACATTATGAGTGTTTGCCCAGTCTCAATAATAAACAACGTGATGCTTTCGGAGCAAACAATATTTAAAAAAAAAAATAATTGCAGAATGAACTTTAAGAGTCAAATACAAGTCAAGTTCGTATTTAAGCAAGTTGGAATGTATTACCTTCGAAAAAGTTACACGATAGCGCGATCGTTCCTGTCCGTGTTTAATGCCTGCTTCTATTAATGCTTTTAAGTTCTTCAAGCTCAAGAGATTTTATTTATCCTAAGGGTGAAACACTGGTCAAGCTTATTTTTGTCCAGATCAGATCAACCTGTCATAATCTTTCATCGTAAAAATTCTAGACCCGTGGCGATACGCAAAAAACAGTGACCGACTTACACTAGTAACATAATAATATTATCTATCAGAACAATGTATGCACGACTGCTAAGAGCCGTGCGACTAGTAGGTTTTGCTGGCTACAACGTAAGATTTCATTTATTAACTAGGTACCCTGCCAAAAAATATTGTAAATACAGTGAAAATTTGAATCATCCCTAAATTTTAGGTAAAATATACAAGACCCTGTGCGATACATATACAAACATGCAATTCCATATAATCCGGTATCTAGTGATGACCTCGCATGGCAATACAGAATGCACAACGGCTCCCCATACTCTGGATTAGACCCTCCAGCATGGCTTGCTGTAATCCATTGCTGAAAAAGTTCACTGATGACAACAGTGATCCCTGGTGGTGGAGTCAGGGCAGCAATCATTCAGCCTAAGTGTTTAATCTGATTAAAGCCCTGGGAGCGAGCTGGCTACTCTAGACGTGTGATGTCCTCAAGTTATAGGTACACGTCCACCAAATCAGTCCAGCACGGGTTGGCATTATCATCCATCAGATGGAACGCAGGTCAATAAGCACCACGAAAAAGCCTCACGTACTGTTGCAGGATGTCATCTGCTACCAACAACAGCCGTCATAGTATTCCTAGGAAACACATGTAGTGGAGATGTTCTCCTAACACTGCCGCTGTAGTCACCATATCGGCCCCTTTCCACAGTATTTGTGAAAATCACTTTCCATATTAATTCGTCACTCATCGCTTTACAGGACTCTTCCGTACTTGGGTCCAGTCACTGAGAGCAAGACGCCTCATGCGACTTATCACGCGTTGCCTACCGATGCACCTATCACTCGTAATTTCATCAGATGTGTTTCTCTGTGATATCCTGCTTCGCTACGAATCGAATATTGTTCACCAAATGCACAAACCACGCAGTCAGAACCGCTGCACCATAGACCTTTGCCCACATGGACTGATTCCGGGACACTACGTGGTCCCCTAATGGGCTACCAGATTTATGATGAGTCTTTTGTGTTGTGCAACCGCAGTTCACTCCACGCATTATCGCCATGGCGCAATGATTTTGTAAATTTCGAAGATCTCTTAAGTTATGGACATGACTGTAGTTGTACTGTAAAATATAGCAAAACCTCGTAAATTCAACCAGAGGAGGCAAATTCTATTCCAATGATAGAAATTTAAGTTTCTTATTTGACTAGATACTTATTTTTAGAGTATGAATTTAAAGTTTGAGGCCTCCAAGTCGACTATGAATTATAGTTTGCTAACTGGACCTGATGTTATGATCTAAAATCTCAAGGGACCGAGTATTTACAGACGAAGATCAGAAATGGTTTATTTTGGTTCTTGAATTAAATTATTATACGGTATATATATATATACTGCAAATTAAATCAAATCCATACAATTCGTGTTGTACAGGATATCTAGTTGGGTTAGAAAACATGGGATGAAGATAAATGCAAAGAAGAGTCAGCTTATTAGATACAAAAATAAAAAAGGTTAATTATCAATATAAGGTGGGGAAAGAATTGCTTGCTAAATGTAAATATCTTGGCATTACATTTGATAACAAGCTTAACTGGGCTGGACACATTAGACAGGTGGTAGGAAAAGGTATCAAAGTCCTGCACTTGTTGGAGAAAGTGATGAGGGGATGTACAGTACGTGAGAAGTAAAGGAATTGGGTTACAAAACTTTGGTCAGGCCGTTGCTCGAATATGGTAGTGTAGTATGGTACCCTCATTTTGCTTATCAAATACAGGAGTTGGAGAGGGTGCAAAAAAGGGCTGCTAGATTTGTTTCTGGAAATTATCGCAGAATGCAATCAGTGACGGATATGATAAAGGAGCTGTAATGGGATTCGTTGCAAGACAGGAGGAGGATGAGGAGGGTTATGGGAGTGTACAGGGCGTATACTGGCGATGAGGCATGGAAAGATATTGGAGTATGTATGAAAAGTAATGTATGGAAGGGAAAACATGACCATGACCACAAGCTGGCACTCGATTTCAGGTGAGAAGATTCTCTTTTTTTAGGTAAGGGTTTTAGGGATTGGAATGGATTTCCAAGAGAAATTATGAATAATTTACCTAAAACATTGAAAGAATTTAAAGATAAAATTTGTAAAGGGCAACTGTAGGTGGGTGCAGAATAGGGTGAAGATGGGGGTATAGGGAAATTTCCGCCGGAGCCTGTGCTCAATTGCAATTAAATTAAATGAAATTAATGGTGTAGCACTGTAGCTAATTTTGTTCTTCCATGTTGGTTGTTTGTCAAAACTTCGGGGACGTGTTGGAAATCTGCGTCTAAGTTTGATAACTAAATCGAAAATTTCCAGCATTTTTTCCCCCGTATACAGAAATGGACATACTGTAGCTCTAACATTTGCAAGTCCTCTGTTTGGTGGAAAATGTTATAGCGGAAGAGTAGCGTTGGCCGCCCTAGGAGAAGATGTACACAGACCGGAAAGTGTCTAAGGCCAGTTAAGAAAAAAATACTCATCTTTGTGACTGTATGTCGGTATACCTGTAAATGGTGCTTGGTCTTCCTCCGATTTCTTGCCTGCTTGCGTTAACGGAAGGTGATAGGTATATGTGATCAGCCAAACATATTCATGCTGTTTATCTATTCACAGCTCCATGTCAACGGCTCTGAACTCGATGGCAGCGGTGGTCCTGGAGGACTTCGTGAAAATGTTCAGATCTCGTGAGCTGTCCGAGCGGCAGACCAATTACGTGATGAGGGGCGTCGTGGTGATCATGGGAGCCATCTGCACTGCTCTCGTCTTTCTGGTGGAGAAGATTGGCAGCGCTGTGTTGCAGGTTAGAAACTCGTCGACTAGGAAGCCTGAAGCAACAACAAGTGGCGTTTATAACTCATAATACCTTCTCCGATTTCAAAATGTCAAACTTCTGCTACATTCAGAAGACAGTGTTCGTACTCATGTTCAAGAAAACTGCCGTGACAACGCGCTGGAGCGAGAATGACCGTTATAAAGGTCTTTGCTGAGTGGTGAAAGGGTGGAAAAGGATCAACCCTCCTTCAGAAACATGTCATTAATGGATATTTGAAGTCTGTCCGGTTTCTATAATCCCGATGACTTTATTCATATTTCTGAATGACTTCACTGTATTATTGTCTAGAAAGTATTAACAGTGGGTACACACTCCAAACACTATTTAAACTGTCTATAAGTCTCATTACAATTTTATCTAGTACCAAAACGTCCTCCTAACTTCAAGTGGCCATGACTAGTGAGATGAGACTATTCCATGCAACTTTTCGTCCACTCCTGTCCTAATTCTTCAGAAATCCATGTATCTATCCTGATAGATCTTGCCAAGTGATTGATATTTGAGGCTGGTAGCTACATTTTTCGCGGCATACAATTTCTCTTCTCGAGGCAATTCGGAAGATGACTTTATCATTATCTGCTACCTCCTATAGCTCTGTACTGAGAAAAATGGACTGAACTAGGTAAGGATGGTCAGCTATCTTCCAATGATAAGCTAAGGGTGTAAATTCTAACACTTCAAATTAGTCGCACTGCAGGAAGCACGGGAAAAAGAGGCATATGAAATCTGACCATTTTCTATGCACCCTCTGAAAGAAGGCACATATTCTGTGCAAATTTTTGCGTAAGGAAGCTATTAGTGTCAAATATACACATATTCATTTCTATCAGTTTCAAAATCTCTATTCTCACAGTATTTTTTTTTTTTTAATGCAATGGGAAACATTAAACTGGTAAGCCCCATTGAAAAATCTTCCTTTGAGTTAAAATATTGGCATCTTCAAAATATGCGTTCCAGTTTGATAGGTTGTTTCAGAAAGTCGGACTTGCTTTTCTTTCTCAGTGGCACAGGTACGGCTTGATACGTACGCTGCTGGGCCTATCAAGTTCATGCCCGGATCTTGCAATTCCACATCGTCCTTAACGCTTAACTGAAATACTCTTGGCTGGTCCGATAACTTTTATGCCCGTAAAAAGACCAAGTCAGTAGTAGGCAGTTTTCCTGAAAATGAAGGTGGACACGGTTTTCAAAATGTCTCGGAAATTTGACGTTCTGACGATGCTGTTTGCCTAATGATTGATATTAGTAAAGTATCTTGACAAGTATCAATGAAGTTCAACCTAACAAAGATTGAATCAGATTTTCAACAATGATGCTTATTTGTATTTTGCAGATCTCCATTTCCATGGGTTCTATGACGAATGGACCGATTATAGGTCTGTTCACGGCTGGGGCGTTCCTGCCTTGGGTCAACACAACGGTAAGTGCAAATAACAGGCATTTCCATCTGACAGTAAGATTTTCATGATTTGATATCTTTGAAAGAATATTACCAGCTGGTGTAAGTTACAAACAAAGGTTAACATTTGATATTTTAGTAATTTTCGATAAATAATCGAGTTTAAAGCAGTGATTCATCTCAGGCCCACCACCGAGGAAGCGAGTCAAGCGGATGTAACGTTTCGAAGCGGATCTCTGATTTCACCTCTGCCGAAACGATGCAACGCTGACTGGGAGACAGATCCGAGAAATCAAATTGATGAATGAGATTGACGGCACTGTTTGCTAGAATCGAGGATAGAGTTTGTCCAAACAAGTTGTCTCACATAATTGTAAATGTTACTGATTTGAACTTTTGATCCTGAGCATCTGTATCTGAATGCACTGTTCTCATCTACTACCTCCATCTAACGCTTTCTGGTCGATATGCAGATGTGTAGTAAATTAAATGCATGAAAATGGCTGGGCTCCAACGAATGAACACAGAATTCTGCTAATGATGTGTCACTGTTGACTGGAGCTATATAGTCTACCTAATGCAAAATAATTATTTAACCTGATATTGTGTTCGAGGCCAAGTATTAAAGATAGTACTTAATAGCTTTTCTTTAACTGTGGCCCTGACAAGGATCACAGTGGGGCAGTCAACCACAAACTATACGTACATCGGCAATGGCCCTTTGTTACTCTGTTGCAGAATATGCATGTCCAGTTTGGTACTCATCATCTCATACCAAACAGGTGGATGTAGCCCTCAATAACACCTGTAGGCTAGTGACAGGTTGTTTAAAGCCTACCCCAGTTGATAGGCTTTACCAGCTTTCGGGCATCGCACCACCCAGTATCCGGAGAGAAGTGGCTGCAAACAAGGAGAGGACCAAAATTGAACGGGAAAGCGCTCATCCACTGCACGGCCATATACCACCAGCCCAGAGACTCAAATCCAGGAATAGCTTTCTCAGAACATCACGGGAACTAATTGGGCCACATGAAAAGGCGAGAGTACAGTTATGGAAAATGAGGGTTCCCAACATCTCGGGACCACTGACAGTTGCAGAGCGCTTGCCACCTGGTCATGCAGAGGACTGGAACGTCTGGCGGTCCTTAAATCGATTGCGAACAGGAGTGGGCAGGTCCAAGGAAAACTCAATGAGATGGGGTTATACTGATACTACCAGTATTAAGTGCGAATGTGGTGAAGACCAAACTATGAATCATATGCTCGAGTGCCCTATGTGCCCATCATCCTGCAACAACGAAGACCTGTTTCAAGCAACACACAATGCGATTGAGGTTGCGAAGTACTGGGCTAAGTGTGTTTAAAGTTGTTGATTTGCACAGTGTATTTAACTGTGTATTTTGATGTTTTTGATACGAGAATAATAATATTAATAATAGCTCTTCTGCATTGGCTGGTTCTTTGAAATATCTGCTGATGTGACTGGTTTCTCCAGGGTGCGTTGGGAGGTGGAGTGCTGGGTCTGGCGTTCATGGGCTGGATCATCCTGGGCACGCAGGCATACATCGCCAGTGGCCGCATCACGTTCGCCACCAAGCCACTCTCCACGTCCGGATGTCCAGCCCATCTACTTGCTGCTTTGGGGAACGCCACTGTGGCAACCAACTTCACCAGCGCCGACAGTGAAAGGTAATGGAATCTTCCATGAATCAAGTCTAAAAATCTACTTAATCTAGTAATACATATTTCCGCTGGTATGCGTTTGTTGAAACTGGCCAAACACTATGATATTTCTTTAAATGATTCTTGAGAGATACGCGAGTCAACTGGTTTATTGGTACTAATCGAAGGCCATCTTGGTCATCGTGTCTGTGATGCTGTGACGTCACTCACTCGGCCTTCGTTGGAGGGCTAGTAACGACCAGAGATATTTTCACTCTTTGTCCATGAATGTCACTGTTATAGCATGCTAAGTATTTTTGATATCTATTTATGTTTCTGGTTCAATAAGATTTTAATTGTAAACAAACTTATACTTAAACCCTAGCCCGTTTTTGGACCAATTCCTCTATGGTCTCAAAAACATATCGTGTAGTCTACACTGTTAAAGCTAATCCATTCTATTGCACTTTGGAATGTTATACGTTTGTGATATAAGTTAGTTCGAACCTACCAACATAATATGAATGTTCGCATAATTTAACAGCTTTCATATATAATCAAATTTATTCCAGTTTACCGTTGATTTCTTGTTGGAAATCTAACCAATCTCTAACTCCTAACGGAATGCTAGAACACTTAGGGTTTCGTCTTAAACTGAAGTTGTCTTGTCTTCCGAATATTAGAAAGGAGGTAACATGGATTATTTCGCCGAAGCTACTCACATACTAGTACTTAGCACGAAAACACTGAACAACGTTTACAGTTGTGGAGGGATATGTCTAGTGTTTCCGTTTCATCAATCCATTTATACCTACACTGATAGAACTTAAAGAAAATGTCCATAGTATCATTCATATGAGATTTGTTGGATATATTAAAGGTCCAGTTCCTTACTTATTTACTATAAAAATAATAATACTTTCCAGTTTCTGTTGCCAGGTCAGTATGTAGGCTTTTTATTTACCTCTATAAGCTTCACCACTGCTGAAAATATTTTTTCTTTTAACTGAAGTAAAATTACTTCTCTAAGATCAAAACACAAGGTTAACTTTCAAAAAAAAAAAAAAAAAAAAAAAAAAAAAAAAAAAAAAAAAAACGCTTATAATTAATTTACTGTTCCCTTTATAATATATTATTCTATTCAAAACGTAAGCATTGAAGTTCATTTACATTATTCCTTCTTCATTGGCCTCGTACTTATTTTCTTGAATATCCACATTATAATTACATATCCATTCTGCCAGGATTGGATCATATTAATTTCGGCTTCTCAAACCATCTTCTTTTCATCAACTTTTAAATGACCAAACATTCTCCTTCCTTCGGTCTGGTTTGATTTTCTCTGACATTGAAAAACTTCAATGCCAAAGTTACTATATATGACCTTAATTATTTAACGACACAAATATGCTTTAATAATAAATTACACGATTATTGAGGTCGTGTACCTAAAAGACCGCTAAAACTGATAAAAATAGGTGTTTTGAGGACCATGATTACTGAAATATGCAATTTCACTATTCATTTTTCTAATAGCAATCAATGTAGTAGGTACGATGATTTCTTTCCTGCAGCCCTGACCCAGTGCTTGCCATCTTCCGGATGTCCTACGTCTGGTATACGGCGCTGGGTTGCCTGGTCACCTTCTCGCTGTCCCTGCTCATTAGTCTGGTAACCGGACCGATGAAAATTGAAGACGTCGACCGCCGCCTGTTAACGCCTCTGGTCAGGAGGTTGCTGCCTCCAGCGACGCCGTCCAAGTCTCCTATAGGGGATTATACGACCAACGGATACAAGGTGAGATACTCCGATATCTCCAAGTTTGGACCACTGTGCTATGAATTCTCCTAGTTCGGTATCTCTCAGATAAATGTGATTAGTACTCGTTTTTGGGGTTATTAATTAATTTAATTTAATTGCGATGGAGCACACTCTCCGGCGGCAATTCCCTTAGACTTCTATTAATCCCATTTTATTTTATTTTTTAATTATCTTATATAGTTTGACTGTAAAATTCCTTCCTCATCTACTTTTGCGATTTACAAATTTTAATTTTAAATTCCGTCAGCGTTTTGATAAATTATTCATTACTTCACTTGGTGATTTGTTCCAATCCCTGATACCCTTACCCACAAAAGAAAAATTTCCCACTTCCTTATGCATTAAATCTAGTGCCAGCTTGTAGTCATGGTAATATTTCCCCTTCCACGCACTATTCCTAATTTTTCGACCAATGTTACTCCAAGCCCCCTCACCAACATATGCCTTGTACTACATTCCCAGCACTCTCTTCACCCTTCTCCTGTCTTCCAATGTCTACCATCAAGCTCATTTATCATACCAGATACTGACTGGGTCTTGCGATAATTTTCACAAACAAATCTAGCTGCTCTTCTTTGCACTCCCTCCCTGTTTTTGTGTCCAAAATGTGGGTCCAAAGTTTTGTAACCCAATTCCCTAACTTCTCTGGTACATCCTCTCATCACCCTCTCCAGTAAATGAAGGATTTTGTAACTTTTTCCTACCGCCTGCCCAATGTGCTCTGCCCGGTTGAGTTTTAAACGGTAAGTGCTGGTTGAATTTAGTTGTGTTCATGCTATGATGTCTAGTACTCAGACAGAACAAAGACAATCGCCCAAGTCCAAATCGTGTGCATTGATTGCATGCACTTAATTTTATGGCAAAAAGAAGTACTCCAATTTCAAATCCACCAATATTGCTACTAGATGATCGTTTTGTTTCTGTAAGTGATTAAAACTTTTATGTACTTTGGAAATTAATTTATTCACAATTTCATTAAGTTCTAAGTCGAACGAACATACTAGCAAAATTTCTGAAGGAATATATTAAATACGAACTCGAAATAATGCAAACAACAAATTGCTCTAAATCTCGGAATAACTGCAGGACCAAAAAAAAAAAAAAAAATTATGTCAGTTCAAAGAGAATAGACCAACCTTATGGTGGATTTGGAGTATTTACCCTTAATTTTTCCAGACTTTTTCCTTTATGTAAAGAGGAAAGGATGAATTTCAGAATGGTTTTGCTTGGATTTTTCGGATATTGCGAAACATAATTTTTTTTTAGACTAAAGTGCTTTTTTTTAGACGATCTTTACTCTTTACTAGAGGCCTCAGAATACAGTGATCAAATAGTGTTACCATCTCAAAATATACTCATTTTAGATGAGTACATGTCAACAAAATGTTCTTGTGAAATCTTTAATATAAATTGAAATCAAGAGATTTTGTTTAAATTTTACATATAGTTCAATAATTAGGTAATAATTTAGATTTGGGTTAATTTACTTCACTTTGCTTCGCTGATTCATTTGATCAACTCTTCTTAAACAGTAAACTCAAATCCAGTAGGAACGCATGCTAACGGATTTTAGGAGCAGTGCACATATCATTTACTAGTGGGTTGATCGAATCTGTGAAATTTTGTTGTTAATAATGCAAATTTGTGTTGACATCAAATATATATAGCATTTGTTTTAAGAGCTGAGCATGATTAAATTGATTTCAATACATTTTCCGCGGTTTCTCTAAAAATTCTGCTCTTTATTTATAAATTGTAGCTACTCGGTACACACTTTAAGAGGTTGTGTTTTACAGAAATAGGTGTTATAATCATACAACAAATAAAGTTGTAGCTAACACATTCTTTTACACAAATATGTTCGAGGATGTTGTTGAACAAAAAATAAATATCACTGTCTAATGATGAATAGTTTATGCAAACCATGAGATATTTTGTCTCACTTTACCCTACCTTACGGCTAATAAATGTTACCTTATTGAATAAGATGGTATGCATTTTCTAGTCATCTGCAAAATGTAGAGAAAACATCAACTCGTTACTGTCGACGCCAGTAAACAAAAAGTGCGCCCAAATTCCCGCATACCTTAAGGTGATCCATATTTCACAAATCTCTGTGTACAGACCACTACAGTAAAGGCATTCAATACATTACGTGTCAAAGCTGGACCTTTTTTCTTTTAACCGTTTTTCTTCTTGTCACACAAAACAGTGGGACGACGTCACCCTCCAGTATATAATTAAATTGCTCCTTGCCTAAATGTACTTTGCTCATTAACGTCATTTTTGAGGTTCTAAAGTGCATGCGATCGTGATGAAATTACTTTGGAAATAATATAAATAAGAGAAGATATAGGCCTACAATTAATTTGTGGCGTGGTCAAGAAACCAAAGTTATCAAACAGTCAAGCTCACAATAATGTCAGAAAATTACGTAAGACTAATAGTTTTTTGTTGAGTTTTATTGTGAACTGCAGCTGTCGTTTTGCTTCGATTTTTAAAGAAGGTCTGAAAATAAGCTATTAGATGGCATTTTAAGAAATCTAGTTATTACTGGAAGTCCCATCTTACCTCGTTCCGCTCTCCTGTCAAACATCTTCCTGCGTACAAAAGCAGTTTTCAATATTGGCCTGTGGATCTGTGACCACAAATCATTTTCAAAATGCAGAAGCATTAAGAGAACAGTCAGCTGGTCGGTGCAGACGATCTATGTAGTAAAACTTTCTACTTCTAAAAAGTCCGAATGAGATCACTTGCAATAACTTATTCTTAGTAATAAAATAATCTTAAATTTACTCTACATTGAAGTTTTAATTCTTTTTTTCAGGTTGTTGAGATGCACATTATACCAAAAGATGACATCAAGAAGGAAATTAAACCATGAAGGAAAGAAGACGTTTGGCGGTGAACAGTGAAAAAAATGTTGCAGAAACAAGACTGAAAATACTCGAAAGTGCCGCGCGTAAAACTATTCCCCAGCATTACTGCTCACCACAAACTACTTCGTTTTCATAATATTTCAATATCTGGACTGATATGATGATCCTTCGTTCTTCTGAATGTATTTATTAATCTAGTTCGATTCTTATTTCCATGAGTGCAACTGCATAACTTTTGTAACCACTGCTCTTGATTTTTTAACTTTTTCCTTCATCTTTTGTCTACTGAATGGGCACAAATAAAAATAATTATTCATTCAAAATTATTGTTTTATTGTTTTTTTATCCTAAAAGCCTGAAATAATTTTCTTTTCTGTGATTCCGACTATTACAAAAAAACTGAAGCACGTGTTTTTGTTTCTCGACACACGTAAGTAAGTACATTCATTTCAAATGATTATTTCGATTTAAGTTGATTTAATTGCAATTCAGCGCACGCTCCGGTGCCAATATCCTTAGACACCCATTTTCCCCTTTCTTGTATTCATCTACTTTTGACTTCTACGAATTTTAATTATAAACTCTTACAGCGTTTTTTTTTTTTTTTTTTTTTTTTTTTTTTTTTAAATTAACCATTACTTCCCTTGTTAATTTATCCAAATCTCTAATTACCTTACCTACAAAAGAAAATTTTCGCAAACTCTTATCTCTGAAATCGAGTGCTAGCTTGTCGTCAGGGGTCATCTTTTCCCTTCCATGCTCCATTCTTAACTCTTTATCCTATATTTTTCCATGCCTCTTCACAAATACATATACGCTTTGTACAAACTCTCTTTCACCCTTCACCTATCTTCCAATGAATCCCTGCTCTTTTATCTTATCAGTTACTATTTGTGTTTTGCAGTAGTTTCCAGACACAAATCTAACAGAACTTCTTACACCCCCTCCAACTTCTATACTCGATATCCAAAATATTGGTCGCACACTATACCTCCATTTTCAAGCAATGGCCTAACCAAAGGTTTGTAATCCAATTCTCTCTCTTCTGTGGTATATCTCCTCAACATATTCTCCAGTAAATTAAGGATTTTGAAACTTTTTCCTGCTACCTTCTCTACGTGATTTGTCCAGTTGAGATAGTTATCAAATGTTATGCCAAGGTATTTACATTTCAAGCCTGCAACAAGCAATTCCTTCCTCAACCTATAATCATATTCAAGCTTTAGTTTTTTTTTTATCTTTGTACCAAATAAGCAGACACTTCTTGTATCTCCATCCATGTTGACCTATTCAGCTAGATATCCTGTCCAGGTCACTAAGGAGCTATTCACACTCTTGTTTTGATCCTATCGTATAACATTACGCCACATGCTAACAACCAAAGTTCTGACTGTAAACCATTAATCCAATGATTATTTAGAAAAATGAATAGCAATTGTCTCAATACACTGCCTGTGATACTCCAATTTTCATTTCCACTTCTTTTGATACTGAATTTCCTTTCATAACTTTTAAGAATTCTTTATCCAGTCCAATGGTTTTTACCTTATTTATCACATTGCTATGGCTCACTTTGTCAAATGCCTTAAAAATATCCAGAGCAACACTAGCAATATAGTCTCCCTTGTCCATTTCATCCGAAATATCTTGCATTCCACTGAGATTCACATGACTATCCTTGCCTACGACCTTGTGGTCACTTTGAAAAAACAATTTTTTTCCTCACAGATATTTCTGATGTGATTATATATTAATTTCTCCATTAATTTACCTACGGATGACGTCAAAGGTCTATAATTTTCGATCCCATTTACTACCTCTCCTTGGATCGCAATTTTCCAGTCATCTGGTAAGCATCAGGTACCCATCCTCAATCTAAATAAAAATTCAGGATACGGTACAATGCCGTATCCTAGTATCTATGACATATACAGTAAACACCAGACCCTTAATATATTTTTAGTTTTCTGAGCTTCTTCATGATATTCCCATGACAAATTTCAAGTTCTTTGGTCTGCTCATTTCTATTTATTTTATGCCAACAAGCTCGTTCTTGGATTTACACTCTCCATTTCCTGAATCATAGGATTGCATCAAACCAGTCGAAAGACTGATGACGGCAAAAAAAAAAAAAAAAAATAATAATAATAATCTCCCTTATGGTAAAATAGAACTAATTACTTAATATCTCTGCCTTTTTCAATTCCTAGAAATTCTTCTTATCTATAATTGTCTGATTACCTTACCTTCTCAGTTTTCTAACGCAGTCACAAAAATTTCTAGATGCATCATTGATTTACTAAAATATTCACGGAACACACCCCAACCGATTCATGAAACGTTTAATATCTGGAACATACAATAAATAACAAAGCATGTTGCTTTCTGTTAACCAACACACTAAGTCGGGTTGTGTGCGCAACTTTCTTTGCGTTTACAAACAAACAATTTAAAATAATACTTACTGAATGCTGGAATGTTACGTTATCAATATGTAGATAATTTTTTATAAAAATTAAATTAACGATGGAAACAAAATTTAGAAAAACAGCTCTCTATATGTGACTTGCATATAGGAACGGGATATGTTCATGAATTAATCATAATGAATTTGTGATAAGATTAAATCATCAATTATCTGTCCCCATCCAAGCGATTTGATTAATTTAATTACCAAACATAGAATTAATACTACATAAACATTTATTTATATTGGCTCCAACCCCTACATCAGATTTACAAAACATTTGATTTACTATCTTGAAAAAGAAATATGAAAGTCTTTTTATGTCCCGCAAAAATAAAAATTCTAGTTCCCGTTATGTGTCTTAAATTGTTTACTCTACACGATACCTGATGATTAAAAATAACATGAACTACTCCAGAAGTTAGCTTCTCTCCCGAGTTCCAGCCACGATCAGCAACGCAATCTATGTCATTAAAGTAAAGAAGCACCTTGCATAATTTATGCTGATAATATCTTGAGAAACCCTTGACAATTAGAAATATGAGTGTAAAGAGAGTAGAAATTAGACGCGAGTGACACTATATAATGGATTATGTGTGCTTATTTGTTGAGACATAAACTTTCATAAGTGGATTACAACTACCTTAATATTGCGTCATAGCAAATAATTATGATCACTTAGTGTATCGTATGTATCAGCTATCGCAGTTTAAGATCAGCGAACATGTCAAGTGTGTATCTTCCTACAGAAAACCTAAAAACAAAAGGAGAGGTAAAAACATTCTAGATTTATTTTATCCGACTCATGAAATAACCTGGCCGTCTCGATTACAACACATACAAAAAACTGTATCTATAATAAAGTGATTTCCAAAAATTATCTGACAAACGGAAGACTGAGATTCTATATGATGTAGCACATATTGGTTTTAGTGAAAATCAGACAAAATAGAAAACAATGAGGCTCTGCTTTGTTTTAAATAAAGTCATTAGTATGGCATAATACATGTTCATCCATTGAGAAACTGCACAACTGAATACTACAGAACGCTGTGCCGCTGTTTATACAATGCAAATAAAAAAAAAGTTAATTTGTTTCACGGAACTTAAATCTGTTCTGGAGGTAATGTAACTAGCAAACGCAGCAATATTTTTCCAGATTTTTTACCTGTAGTATCACTATGGTGCCAAAGATCATTACAGTTGGTTAAATTTTTACTGAATAAATACAACAGGAAGATTTTTTATACTTGCTGATTAATTGCCTTAGTGTTAGGATAGATATTTCTCGTAACAGCGACTGTGGATTATGTAGACACCAGCTACCTGTTGCACAGGTAACTCCTGTTGAATCAGAGGGTACTGGGGCCGGATAACCACCATAGTTAGTACCAGGTCTGTTAGACCCTAAGGGTGGAATACTTGTGTTGCCATCTGCCAGT
>CM061914.1:44442506-44473703 GCA_031002005.1 Vandiemenella viatica
AGTTCATAAGCTTTCAAAATGTGAAAACCGCATCCAAATCGGATCAGTATAATTTAATTTAATTGCAATGGAGCGCACACACTCATTTGTCCCCTTTCATGCATCCACCTACATTTGCCTGTAAAAAGGGGCGACTTACAGATTTATCTATTGCATGCAGGGATTGGTGAAGGCATTGGAAATTACTTCATATTTGCTCTTTAGTTGTGGGTGAACCTACAGTTTCACACTGGAATGCGAAACACAGTTTTCACAGCGTACTTTAAACAAAAAAGCAAGTTTTAACTGAGATGAAATTCAGGTTAGGGTGATGTAAAAAACCTTTACTGGATTGGAATTCAAAGTGTCGTTGATTCTGTGACTATGTTAATAGTTCTGAAGTTGTTTTTGGAAAACGAATTTTTATTACTGGGAGAAAAATGTTTTGGTAGGTTTTGAAGGAAAGGTATAATAAAATTAACCTAATGTTTCTGAAACTTTCATTTACTTTAAATTGATATTTCTTTTATTATTGATACGATCGAACAAAACCAATAAATTTTCTTTGAAGGCAAGATATTTATAAATTCTAAAACTTATTTAAAAAAAAACTAAAATAAAACAAACTAATTATTATGAGTTCGTTTTCTTCTTTACATCAAATCGAAAAGGTTTCGATAGGGTCCAGGGAAATTGTTACTCAATTTGTTTACATCAGAATCCACATGATTCTGGAAAATAAGAGGCAGTTAAAATTCTAAAAAAGAGAACTGATAACAGCGGATGAGATAGTAATTTTGGAAGAGTCACAATGGTGTTCAAATTCTAAGAGAAAACAGTAGAAACGAAGAACTGTAGAGGAAGATAAATATTAGAATGGATGAGACATAAATTGAGGATGAAGCTCGTAAAAGAAATTTTTGAGAAATTAGCTGAAGATAGAAAGGACTGTATAAGAACAGTCAAATGATTGATAGCAGAAAGAAACAGAAATGTTAACATACAAAGATTAATATTTGTTTAAGAAAGTCGAGACCCCAAATAAAAAAGTTACTGGACATTGTTCTTTATTATTTGGAAATTTTGGTTCTGGATAGAATAAAACGTAATTAAAATTTGCACAGTCTTCTTGATGCAGAGGAATACGTTATAAAATCATCAGATAAACATCAAATTGTTACTATAACTATGTCATAAGGGTTTATGTTCCTTTCAGAATGAACTATCAAAACCTAATTGTTATAACTATCCATTAATGTGATGGTTTTAGCATCTAAGGAATCCTTAGCAGACACTACACATTTTTGTTTGTAGGTAATGTTCTCACTCTCTTGTATAGAATTGGTTGTCTTTAACTGTGGCACAAATGTATACAATGTTTACAATTTCACATGGTGAATGGGATTTTTTTTAAAACAATGCGAACAGTACAAATAATATGCCGACTTACGCAATACTGATTGACTATACCTTCCCACCCGTTGTTTACAGTCACCGTGGGAATCTCAGTGTGAGGTAAAATGAACACCTAAGCCACGCACTTCATCGTCACCAGCTAGAAAGAAGAGAACGGGCCAGGCAGGAGACCAAGCGCATACACCTCAACGTCTGATCAGGTACTGTAAGAATGTGTTCCATGCAACGAGACGAAATATGTATGTGGAAATTTCCCGGGAAGAAATCTCGTTCATGGAGGTTAAATGATAGGTCACTGTAATCAAAAAAGTTCATACGCATGTGTTTTCTATTACGAATGTCTTCCGAAACTGAGACGTGTGTGTTTGCGGTGAGAACAGTATGCAGTAAATTTTCTAATATTCCTACTTCTGTTTCTATTATAATATTATGGGAAAATATAACTATTCAGCACTTAATTATCTTTATATCACACGTGGACGTACTTCACAGGACACTGTAGTGTGCTTTCATAGACGCTGTTTAGCAAATCAGGAAACGTGTGAACATAATCAATAAAATTCCAAACATTATTGTAAACCAGTGGTTTCCAACGGAGGCGACACCACCCACCGGTGGAAGATCAAAGTGGGCGTTTCTGGTCCAAGAGAATTTAGGGGGCACTAAGGACCCGCCGCCCCCTTGTCTTCCAGTTTCATATCTGGCTATAAGGGCTGCATCAAAATAATTTCTTATTCCCATGATCATATGTAGTCAAAAGAACTGTTGACGTAGTCAGCAACTTTTAAATTAATAAGAGAAAAGAGATTGTCACCAGTGCAACGCAGCGATTTAAGGTTACTGATCACAAATAAGGCACCAAATATTAAAAAAATTAGTGTCATTACCTCTAGCTCAGCGCTCCAATTGATACTTTTTTGTTCATCATATGTATTTGTGTATCAGACTTTGAACAATATGCCAATGTTGTTAATATCTTTAAATAAATATCTGTCCTGTTTTTTCTATATAGGCCTACTATACACTATATTTAAGAGAAGTGCAATCGAATCATTGTTTTTAAAACTGGGTTACGATCCAAAAAAGTTGGAGCACTATGCATTACAAGAAAGGGAGTCGATGTGTTTTTTTTTTCTGAAAAGAGGCGGTGATAATTATTATTATTATTTCTATTTTTGAAATGTGTGCGGTAGATAAAAAAAGATGGGCATATATGTTGTAAAATTTGCTTGCTGCAACACACGTAAAACGAGATTTTTGTCGAAAGCCAAATAGAACAAAACATATATTTGCACAAACGTTTTTCATTGAAATGGCCTAAAATTTCACCTCTGTGATTATTGACATTGCATACCTCCCGATGCCGTAGTGTTATTTTTTTACTTTAAGGTGTTGTGCCTCATCTAAGTTATAAGAATGGGAAAGAATGAAGACAACAAACGGGAAGGAAAATAAACTGCTAAGCGAATCATGTTTACCTATGTGTCTTTTTTTCTGTTGGTTTATATAGGCAACTACAGACCAGAAGAAATAAGACAATTTGAATATTTAACATGTTTCATAACGACGATCTAACAAATGCAGGTGATTACAATGCTCCATAGCAAATTACTGACGGGTGTATTTTCGCTGCCTTCTATATTGTGGTTAGTGGTACTAAGTATTTCGGGAAAGATACACACTTCGAATTTTGATTACTTTATACTTACTGCTTGGTAACTCACCTTACAAGCATATTATTAAAAACTGTGCACGAGTGTCGTAAATTTCTAAAGCGAGTTGTTCACTCCGTGGCACATACTTCTATTAAACAATCGAACTTGAGAAACCATTATAGGATAGTTAAGCACAATAAATCACAAATACTTATCATTTAAATTCCCCAAAAATTTATTTTATTTTAAGGGACTTTTTAAGGTAAATTTCTACAACTTTTATCATAAATGAAACAGTTATATTTTTGGAAAGTTGATTTAACTTCTGTTCCAATCATCTGAACAAGATAAATATCTAAACAGCATTAAACATTTACAGTATTAATGAGGTTCCTGTCAACGTTAAGATACACTTCTTTTTGTGAAAATTGCCATATCATGAAGGAGACATGTGATAACAATGAAATTCATTATACAGTTTAGGGACATGACAGTACACAAAATTATTAGAATTACGGAACTGTACACGCACTTTGTCCGTGATAATTCATAAGGGGGCGTCCATTAATTACGTGAGGTTTTTTTTTTTTTTTCGAAAACCGGACCTCCCTCCCCCCCGCCCACCGCTAACAAACTCGTCATTTAGAGATCCCCCCTCCCTAACTTGGGACTGTCGCCGGAAGTAGTTTGGAGACCTACTCCAGGAAATAAATAAAAAAAAAAGTTAAAGTGAGATTTCTGTAAACCCCCCTTGGTGAGATTTCTGTAAACCCCCCTTGGTGAGATTTCGCCGGAACCCCTCTCCCCCCCTATTTAATGGACGCCCCCTGATGGCTCGTTCGCACTAGGTTAGTAATTTACTCGAATACCGGGTAATTTAGTAACTAAACGTGTCTGAAAAAAGAAAATTTAGTCGAGCTGTTTATGTAGTAGTTTAGTCGAGTCGATCAATCTTGTTCTAATATATCGGGCGAGTAGCGTCCCCCCCCCCCCCCCCCCGCGTCACTGCTTACTGGTTCATCGGCTCAAGTCTGAACCTGTCGTTTAGTCGAGTTCGTAACGGCCGCAAAAATGATGTTTCGTCGGAGCAAAGAAAGAATTATAAATTGTTTCTAAATATATAGAACATCAATGTTTGTAGAATATGAAGTCCTCTCACTATAAAAACAAGCAAAGGAAGTAATTTGCATACATGGATTTGGAAAATACAATGAACATACCTGGATTTGATAAGAAATTAAATTGAAAATTAAAAACATCTGCTTAGTGCAAAATCTTACTAATTGTTTTATTACAATAGCATCTAGATTATAAATAAGATCTTGTTATTACTATCGTTATTAAAAGTACTAATTTTTTTTTTTTTTTTTTTTTTTTGTCTTGTCTTTCGACTGGTTTGATACAATTCTCCATCCCTTTCTATCCTGTGGTAACCACTTCATCTCTACATATCCCTTACAGCCCACGTCCTCAATTATCTGCTTCATATATTCTAATCTCTGTCTTCCTCTGCATTTCTTACCTCCGACTGTTCCCTCCACCAGCAAATTAACCAATCCAGCATGTCTCAAAATATGACCTACCAGCCTGTCTCTTCTTTCTGTAAGTTTCTTCCACAAATTTCTTTCCTTACTCAAAACTCGTTCATTTCTTACTTTGTCAGTCCACTTAATTTTCATCAATCTTCTATAGCACCACGTTTCAAATGCTTCAATTTTCTTTCTTTCCGGTTTTCCTAAAGTCCATGCTTCGCCACCATAAAGTGCTGTGCTCCACACATAGTTTTAAAAAGTTTTTTTCTAATTCCTAGATCAATGTTTGAAACTAAAAGATTTCTCTTTTTGATGAAGGTTCTTTTTGCTAGTGCTATTCTGCTTTTAATATCATTCCTGCTTCAGTCATCGGTTGTGAGTTTGCTTCCCAAGTACCGGTAACATAATTCACCTACTTCTCCTGTTGCATCCGATCTTATTTTTATATTTAACCTACTAGTATTGGTAGACTATCATTTCATCACTTTTGTCTTGCTTTGATTTATATTCAGTCCAAAATCTTCCTTCAGTATTTTTTTACGCCATTCAGACGCGATAAAAAATCTTTTTAGAATGATCTACTCGCAGAAGTTAAAAAAAAAGGAGTCCAAAAATTTAGGCGCAGGGACTGAAACAGTTTACGTTCCTTCAGTAAAACGATCCAGTTTATTGGATGCATCTCTATGAAACATTACTTCAATTCCTTTAATATTTCATAGATTCCATCACACTGTGACGAATTAGGAAATAACTAATTTTCCGTGTATAAATACGAGGTGTGAGTGTCCTTAAACTACACCCGGTGGCAATAAAGTAGAGAACTATCTGCAATTGCTGGAATTGCATTTCTTAAATAGTTATCTTCACGCTGAATTTGCGATTGCATTTTCACTAACACAAAATTTACACAAGTTTTGGACATCCTTTAACTATTCTTAGATATCTTCTAATGATAATTCCTTTATAATACAATTTGTAACTTCTAATTCATCCCTTCTATTACCCCATTTTCGTACCCATTGCTTTTTTTCTTCATCGCATAAACTTCTCCATCCACCTCTTCTAAAACAGCGATTAAGCTAAGCTTTATCAGCGTTGCAGCCTGTTCATCTGGCAAAACACCACGAAACTTGTGTACTGTACTCGACCGTAGTGCGAAAGATTTTTGAGCAGCAGTGAGTATTTTAGCTACTTAAATAATCGCCATCTGACTAAATTACTAGCGCAGTGAGAACCAGCCGTTAAGGCGTGAAGTCGCCACATGCTGCAGTCATAGTCCCTAGATGTCATGGCATGGAATCAGAGAGAGCGCATACTCAAAGCATTGTCAGTGGAGACCAGGAAGACCAGAACGAACAAGTTTCCGATCGACCATGCGACCAGACATGTTGGATGAGCGACACGTCAGGCAAACGTGCAGGCTATGGAAGCAGTAGTACCTGTCGTTCTTCTGAGAACGCTTGCACATTTTTCGCCACATGTTGCTGGGAATTTGAAAAAAAAATGGCATCTACTTGTCTTTTTTTTTTTCTCGGGGTTTGCGCTGATTTTTTTTTTTTTTTTTTTTTTTTTTTTTATCGTCTACGTTTTGGCACCAACCTGGAGCCTTCGTCAGGCCTTCTCTCTGTCTATCCACCTGGTTTTTTTGATAAACTTGATTAACTGGGAATTTTCTTGCTGAAATACGGTATACGGAATTGCCTCTAGGAGGAGCAGTGCCTTGGACTTCAAAACCTTCCTGACCAGGCCCGCCGCTAGCTGTCTAACTACTGCCAGTGTGAGATTGCCGCCCCCATTGTTGCCCGGCCGCCCGAAGCAGCTGTTGAGCTAAAAAAAAAAAAAAAAAAGGTCGCCCATTACATAATACGCCGCAAATTTCGTCGCGGCGACAATGGAGTGGCCACTATCGCGGGGTGGCGACTGTCGATCACTCGTTCTGCTGCCCCCCTCGATGTGCCGCCCGCGTGCGGTGCATGCCTTGCACGCCCGCTTACGGCGGCCCTGTTCCTGACATAGTGGTTTCTGTTCAGATTGTCCTCGATATGTAGGAGGCAAGATCGCATGCTTTAACCAGTGGCTGCCCAAACCATCAAAAGCATCATATTTATAGCAATTTCCCGTCATTCGCTTCGAGTGATTTCGTGAAACCATGGAAAACCCAAATCTGGACGGAGATTCGAATCCGCGCACTCCCGAATGCTCACTCAACAGACTTGCGGTTTTTTCTTTTTTTAAATGGAAATATATTTGTGTTATCTTGTGAAATTTCATCGCTTAGTTAATATACTACATTTTTCTTTTCAATAGTTACTGCAGTTTCAATCATTGAACGTATAGTAAATTACGTAAATACCGTTTAATTCACTGTGGTAATAGTAAATGGTTCTCAGGATCTTCTGATTTGTTAAAAAATCTTCAAGTTTCTTTCCAAACGCCGTGTGTCCTGTCATGATTCATTAATTTGATTCCTTTTGATTCGTTTGTTTGAATTATTAATGTGTAGATTATGATCGACCACACAATCATCAATATACTATAATCCTTGAAATCAACTGTTCCAACACACATCACACGGGGTCTAAAATTATGAAAGAGCCGAATCTGGTAAGTGAGCGGTTAACGTTTGGATCTGGTCTTCTACAGGACGTAGGTTCCGGCCGCGATCCATATTTCAGTTTACAACCACTTCGATTTTTTTTAACTGTCTAACGTCTCTTAACAGCGGGGTCTCTAGAGACGGGAAAGGATGGGGGGGTATGGAATGGGAAGGAATTCGGCCATGGTATTTTGAAGGAAGCATCCCGACATTTGCCTGGAGTGATTTGGGAAAACATGGAAAACCCAAATCTGGATGCCCGGATGGGGATTCGAACCGGCGTCCTCCCGAATGCGAGGCCAGACCGCTAACCGTTACACCACCACGCTCGGTAACCACTTCGAGCTGCGTTGACTTTTTCAAACGCGTGGCTGATTTTATTGTAATTCCCCTCTTTCCCTTTCTCTCATAGACGACAAGCCATATGCCTTTACTTTTATCTTATTAAAAAATTTACCCCAAGTGCAACAACACATGTGCAGAAATGTGACAACCGTAGCGGTGGATTTGGGGGGGGGGGATTAAGTTCTGTAGTAGGGTAATACTAAATAGTTTATCATTATATTTTAGATATTCGAGAACATTGACACATATTAACGAATGTGTTGTAGAGGTTTGGGTTGAAAGCTTTCGACAGACTGACCGACCGCATCCGTTTCCCACGACCCTCGGAGGAACAGAAGTCGTGGGAATTACTACTTCTGAATGGCAGTGGGCGTTCTAATCACTCATACAGCGGAATCAAAACCTTGAAGGCTGACTCTAATTTCCTCATCTGACTTTTTAAGTGCCTAATCGCATTTAGATTATAAGATTCTTGTAAAAATACTGCAGTGACACAAGGTGGAGTTGCCGACGAATTACTTATACGATGAAACCTGTTTATCTGCCTTGAAATAGAAAACACGCATTTCCAAACCACTCACTCGTCAGGCTTGGTAAAACTTATTTAGCATCATTGATTATGTAAGTTGGTATCGTGTTTTACACAGGGGGGAAAACAATCGCTAAATTAGCAGAAGCTTTTATACTGTTTCCACACAGTAAAAAAATTTGATTTTAAGGTTCCTTAGTTAGTGTTTATTACGATCAACGCCAACAGATACGTAAGAAGTGATGACGGTAGAAACCTGACGAAGCGAGATCCCCTACTTCCAACTATTCGATCAACCTTTTCGCAGTGGGTGATAGAGTCCACTACAGTAATATCTTTCACATTCTTCTGTCCAAGTTATTCAGTGAGGCGAACGCCGTTGAATTTGGATTTATATGTTTCTTCTTCTAGTTTTACAGTTCATCACTGTCGAGGTCATTAGAACATGAAGAGAATTGGGGACAAGGATCTGGAAGGAATTCGTGCCAGCATTCGCCTGACTATGGAAAAGCATGGGAATCCGAAATCTGCGTGACTGGATGTGGAATAAGAGAGTACGCAGATCTGACAAACGTCTTCTACACTCAAGAGTCTTCCAATGCCACATTTATAGCGAAATTTTCAGTAGTCATGCTTGAAACTGTGACCCTGAGCGAGAGAAAACATTTTGCCAGACTTTTCAGTTACCGACTTCGTTTCACATAGGTCCGTCGAATCGTAATTATAAGTTTTCATTTAAGTTTTGATATTGATGTTGAGAATTTACATTATTTTGTAACGGGAATCTCACTGTTAGTAGAGGATGCTATAGTCAGATTTGTCGGAAGATTGAACTAGTTCAATACAAGTAAACGATGCAACTTCCGGATGTCCAATTATTTGTAGACGGGTTTCACAAATGCAATAGAAGTAGCATGGAGCAACATAAAGCAATCGATCCATTCTTTGTTAAAAAATTGTTGTCATATTTGTTTAGCAGGATACAGGTGTAATACTGAATTATATCTGTGTGTTGACAAGATGGATAGCAGATACCTCATGTTATTTGAGAGGACGGAAAAAGACTTGATTTTGTCAGATGAAAGACACAACACT
Organism: Vandiemenella viatica; assembly: GCA_031002005.1. Taxonomy (NCBI): domain Eukaryota; kingdom Metazoa; phylum Arthropoda; class Insecta; order Orthoptera; family Morabidae; genus Vandiemenella; species Vandiemenella viatica. The sequence continues at coordinate 44,451,654 of CM061914.1, forward strand.
GTGATTTTCCCATGGGAAACTGGATTTTCAATTTCGAACCCGTACCTGTCGTCACTGTAGTAGTTTTTACTTGCTATTTCCTTCAGAATTTCAGGCATTGTCGAGTTATCAGCTGCCAGTATATATAGAGAATAACTCCTTACGAGACACCATTTAATTTTAATCTAATTGAATTGCGATGGATCGCACGCTCCGGTGACTATTTCCCTACACTTCCATTTCCCACGTTTCCTGTACCCACCTACTTGGCCTTTTGAAAATTTCAATTATAAATTCTTACAACTTTTTGTTTAATTATTCATCATGTTCCCTAACCCCCTTACCTACGAAAGTATATCTTCTTCACACCCTCGTGCCTGAAATCAAGTGCCTGCTTGTGAGTTGTAGTCATGGTCATCTTTTCACTTCCAATTCTTCCATCAATATCTTCCAACCACTCATCTTAAATATACGCTTTGTACACTCCCATGACCCTCTTCACCCTCCTCCTGTCTTCCAATAAATCCCACTCCAGCTCTTTTATCATTACTGATTGTGGCATTCGGTTCCCCGTCCGGGCATCCAGATTTGGGTTTTCCATGGTTTCCCAAATCACTCCAGGCAAATGCCGGGATGCTTCCTTCAAAAGGCCATGGCCGAATTCCTTCCCATTCCTTGCCCCCTGTAAGACCCAACGCTGACACCGGGGTTGTAGTATCGCTTTAGTGCCTTAACTAATAGTTCACGTGGATTCAAAGTTCTGTGGAAATTTTACAAAATAATTTTAATTTGACCATGTAGCCCTTTTGGATCTCAACTGAAATGCTTAGAGGTCGCCACTAAATTTGTTCCAACCAAAAACTTAGAAAAGGTTTACAGTCTACTATGAAATCACAAGTCCACTTTACTCAGAAAATTTGGAGTTTATTAAAAAAAAATCACAAGTTTAAAATTAGCATTATACAGTTGAGTAGGCGATCGAACAGACTTTTCCAAAACATTGCAGATTGGGGAGAGAGAATTTACTGAACACCCCTTTGAAAATTTGAAAGTTCTAATTAGGCTTCATACTCGCAGACTAACACACTGGTGTTTCAACATGGCTGCCTATACGCGCCAGCTTTCAGCCGGCTAACGACTACTCTGACACGAACTGATGCAGATTTACTCACATAGCGCTCCCGTGGTAAAGAAAGACTCAGCATGATGGTGGAGAGGTCCTTTTATAGGGATGTGCAAACACAGTGATGTAAGCAGCTGTATCACATCTTTTCGCTTCCGCGGGATCAAAAGTGTGTGTAACTTATTTGACGATCCAGATTATTAAGAGTGTTTAAACTTTGACAATGTCTAGACTTATCTACTAGAAGTTCCACGGCAGTTTAGTGAGAAATTTAGAGTGATTAGTTTTAAAGTTTTATTTAATTTCCGCGTGGTGATACAAATCTCCGAAGTAGAGGATTAACCCAAACGTTTGAATATTTACAGCGACAATCAACGACAATCTATCTTCAAAAACTTAATTACCAGACAAATGCTAAAACTTTTTACTAAAACCATTATATATTCAGAATCGTCTTAATTAGGGCTATCTACTGATATAAATTTCAAATTAATATTCCTTTTAATTAAAAAGTTCATTTTTTTCTCCTAATTAAAACTGCTAATTAAACTTTGCCAAATTATTTAATTTTATTACCAAAATATCGGGAACAATGCTGACTATAGCTGGTGATAAAAGTTCAGCTGTCGCTTTACTCGATTTAAAGATATTACAAATCTTAGAATTTTACTATTCTGATCGCGTGTTTCAAAACATGAACAAACCAGAATATCTCTTAAAATAAACATTTCACGATACGATAAATACAATTTAAAACGATTTTTATGGTGAATCGTCACTGTAGGAAAGATTACAGGAGAATTCCTTAAAGTTGACAACTACTTTTCTCGAAATTTCTAAGTCGAACACAAGCAACGAGGGAAACTAGATTTTGCCAAAATTCTAAGGTGCTTACACCCCCCATCCTTTCCCGTCTCTAAAGACCTCACGTTGAGCAGTTAAAAAACTGATTGTGTTCTTCGATAATTTCCGGAGACAACTCCTGTATTTTCTACTCAAAATGTTGGTTATACTACGCCACCATATTCAAGTAATGACCAAAGTTTTGTAACACAATTCCTATACTTTTCTTGCACATCCACTCATCACTCTCTCCAACAAGGACAGGATTTTGAAATCTTTTCCTATTGCACCTGTATTTCGACAAACAATGTTTGCTTCGACGTCGTTTATTTTATAAACATGATCATAAACTTTTAACAGTCCTGGGCTTATACGGCTGAACAATATATCTGTTATTAACAATGTACATCAAATTTAGAGCACTTTTTACAGCAAACTATACGTAAACAGAAAATCCACGTAGGCACTAATTGCACGCTACCCCCTCTTTATATTTTCACTTATTAGCCCACCCTTCCTTTATTTGGAAAACATATTGATTCGAAAATAAATGAGTAAATATTTCTTGGTCATTTAAAATCATTTTTTTTACCTTCGTCCTTTACATTTAAATATATTTTAAAAGTGTAAGAAATGATTCACTTATCAGCTGTACTACAGCCTTTCGGTATGGGCGGTCCTTTATTACTCTTATTTCTTTGAATATTTTATCTCGTATTCTGTGTACGTTACAAGTGCAAAACAGGTTGTTTCTCGAAGGACGTCGGACCAAGCATGGTGGTTGAATGGTTAATGTTCTGGCCTCGCATTCGGGAGGACGCGGGTTCGAATCCCCGTCCGGGCATACAGATTTGGGTTTTCCATGGTTTCCCCAAATCACTCCAGGCGAATGCCGGGATGCTTCCTTCAAAAAGGCCATGGCCGAATTCCTTGTCCCCATTCCCATCCCGCCTCTAATAACCTTAGCCGTCGACGAGGCGTAAAGCCATAAGTAAAAAAAAATTAAAATAAAAAGGACGTTGGCTTGAGAAATATTTCAGTGCTTCGCTTCTTACAGCCTTCTATTACTGCTCAATGGACTTCTATCTTCGGTCATAGTTGCTCGAAAAATTTTTTCTGCTCAGTTATGCACTGGGTGGTCTCTGAGATAATACTGCCCACTGTCATACACGTATGGCATGAAACATAAGTCTGTTGCTCTATCACTTGGCTAACAGGAAATGTTGTATGTCTTTTTTCTAGTATCATCGCTGACCTCTTGCCTTCAACTTCGGTAACCTTCCTTATTTTTGTTTAGATTGACCTTGTGTGTGACATGAAAAGAATTACTATAATTTTAATTTAAGTACCATTAATTAATTCGATGCCCAACATTTTGTCAGTGATGAAAGCAATTATTCAAGCTAAGAGCATCTGCCTGGTGATCGATGTTTCTAAGGCTGTTGGCGCCCAGCTCGGTGACGAAAGAAAAATTTCTTCATCGCACATTTGGCTAGGATTGTGGGAATGAGGTGACGGTAGTTTACATCATCTATTTACCATTTGTAAAGAAAAGGCCTGGGCTATATTTCATAACTCGGCGCTTTGTTTGTTTACATTCTGAGGAGATAAGGCACTGTTGATGATCTAACATCGTTGTGGGTATCTTAAACCTGATCTTTCCTTTGTTACTTCCACAACATATCTTGAGTGCCGGCACCAGATTTCATTAAAGCCACGTTTAAAAGCTATCTACATGATTCAATAACACCAGTACTCTGGGAATAGATAAATGTGTATCATTATCATTTGCTTATTACAACTTCTAAGCGGATTAAGCTTCTGATTTATGGCAGAATAACCATTGCAAGCTGTTGCATCACATTTGAATTTCTCGTATTTTTCTACTTTCCAACCTCTTTAATGTCACAGCGTCTCTACAAACCACTGTGTTGTAATAACTCAGCTTTTCTTGAATCATTAAAGATTTCTTCTCTAGAGGCAGACAATTTTTCTTCTGCTTATATGCCTTTAGTGTCGTCCTTTTAATGAACAACAGTTGTGACTTCAGTTCATAACAAATCTTTCTTCTTCACTGGCTTTCGTTTTGATTCTGTTGCCCCTATGTCTATCGTTTCCATTTAATTTCAAATTAATTCCCTAATGTTTTGTTCACGCCAGTATCATCAGTCTTATCAGCTTAAGGAATATTATTTCCTTTACATTTTTTCTACTAATCTTTATGCTTCACTGAAATGTTTATTTCGGTTATTCGGTAGCTTCATCTACAAACAATACATCATTCCTTTAACATGCCGACTCCTCGTCTTGCAGTAAATAATGTAACACAAAGTGCTCCAACGTTTTTGGCTGGTAACTAGTGTTGTAAAAAAACGTTTTTTTCCGACTTGGAAAAAAAAAAACCATGAAAAAACTTTGAAAAATAACAGTTCCTTTTCTGGGACATTTTTTTCATAAATTTCAAATTTGTAAGGCACTTATCGTTAATGTGACTTTTAGAGTTTATACTAAGTACTTATTTTAATTTTTAAATCTACTATATTTTTCTGGTTCAGTAGAAAAGAAAATTACGAAAATATTGGCAAAATTGACTGAAGTTTTCTTTCAGGAATGGGGACTTCCTGAAGAGGCTAGGTTGCACGAAAAGGAATCCCCGTTCTCCGTTGTTTGGATTGATACTCGCTATCATAGTGCTGCCAGTCCTACGAATTTATCTGTAGACCTACGGATCCTTTAACAAAATGAGGAATTTTAAATTTATCTACGGTTTTTTGCATCGTTTTATTACTTATTGTGCTTTCCTTATATTCGTATACTTGTTAAACTCTCAGCGTATAGTGATACAGAGTCATTAAATCGTCAGTAATTATGAATCGTTTCCTTGCAACCGTTGGCGTAAACCAACGATTGAAGAAGAAATAAAGCTCCTATTTTGTATGATAATAGATTTAAATTCAAACTTAAAAGACCGTAATATAGAATTATTGACGCAATCTTTATGCACAGTGTGTAATTTGCTCACAATTTAAAACTGCAGTCTCCAAATCCTTTGCGTACAATACAAGAACAACCAGTAAAAGAAAATGTAACTATTTCTGAAGTTATGGATCTAGAGGAGACAGAAGAAGAATCAGAAAATTCGAACACCGACCGAACTAGTGTTGGTAGTGCTGGTACTAGTTAATGTTGTACAGACATAGAGAATGAATAAAATTATGTTACCTATATAGATACATTTATGAATCATTATGTAAGACATGTATGATTCAGTAAGATTTAAAACACACATGTAAAATGTAAGTTCCGTAAATAAAACTATAATTTATCAAATATACTGTTTTCTGAAGAAGAAGAAAAACAAATTTAGAAAAAAACAAGAGTGCTAGGTTTTTTTAATGTTTTTTTTTCACAAATCTGAAAAAAAAACATTTTTAAAAAAATTTGCTACACTACTTGTAACCCAATTGTTGAAACAGTGATTCTAGGGGACTCCTCCTAGATGAAGTTTAAAATAGCATATGTTGATAAACAAGGACATTTTTCTAAAATTACTTGATTAAAAGATGTTAGCAATATTAGTGTTTTGTTTACAGATTGATTAACAAGTACATATTATGATAAAAAATTAATTAAATGGCCGAGCTCGGTATAATGAGACTAATTTTCCGACATTAAGTGCCTTATTTATAATCAGCAATCTTCCACTATTAACACTATTTTACTCTGTTAAAAAATTGCTGACTACACTAAATCCTCTTTTGGCTACATACGTATAATCATAGGAACGCAATTAAAAACGTCTTTGATGCAACCTTTAAACCCGGATATATTACGGAAAATGAGAGGGTGGCTTTTGGTTTTCATCGTATCCTAAGTTTGCCTTGGACAAAACACGCCCATTATGATCTTTTCAGCGCCCACCGGTGGGCGTTACCATCCCCGTTGGGAATCACTGATCACTGTTTTAAAATGTCCACAGAACAACAACAATCTCGTTATTCCTTTGTCAGTGTTCATCTCTGGCTCCATGCCGTGCTGCGGCGTGCACCCCCGTGTGATGAGTCTGGAGGAACAGGAGCGCGAGTTGGATGGTCCTCCAGCTGGAGACTCCAGCGAAGTGAGCAGCTTCTACGATGGCGCCTGCGTGCTGATCACAGGGGCCACAGGCTTCCTGGGCACTGTGCTGCTGGAGAAGCTGCTGCGCTCCTGTCCAGGTATCGACACCATCTACCTGCTGCTCCGGCCCAAGAAGGGAGTGTCCCAGCACCAACGACTCAACAACATACTCGATGGACCAGTAAGTATCAACAACCTGTCAATTTCACAGAACGATATATATATATATATATTGCTGTTTTTTTTTTTTTTTTTTTTTTTTTTTTTTGCTTATTGCATTACTCTTCGTCGACGTCGAGGTAATTAGAGGCGGGAAAGGATGGGGGACATGGAACGGAAAGGAATTTGGTCATGGCCTCTTAAAGGAAGCATCCCGACATTCGCCTGGAGTGATTTGGGTAAATCATGGAAAACCCAAATCTGGATGCCCGGACGGGGACTCGAACCTACGTCTTCCGGAATGCGAGACCAGGACGTTAACCGTTCACCCACAACGCTCGGTGAATGTATTGCTTCACAATTTAATAACAATGCCATGTATAGCAATAATACTTGTAACTAACACATCATCGACGAAGATTACGAATCATCAATTGAACAGTGGAAATTAAATATTTCTGCTGATTTTATATTTTATGTTACTCAACAAAATAATAAAAACGAAATTAAAAAAAAATTTGTAGTATCATCAAGCTCAAACAGAAGAAAATTGCTGTGTGACCAAAGAGAAAGAAATGTATCTTTATTTTATTACAGCTAAAGGGCGGAGAAATGTAATTAATTACATAGTGTTTGTAATTGTAATTAATTGTAGGAGGCATTTGTTATTATTACAAAACATGGAGATGAGCTGTAACTCTCTGGCCTCGCATTCGGGAGACATGGGTTTGAATCCCCCATCTGCCCATCCAGATTCAGTTTCTCGAAATCACCTCAGGCGAATGACGGGTTGGATCATTGAGAAGGTCGTGGCCGAATTCCTTCCCGGACCTTGTTCTCAATCCTTTCCCAAAATAAATAAATAAAAAATAAAACGAGTAAATACGTGCTTGAGTTGCGCATTTCCATTAAAATTATTAATTTTCTCCACAGCCACCAAATTGGATCATTAAAATCATTTGTATTTAAACATCGAAAAATTTCAGACAACAAGGAATCACGCGTGGCAAACTTGGACCACCTTTCTTGGATTACTTTTGTTTACGGCGTACGCTAGTACACAGTGAAATCGATGTGGCATGAGTTAAAATTTGGACAATGGATGAGAAGGAAATCGGCCACGGCCTTTAAGAAATAAATCATGCTTATATTCTCTTGGAATAAGTTCGGGAACGGTCAGAAATAAAAATCTGGATAACCAGACTGGGAATTGAACCACTGTTCGCGTAAATTTCAGTTCAGTCGCTCACTAAGCAATCACTATATAGAAGAATTGGACCGAAACGAATGCGCCGAACAAACACGAAACAATACTGATGCAGATGATAATCGCATGCTGTTAACAGTACAAAATAGCCAGTAAACCAACCGTTGATTATTACCTACAGGATAATAATTTGTTGGTTTGCAAGATGTTCATTACAATTATTTTTTACGGCAAATAAACAAAATGAAATAGATGGTTTCGTAAAATGTGAATGCAGACTTGTGTAATAGTCAAAACACTACTTTCGTTCAATTTAAAGTACTTTACAATTAAGTTAAGAGAATACACTTCATACATGAGCAATGAGATATAATGATGTAATCTCCGTTGGCTTACGCGTTGCTGAAAATGTGTAATCAGCGCTCGTGATAAAAGGCAATCGTAGACAACGTGTATGTACCACGGTGACTGTTTGCTGCCTGACAGTAATAGCTGAAGAGGTACCTGGAGCAATGTGTCTGTCATTTGTAATAATTATGAGTACGTGAAGACCTTCATAAAAGGGTGAATGGTCAGTGGCCACAGCTAAGAAATCTCGGTTCTGATAACGGAGTACCTACTTTGTCACACGTCACTCCTGCGTGTCTTCCGATCTCTTACGAACAGCACCCTTTTATCCCTTGGAGAACATGGAGAAAAGGGATTCAGTGATTTGTGTGGCATCTTGCGAAGATTTTACAATTTTTTTCTGTTACTTGTGAGGTTCCTTTTTAGAAAATGTTTCAAGTTGGTACCCTGATGATAAAAGCCCGGTGCTGTATTTATTACGTTTCCTCTTTGTATCTAGGAATATGCTATCGAACGATTAAACACTTTTGTTACTCCTATCCATTACGACTTCACGAATTCGGCAGCAGCCACTTCTAACCTTAGGTATAAAGTATTTAGTCACGAGTTAAATCAGTAACAGTAAAATGAAGAAAAATTGGCCTCACTTCAATTTTTATAATTTCCGTTATCAATTCATGTACAAAAATTTAATTGAAGCCTTCTTACTTCTCATTAATCTGACTTTCAGTTGATGGAGTCCAAGGTGAATAAAATATACGAACTGTAGAAAATGTGTGGTAGTTAAGCTCCCAGCAAGAATTAATTTATGGTCTGCTTGAAGTAGAAAGTCAACAGTTTTGTCATTTACAGCAATATTACTTGATTTATTGCTGCAATTTTATGTATTTCCTCGCGAAGGAACTAGAGAAACACACTCCCTGGTACAGCAACTTCTCTTCGGCGCCTGGGTGGGGATTATGGTTGCTCTTCCTTTGAACAAGGACATTTCATGGCACGAGGGGATTTCGTGATCACTACAAGCCTTCTCGCTCCGAAGCACCCTAAAAGAGGCAGAGAGGCATGTGGTTGTCGTATCTCTCCCAGTCACAGCCTGTGTTATGATTTGCCACGAGCAGGATCTTCACAGAAGTCCGGAGATATGGTAACATAAACCAATGATATTTACTAAACCGAGGACAAGAGTTCTCCCACGAACCACCTTATAATTTCAATTAGTCTCGTGTCGAATGAACTTTCTATCCAAAATTTACATACTATACTTATACTATACTTATACTATACTTTGTTCTGTAATCTTTCGCCTTACCTTTTTTTTTTTTTTTTACTAAGATTCAACTTGCATTATTCTGAATAAATACTCAAGTACTTCAAATAATGTAGGCGTGTATTGATGACATTAAAGTTAAATACCTGGGTGACCGATCTCCGCTTTACATCTTTCGATTTCAGTTCAGTATGCGAGATTTCATCAAAATCCTTAGAAAAGTTTGTGATAAATTAATATTACCTATTTACAAGAGATGCTCATATAATAGTATTAAATTGGATAGATTAAATGTATAGACAGTTTCAAAACCTAACCTGGAGGTTGGTTGGATCCTCCAGAAGGAGGCATACTAAGTCATTGTATCAGATTTAGGACGGCCAGTTCCTTTCCTCTAGGACCTACAATTTAACGTAGAATCCGAATCACAGAACACCCCAGTGTAGTTCATATGATAAAATACAAATCTTAAAAATTCTTGTATAAAATCTTCTAAGGCTTTCCACCGAGGTAGCGCGTCAATGTAGGGCGACGTTTCGAAGCCTGCCTCCGGCTCCATCTTCCGGCGAAGTCGCCGGAAGATGGAGCCGGAGGCAGGCTTCGAAACGTCGCCCTACATTGACGCGCTACCTCGGTGGAAAGCGTTAGAAGATTTTATACAACTGACACACCGAGAAAGCTTGCATTCCTTAAAAATTCTTGCCCCCACCTGGATTTGAACCCGAGATCGTATCCAGAATTTTTTGGGAGCTAGTGCAGCAACAATTTTTTACCCCACATTTAAGCTGCCAGACCGCTTCATATTTGATATACACTCAATATATTTCTTTCCTACTTACATAAGAACTGCAGTCGATTAAATAAAAATCGTGAATAATAGTTCAACATTTTATTTTAATGGCAGCGTTTCCTGAATAGAAACCTGCTTAGGTCGAATTTCGTCAGGAGTTTCTTGAATTGAGTCTTCATTGGGCGAAGTTCTAGTAACTTGATTGAGACGATTTTCTTTCAAGTTTTCTTGAGATGAGTCTTGACTGCGTGAAGTTTGACTGTATTTAAATTTTTTTCTTAAAGGTATTTCGAAGCTCACAGTTGCTTACTATAAACTAAGATAAAACGGTAGCCTCACTGATGACTCAAAATTCTACGATAATGCGTGGCGTGAGAGTTTTTTTTGTGTAAACTTGTATTTTTTCAAGGATGTCACATATGTTGTTTTTTTCATGGAGGTTGTTGAAAGTTTTTCTTAACGGCTTCCTATGAAATTTTTAAGTGCACAATTCCTTGTTCGAATCAAAGAGAAACTTAAATAACATCAGTAGGCATTACCTAAAATTTATACTGCAACCGTTTCCGATATAAAAATGCTGATATTAAGTTAATATTGTTTTCAAAGAAGTTTTGTAAGGTAAATAAGTTTGAAAAAATCGCATCTGACAAAGCCAGTATTTTTTTTTTTTTTTTTTAAATAACTACGTTTCAAATGTTTTACAATTGAACTTGTAATATTGATGTTTGTGTTAGAGATACATACAGTCAAAAAATAAAATATGATTACATTATAACTGCTAATATTATTTTCAAAGATGTTTTGTAAAGTATCACTTACATCAAAGCCAATATTCATTTTTAAAAGATTTTATTTTTAAACGTTTTCAATTAAACACGTAGTGCTAGTATTTCCACGGGTCTGCTATAAACTTACAAGAACTGTTCATTTAAATATAAGAATTCCTTGTTGAAACCAAAGAGAAACCATTAGAAGGCTTTCTGCTACCTGAATCGTCTATGAGAGGGTGTTAGGACCGTTTTCTAGATACAAATTCAAAAATTGTTCGTATTTTGTAAAATTGCGTTTTTTCAGGGTAATCTTAACAAACTTTATCTAAATACGAAATTTCATCAAATTCGTTAGAGCAGTTTCCGAGATTGTAAATATATACATGCATTATTCGTTTAAAGATAGAGAGTGGTATCGGTAAAAAATTCCATAAGTTTAAAACCGATAAGTGAACATTTTCATTCCTTTTAATTATTCCCACAATTGGTATTCTATCAGCTGTGATGATGCCAAACAACCAACCATTTGTAAAAACAATTAATAACATATCAGTCATCTTTTGTGTAAGAAATAGAGTAATAATGTCTGATAATTAACTTTCATTCTGCTCCAAAGTAGACGCCAGGTTTAGGAATAGCAGTGTTAGATTTCATTTCCATACGCAGTCACTTCGCCATTCTTGCGCAGGCCGACTTGTGTGCGTCATACTGTATGCTGGAATCATTTAAAAGAAATTATTAAATAAAATCTTATAAAAATGTAATGAGAATTGCAGGCAGAAGTGTTTCAAGAAACTGTAACAAATTTTACAGCCAGTAAGTAGCTTAATGCAATGACTGCAGCTGCTGAGTCGCCTTAAAAATATAAAGCAAAATAAAATCAAAAAGCTATTTTAGAGTCACGCATCGCCCTATACATCGTAATTCGTCAGACTTCACACGTTTGATAGGAACACAAAAGCTATCTAATCTAATATCGGGCGCTGGAGCAGTGTTGCACTGGAAGTATCTTCGCCTAACAGAATCTATAAATCCTGTAATAGATTTATCAGTCAATGCATTTTTCTGGAAGTCGAATTTATTTGGTAACTCGTCATACTAAGGTTTACATGTATGGTAAATAGTTTCGAAACAAGTCAGTATAGATGATTCAGGTATTTTGGGGAGCAACATTCATCAGCAAGTTAAAAATGGACAGTGATCTGCCTGTTTGATTGTGAGGCTCCGTACTGCAACAGCAAAGGAAAGTGATTTCAATAATTTAGTTACTATGCCGTTTAGTGAATTAAATTATCTACAGGAAACTGATCATATGTTATTCAGGTTTTCTCCGCGCTGCGTCGGGTTCGACCAGACTTCTCTCGCTGCTTGAAGGTAGTGTCTGCTGACTTTTCTCTTCCCGGACTGGGACTAAGTCAAGAAGACTCAGACCTGCTGGCCAGTAGAGTCAGCGTCGTGTTCCACGTGGCAGCCACCGTCCGCTTTGACGAGGACCTGCGGACTGCCGTCAAAATCAACGTCGCTGCCACATATGATCTCATACAACTCAGCAGACGCATGTCGAAACTCAAGGTAAGGATCACCAGCATACGTGGTGTGTATAAAAAGTTCGGTGAATGCTGTCAGACAACAACAAAAAAAACAAAAGATACAAACAAAATTTCTTTATTGCCCATCAAAATAGTTGCCACCCGCTACAATGCACTTTTGATTTCGTACAGCTTCTGGAAACTATCAGCAAAGGCCTCTTGTGGAATCGATCGCAGAACGGCTATCACACGATCTTTGATGGCATTCACGTCCGCCTTCAAGTGGGGAAACAGGAAGAAGTCCGCAGGAGTCAGATCAGGGGAGTACGGAGGGTGTTCAAGGACAGTTACCATCATCTGCGGCAGGAATTGGCGCACACGGATCGCGCAGTGGGCAGAGGCATTGTCATGGAACAGCATCCAGTTTCTAGTCCTGTGCAACTCTGGCCGAACCCCTGCACCAACATTCCATGTGTTTCCGTTGCAGTTTTCCCCAATTTGTAGCAGAACTTGATGTTTACACATTGCTCCATTGCGCTGTGACACTTCCTCTCACACTGACTACATTCAACTGGTCGCTGTCTGTTTACACTGCCAGTCACATGCAGTGCATGCTGTGTATCGATTCTCCTCAAGAATCTAAAGATCCATGCGCATGCACGCACACATGCGCCATTGTTCAGATATGACACCATTCACCGAACTTTTTAGACACCACGTATATCTCATACGCTACTTATGAAAGTCCCAGGTGGTTGTAGGAGTGGTTTTGTTTAAATGTGCCTTGATCGATTTGCTTCTGTTTCTCCATAAAACTTGCTGAAATCTTGAGTTATATTCATTACTCTAACGATAAGCGATGCCAACGAGCCTTGAGGCTGGTTACAGCAGCGAACAGCTGTGAAATGCTGCTGAGTGCTGACCAAATTTGCCGTTCGATTGTGACAGTGTCTCCCTCTACCATTGATGTGTAATCTGATCGAGTTTAGGAATTCCTGAAACTCTATTGGAAAACTCAGTGGACAGAAGGGAGAGGATGTCCACAAACAGCAGAAATTCCCATACTTTGCATGTTTCCCATCTATCAAATTTTGGCGTGGGCTGTGTAATCTATGTAAATTTTGTTATGTATGTGACTCTCTATTAGTTGATCTAGAACTTCGTGATGTTCACAGGCATTCGTGCACGTCTCCTCAGCATACTCCAACTGCATCGTGAAAGAAATTGATGAGTGTTTCTACCGACCAGGTCTCACCACTCATGAGGCCCTACGACTGATAGAAATAATGAACGATGAGCAGCTCTCGCAGATACTGCCTAAGTGAGTATAGTTATAGCTGTAGGAAACAGGTTATAAAGGAGCAACTAGTCTCGTCCGTTAACATCACCCCTTGGCAGTTGATAGCTGTACTGCCTAAAAAAAAAAGATAAATTTATTTGACTATTTCCGGGATTAGTTATAGATAAATTCGAGCTGGTTTGGTTCGTCTGGTAGTTCTGCGATATTGAAATTGGAGTAATGTCTACTCTTCCCTAAACTGTTAAGCTTGGAATCACAAGTTAAATATCGAGTCGAATATCCTGGAAAAGAGTTGAAATGTCAGTCATTGCAGAAAATATATAAACATAAGTCACAACTTGAAAAATACCTAAAAAATTCGCCTTTTTCCAAACAATGAGCCTCTAAACAGGCTAAATGAAATCCTTCATATCACTCTATCCTCAGATGGCCTCTTTATCTGACTATACCCATTGCAACCTACATCCTCAATTATCGGCTTAATGTATTCCAGTACTATTCTTATTCTACAGTTTTAGCTCTCGACTGTTCCATCCATTCCACCACTCGTAATATAATGCTTTATGTAATCCAATGGATGTTTGAAGATTTAAATTTCATTAAAGTACGTTACTTAATCTCTTATACTGTGACAGGTAGATCTTTTTGAATGATGATTCAGTCGAAAAACTTGTGCTTGGTTTTTATTTCATCAGCGCGTTACAAAGAGATATTAGATTACAGAAGCAAATTACGTTAAACAAATGACGTAGTGTAGTGTTAGCACTATTCCGAATCAGCTTCACAGGATACAATTCTAGGGAACTTATATACACAGTTCAACAATTTTTGGAAAACATTATAGTCACCGACTGTCTTTTTGGATAAGCTAACAATTAATTACGTAGACAACCAAAAATTGTTAAAAATTAGTTTAAATTTTAAATGGAATTAGAAAACAATTAAAAACAACGAATCATCTTATTGACAAAATTAAGCATTTTCAAATAGTCGAAATCTCACTTTAAACATATAGCTTACGCAATACTCTCAAATTCGTTGATTTAAATAATTCCCAGTCACTATGGTATTTTTAATACATTATTAAGATGATTTACAGCATTTTCACATATCAAAACATCACACATTCATAAAATAATTTGCTGACTCACTTTCTCTCTCAAGGATTGTAATCAATGGGAAGTGAATCTCATGGTCATTACACTACCATATATAAGTGATCAAGCTTCTTTGTATGAGACATTTCCTTTGAACGTATGCGTTCTGTAGATATCCTTCGTTGATTTGCGCTGTTTTCATATTTATCACCCATCCAGCTTAGGTGGAACCAAACAGAAGGATAACATGGGCAGTGATGACTGAGAACCTTACATGAATACAAATTGCTAATAGCTACAGCAAGATATTTCACAAGGAGCAACTCAGACGCATCTAACAATGCATACCTCTACCAGCTTCTACGTTATGTTGATGTAAGATCGTTATAAATGAATAATTAATTTTGGTTTTTATCACATTGAATGGCATGTTTGAATCTATCGGTTATTTTCTTTATTATTCCGCTAGCAGAGTTCCCGGCGTTGCCAGGTCTATTTGGCGTTGATTTACCCACACACTATTTTTATTCACGCAGTGAGAAACGTGTACCAAGTTTCATACAATTTGTGCCATCAATTTCCGGAATTAAAGCAAACCCAGATTCACCCGCACCTTACCAAGAAAGGAATGCGTTGATGTTGATTCATCCATACTCTATTTTTATAAGTCCAACAAAATTAATGCCTACCAAACTTCATTGATTTCGTACCGACCATTTCCGGTACTAAACTAAACGGTGGTTTAACAGTACAGTTCTAAGAGTGAGGTGGTTTGGATGCTTTGATACGGAATATCAGTTTTCATTTTAGTCCAGGTTACATTTCAACCTAATTAAATCTGCTAATGATGCTACTCGAAAATCAAAACATACATCAATGCATACCACATACTTAAAAATATATCTGGAATGTGTCTGTTTTTTCAGGCATCGTGCAGAAAATATAGGTTTTGATTGGATTTTCAGAATTTGAAATCTTGTGGTCGAAGCTAAATTTAACGTGTTAAGACACGACACATTAATTTTACGAATAATCTTGCATTATCTGAAAACTGCTGAATCGATTTTGACCGAGTTTTCACAGTATCAAACATTAGATGTCGCTCATTATGCTACTTCATCTGCCTCTGGAGATTAAAATTAAAATATATTCCGTAGTTGGATACCAGGGATTCAGAATTGAATTTCAAGTATTTAGAACTAAACGAGTTTTGAAAGTTATAAACTGCGGCGCCATTTTATTCTGAACAGAATGCCAAAGACGATTGCCAGAGACATTGTAGTTATGCTGAAAGAGATTGTGAACAAAGAACATCTCTGTTTTTTTCCTTATTAGTTTCCCGCATTCTATCCGGCCATCTATGGCGCTTAAAGACTGAATATCCCGAATTAAAGGAAGGAATACTTCTAGTTTTGTTTATTGTAAAGAATAATTATTATTGAATACTTTTTTATTGCTTTCATTAAAGATGTGGTCAGAGACACTGTAGTGCGAAGTATGCAACATCTAGGTATTCCATCTTTGGCATTCGTCACCAATCGTTCAAAATTTCATTTAATGCTCCAGCGTTATGTGACGTTGAAACATAAGAAATACCAAACAACTCAATTGAGATTCTAAGGTTCAGAACGGTGAAAACCCCATCGAAATCTGCTCAATAGATTCTGAGTTTTTATAGTCAAATTTATCCGGTTTTCTTTTTATAGCTAAAGAAGATTATTTTCTTTGAAATGGTATTCCCTATAATAGCTGCTTTCAGTGGCGTATATCGTTGAGGCCCGTGGCTAATTCATCAGATGGGGCCCTCCCTCATTGTCGTATGTATGGGGTGGGGAGCAAACAGGGGATCTAATAATCAATGTTAGTATCCGCCTGCACACGCGCACCTCTCGGCCGTATGTTACCATTAGGAATAATATTTTTAATCTCCAAATAATGAAACAGTTTGGTGCTAAGAAATGATTATGACTGTGACAGGGGAATAAAAATGTTCGTCTAGTCGCATAGACATCTCTTCGTCGTTTGAGTTCTCCGCCGTCTATTGCCTGATGTGTTGCAGAGTCCTGAAGGACTGGCCTAACACATACGCCTTCACCAAGGCCGTGGCAGAAGACTGCGTGAGGACTGAAGGAGCTGGACTGCCCATCGGCATCGTGCGGCCTTCCATCGGTGAGCAGAACAGAACATGCAATACCTTCTGGATTTAAATATTAATATATAATTTTTTACTTTGTCCTGGAATTGTACGCATCATCTTCATCATCGCAAAATATTTGCTATAACTCTTTCATTAGCATTTACGTAAACTGGAACATTTTCTATAGTTTTTACAAAAACTTCCTGTTCAGAAAATAAGTACATTCGATTGCGGAAGGCGAATATCTTACGATGTAACTTACTTCGAGTTCTTAAATATCCCACTTCATAACACGGTGTTTAGTGTCAATTTATGTACTTTTCTCGATCATGTACTTGTCTCAGGATTTCAAATATACTATATTGAAAAAGTACTGCTGAAACAGTATCTTTCTCGGAAGAAGTTGTTGCTGTTTTTTTGTTTTTTAATTTGTATATGTATATTAAAAACTTGAATTTATTCAGGGTACAAACACATCCATTACTCCATCAGATATGACATAAATTTCATCAGAGTGTAAACAACTCCCTCGCATATGAGCCGTGCCCGGCTCGCATTGTTTATTTTCCCCGCCCTCGATTGTCTTCTGATGCTGGTTCCTGCAGAGCCCGCCGTGCTAGTTTCGCCCGTGAGAGCGCGCTGTGGCCCTGGTGTTGCCCTCTACCGGCTGATGGAGTTGATTTTTCGGGGACACAAAATCGGGAAGTCAGTCGGTCGGCAGCAGCGGATTGCTTCGTTGTGGCCTAATATTTTCCCTAATTGACTGCGACGTTAGAGGTCCACTGGTATAGCGAGGACTTGTAATTTAACGAGGCGGTCTGGAAGTACCGCATGATGTGGATTTGTGACCTGACCGAGACCGTTCCTCGCTCGCATTAATCGAGGGAATTCCTCCGCTGTGCTCTATGTTCATGAGCGGTTTTCCGCCGATTGGGGAGCACGGCAGCGGGCGGGGCTGGCGGTGGCTACGAGGTGATAAATTGCCATTTTCTAGCACTGTCGGGTATTTGAGGTAGAATACCTGATGATCCCAACTACAAAGTGCATCGCTTACTGAATTCTTGTTAATTGTGCTTAATAATTTGTTATAGGAATGGACAAAATTCCCCGATATGTGGTGCTAATCGTTCTCGCCATCTTATCAGTGTGTGTGGGTGGTAACGACTTATGCGCTGGCGTGTACACACTATAGTGTGTCAGAACCTTTTGGTAAGAACTTGATTCTTAAGGTTAAACTGAAGGACGCTAAGGTAAACTGATTCCTGTTTGTTTAAAATAATTGCTATATTTTGCCTCCTGTGTACAATTTGTGTTTGTACTAGCTGTAAATTTGTTACATGATGGTAAATTCGTAAGAGCCTGCCCTGTTATATTACGTTCCGAAGCACGTGAGGATTTTCTGTTTTGATGTTTAATACAAGTGGAGATATCGTGATTAGGGATATTCTCACGGCTTAACAACGTTGTCATCGCATTATCATATATTTGTATTGGTACAGGATTTATTAAGATCATAATCTGCAAGATCGAAGCTTCTTATGTATTATATTGTATTATATTATTTGTGATACTCTGTATAAGTTTAATCGTTGACCATGATTCTTGTAATAAAATGTTCGAACAAGGTTTGCACTTTGTAACCAAGCTCCCACATGCTTCCCACTGAGTCCTTAGTTGCAAGACCACATACCAGCATAATAATTATTATCTGAATATTTAAAGGATTATGCAGCTCAGGACTCAAAGCATGTTGCAGAAGACGTGATTTTGCCTCACGCAAGGTCGGAGTCTAAGATCACTCTTCCCTTCTGGGAGACAGGGCGAAGATGTTGCGGAGATCGAATAGAATGAAGTCCGAGTCAAAAGATACCTTCATCCGCTGATCAGCTCTTGTTTTTTCTCCCTCTTCCGATGTCTTGGCGAATCCACGAACGGTAACTTTTTTCTTGTAATTCATTCGTCGAAAAACATGAAAAATAAATTAGTGTCTTCATTTATGGGGAAACTTTTTTCAGTATTTAATTATATAACCAGGTGTATCGCCTCTGAGGCTTTTTTTTTATTTTATTTTTTATTTTGTTGGTTTAGCTGATGTTCATTCCATCTTTAAGTATCTCACCCAGTATTAAAACGGGACTTTCTTTCTACATTTGAGAGTAATTTGTTTCCGCGTTCAGAATACACATATTTTTCGAACGGTAACATTACTTGATCATTAATAGATCTCTACCAATCTTCTGCCACTTTTAATGGCTACACTGTCGACGAGTCCGCAAACTTCTAATTAGAAATCTATTGCCTATCAGTTGATTGAAATTAAACTGCACGTGATCATCCTCTGCAACTCAAAAGATGGAGAGGAGAAGTTGAAATCACTCGAAAAAGATTCAGGTTGGAAAGAAGAATGTTAGGAAACTTCACATTTGGATTCACGAATTGAATTTTGGCTTAGGGACGTCCCGGTTATTATGAAACATCATTTCTTTCTGCGAATAATCAGTTCTGATATCAATCACGGACACGTAAAATTAAGGACTCCTAAAATTTAAAGAGATGAACCCCGAGGAATGTCGAATTACTCAATTGCATTAATTTATGCTGCCGTTAATATCAACCATGTTACTACCTTACAAACCTTCAAATAAGCGCATAACATCAGTTTTATTTTCCACTATGACTAAGTGTATAGCAATTAGAGCTCACTGTTGAATTATCTTCGTAGACACCGGACAAGACATCATCAAGCATGTTAGGTACTGCTAACGTACGTACTCTTCAAATTCATTTTGATAGGAATTTTTTAAATTGAAGGACAAGGAAAAATATGAATTGAACTTTGTGAAGCAATAACAAGTATGTTCATCGTTGAAGTAATTTGATATTAATAATTCAGAAATAATAGTTTTTTTTGTTCTAGTAGATCCATTTCCATCGAAGTGATACGCTCTCTCTTCTTTTCCTCTAAAGGCGCTTGTTTAAATGAATAAGAGCAGTTCGTGATTCGATGGACGATGTTGTATGTGTCAAATTTTGGTCATAAATGTATTTCCATACTTCTTAAGGCTTTTCTTGCATGCCAATCGCTGATACGTCTTTCCAAAAGAGATTTTTCCTACTTTCAGAGCCTAATACGTTCGTTGCTGATTCAATAAAACAACTCTCGTCACCAAATATCACAAAATTCAGGTGGGCGCTAGCTTGACACCACAGAATTCTAATTACATGACGCGATAGAGTGAGTAATATACTTCGCGGAACCCCGAGATCGGCGGTATTCACCATTTGACGACTGAAAACAGATCTAATGGAAAGCAAGGGCTCATTGGAATCGGAGATTTTCGGAAGAGATGGATTTGCCCCCTCCCCTCTTCCGCCCATCTCAATCGACGTGCGCAGATTAGGCGTTATGGTAGTAATATCTTTGTATCGCGATCTTTGCTCTCGAATTCCTGACATACCGTTTCTTTGTGATTGTGGCAATTGGTATATTTTATTTCGTTGTATCGTTTCAGAAATTCGTAGAGATAACATGTTTCTAATTATATTCACACTATTTTAAAAGTTCGTCAATAATGACGGGTATCATCTATGGTGGTAGTAGTAATTTGTTCTGGAAAAGTTTCTTTTTCGTTGATGGAAATTTTTAATGTTAAGAAAAAAATTCCTAAATGAAGTATAATTCCAAAAACGAATAACTATTGTTTGCATGTTTGATATTCCCATTTACCTTCTTTTGGTGTAAACTTTCCCTGGATTTTTATAAACTTCACTGTTTCTATCTTATGACAAAAAATTCTTAGGTTTATGTTCAGAGAATACAGCGTAAACAGCGGGTGCTATTGTCCTTACATGAATTTCTGCATCTAGTCTATGAATAAAAGCTACATATAAATTTCAACGAATGTCACATTATATTATTTTTCGTAGCTCTGTCTGGAATTATAAATTGTATCTGTGCTACTCAACAGACAATTACATTTTAGCAGCCATAGCAGTTGCACTTTCTTTAACCACGTAAGTGCAAATAAAATAAAATGTGAATATTTATTTCAAATTAGTACTTCCTTTCAACAATATAAGTACAAATAAAGTCAATGCAGCAATACATCTGAAATTTCCTGTCTGGCCAATCAACGCTGTGGTGGCAGTCAGTGTAACCAACACTTCGGGCATTATCGTGGCTTGCCGAAGTTTGCCGAGGTATTGAGATGAGTCCAATCTTCAGGCGCGACGCATTTACTAAAGTGGATCATTGTAATGGATATTCAGGTTTTTCTTCTTACATAACGTTATTTGCGCATGCAATTTGTAGAAAAGTAAGTATATCTGTGTGGTAAATAATTAGCTGTATAACTCTTTTTAAGTTTAAATACTGTTCATGGTCATACAGTCTCTATTTTCGGGACTCACTGAGGTACGAATTCCATTGATGTTAAATCTCTGTTGATTACAGTGATCACGACCTCCAGGGAGCCTGTCTGTGGTTGGGTGAGCAATGTGTACGGTCCCACGGGTGTGGTGGCTGCCGCCGGACTCGGTATCCTAAGGACCATGAACGTCGACAAGAACGTCTTGGCGGACATGGTGCCGGCAGACTTCGTCATCAACGCCACCATCGTTTCCGGATGGGACATATGGTGCGTACACACCATCAAAATCTTCTTGGTTCACATCACTAGCACCTGCATTTTGACGAGAATTTATTTAACGAAGAGGAAAATGCAATAGTAAATAATCTCCAAAAGGTTTTCATTTGTGTCCATAGTGGTGTATGCTTCCAAGGTAGGTAGTGGAGGGAAATACTTCACCAAAGTATAGATGGATCAAGAGAACAGAAGAGAGTGTGCAAGACAAAGGAGCGAAATTGACATTAGTGGAAGATGAGAAATGGGGGAGAACAGGAGACACTAAAACAAGCATACCCGGCCATATGCTGGAAATTATCCGGGACTATAATGGCAAAAGAAGCCACATTGATTGCCACTGCTGATGTGGCATTTGCTCGACAGTCTTCAGTAAGTGTTGATGTAGTTCCAATCGTGGCAGGTCATCGATATCTCATGTAACTGTCTGACTTCAATAAGTGATTTCTCAGTCGGGATTTAATCTTAGGAAAAAATGTTTTGCTTCTAATAGGAGGGGAAATAAGAGAAAGTTGCTAAGCTACTGCTAGTAAGACTCCAGGTTTCAAACTGCATTATTAGCACTATTGTAGGATATTTGCTAGCAGGGGAATAATGTATCACATAAATAGCTTACTTGGAAAGTAAAATCGCACATATTCGCGGTAGTTCAATAGGCGTTATCGCGATAGGCACTCATGTGATCCGTTTTCTTCTTACTGGTGCTACAACCTCGTGGCTAGCGAGAATTGAAACTGTCGCG